>CAMXCT020000836.1:65000-120000 GCA_947184155.2 Cladocopium goreaui
CAATGTAGACTGTGGGCTTTAGACCAAATATGCATGGTTCATTTCCAATCTTTGGGTTTTAGAGGAACCTGGGATATCATATAGTCCTATATCTTGTTGTTCTGACGGACCCCTATGAAAGAGTATTTGGATGATATTTTCTATGATTGTTCCAAGTCTGAGATAAAGCCTTGTCAGAGAAGAGGGAGAGTGAGAGAAACAGGGCCAAACCAAACCATTATGACATCATAGAACCCATCTCCAGAAGAGACTACATGACTACATAACACGACTGTGGTGTTTGATTCAATGTGAAAATGGTTTGCATCCGATAGCCATTTAGGATTATTAGTTATAGGCTATAGGATTCCCGGTCATGGCCCCCTATACCTTACTTCTGCCAGGAGATCGAAGCGGCAAAGCTCTTGGATTCGCAGATCGCTGACTCGTCGATGAAGAGGAAGGAGGAGGCCAATCCTGATGAAGCGTCGGGGTTTGGGTGCAGCCTTACTTCGTTCAGAGACAAACTTCAGAATGCCGAGGTGGCTTACAAGCTTGGGGCCAGAGTCTATGGGGAACAGACTTTGGTCCTCTCCCTGCGTCAATTCAAGGCAGACCCGTCCAAGATTGAGAAGTCACGTACCCTAGTCCGTGATACTTTGGTGTTTCTGCAGAAGATCGAAACTGAGCTGGAAGCTGACATTCACCCGGTGCTCCATCAGGCTGCAACGGGCTTATTTGGCTGAGTCTGACATCTGAATGAAACTTCAGATCAAGTCAGATCAGAATCTAGACTCTAGACTTTAGACTTAGAGTCTCAGGGTAATGTGCGGCCATGATCATGCATCGAGCTGGCAATCGAACCACAACAGCTGTCCCCAGTACTTTACTTTTGTAAATAGATAGATCAGATAGATAGATACCTTCAAACCTGTCCACAGTAATCTACAGCTAGGGCTACAGTGACTAACTGTTGAATTGATCCATGTGGCCTGCGCCTTTCTAAAAACCCTGCTTTGGGAATCTCGGCATCCAAGCGTCTTGGACCAAGACTCAAAAACCAGCACCGTGGCATTCGCCGGGTGAAAAGAATAAGGGCGGCAGACTTGCTTTGATGGTAGTGTCTTAGTAGTAGAGCAGGTTGGAACCCACATTCACATACTATAATAAATAATACATACATACTATAATAACTATAATATTTGCAAATGCATATCCATTGTTTTCAAAAATATATATATATGTGTGTAAAGTATGTATAGTATGTCATAATGAGGGAATATAGGCTCCAAGTATTTACAGTAAACTATAATAGTGTATTTCACTGAAACATAAAGAAAGATACATATAACACTTGAATGTTTTTTCTTCCACAGCATGTTTATTTAGCCATGCAACACCACAGCAAACTGGGAGCCAAGAATGGCAAGGACGCAAGCCTGGATGACTGCACCTCTCTTGGGAACATGCATGGATGTAACAATTTGTTTTGAAGCTGGGTTTTGCACATGCATTTTGGAACATGCATTTTCCTATCTGGAACATGCATTTTGGGTATATGTTCCCCTGCCTGGATAGGAAGTTATAAGGCTAGAGCTGGCCATTGTGTTGTGTTGCATTGCTTCGGCTCTGCTTGCCTTGTCCGTCATAAGGTTGACTAGTTCGGCTATCTCAAACAATGAGGTCGGCAGTCGGCACGCAGTCAGAGTCTATTAGTGCAAAATTTACAGTGGGAAACATTAGGCACAGCGCCTCCAGGGCTGCAGCACCAGCCCAGGTATAGTGGACCTGATGCAAACCTGTGTCAGCATTGATGGGAAGATGGATAGCGGTTGTCTTCTCCCGGTAGGGGCCAGTAACTGTACATCTGCCTTTGATCCAGGGTGCGAAATGCGGCCAGTAGGCCGGAGGATCAGTGCCTGACAGTTTGCGGTTGTCCACATAAACATAAACGGTGGCATACTGTGGCAACCATGAGAGGTTATCTATTATCCATTGGAAGAGCGTCCTATGATGAACCTGGCTGGCTGCGGGGCGTCGGATTCCATTGCCTTCGTCCACCATGATTGCTGGGTATGTCAGGGGTGACCGGGGCATTCGACAAGAGCCGACATCGGCCCACTTCCACCTTTGTCTGATATCGTCCATGCCGAGTGGGGTTTCAATTTCTTTTTCCGAGAGGAAAAGTTCATCGAGCTGGCGACTTATTTGTGAGACCCCCTGGACATCGAAGAAATCGATAGGTGCGGCAATTTCCCACTGCTCCCTTGGGGGAGGCTCAGCCCCTAAATACGGAGTGTCATCATCTGTCTCGAGGGCGTCAAAGTATTCCGTTTCACTGTCCACTGACACATCCTCGACTGTTTTATCTGGGACGGTTGGTTCTGTTGGTTCGATGTCTGTATCTGAGTCGTCAGGGTCAGGCGACGCCAATGAAATGAACCTGTTTGGTGCCATGAGCTGTCGTAGCATGCTGGCACAAGCTTGACCCTGAACAACCGGTACCCGGGTGTCAGGTGCCAAGTGACCAGCCGGGACTAGTGGATGCTATCTGGGCAGGGAGTGCAAAATGTGTCAACTGGATTGGCAAGGCTAGGGAAACCCCGAACACCCGGCACCCGGGGTCGGGGTTCCCCGTTGCGGGGCCAATTCGTTGGAAGTTAAACAAAAGAGGAACCAAAACAATCAAGGTTTGACTATCACCTTGGTGTGCGAATTGATGTCGGATGGCTGACCTAGCTATAAGAACTAGTGGAGCCACAAAAGCTGCAGTGCGAACAATTGAGCCAATGACAGTTCATGTAACCTTCTTTGCCCAGAGTAGATGTTAGTTCGACAGGAGTTGAGATGACTGACGGCGACAGGACCTGGGACACACACCTAACAAAGACAGCTTAGTAGAAAATTCCCCATAAATCCCCTTACTCTGGCTTGTGGGGGTCATACTTGAGTGGGTACTCTCCCATGAGGTAGGTTCGGGGGGTATTACCCTGGCACGCAGCTGCTTTTCTCTTGGCGCATCTGTGGGGTAGGCGGCATTAGAAATAGCGCTGATCAGGTGGTTTCACACAATCAGGTGCACGCAGTGCTAGCTGTCTGCAGGTTGGATCAGTCAATAATTTCCATTTCCATATCTGCGACAGGCGAGGCTTGCGGAGTGCCTGGTGATTGGCCATCTTGCATTCTTTTAAGGCGCTTCCTGATACGCGTCAGATGCTCGCGAGCACTGGTAAGCCGCGTTTCATGGAAGGCCACTCTTTCACAGGCTGTCTTTTCCATGTGCTGTAAGGTCGGGATGTCCGCTGCGGCGAGGTCGACGTCCTGCCTGGATTCACTGGCAGGCTCAGGGCTGCTAGCACCAACAGTGTCAGTTGCTTGCGTCTCTGGCGATGCATTTGGTGTATCCGCAGGCGACGATTCTTCTGTCGGTGTGTCGTCATTAGCTGCGGGCTGCTCTTGAGGTTGCTGCTGTTCGTCATCTTTGCTGTGAGTTGCAGAGTGAGGGTCGGAGGATAACACGCCGGTACCCGGGGTATCCGTGTGTGATTTGTGCGTGGGTAGGGCCGATGGTGGGCCTGGTCTTTGGTTAAATAATGATTGTGCACTGATTTTAGCCGGCGGATTGCTTTGTTGTGGAGTTGGAGCTTCTGCCGCCACGCCTGCACTGGGATTGGTCGATACGGCGGTTGCCGCCTTATCTGTGCTTTGTTGACTTGCGGCCAGCAAATTGGCTGGTTTTTGGGTTTGTTTGACATCCGCTGGTCGGCTGTCTGCCAACGTCCGTTGGTTTGCTTGAGCAATAATAGACTGCAATTCCATGTATTGCCGTTCTCGGTCAGCCACCTGTTGTGGCGTGCTCTGAGTACCCTTAGGGTCCTGCGGAGTAGCTGCTTGCAGTGTGTGTGCTGGCTGTTTTGCTGCAGTTCGTTCCGTCCACCTGGTTGGTAGCGGTGGAGGCGGAGGTTGTGAACGCTTCGCATGCTGAGAAGGTTTGAGTTGGTTAATGCGTGGCTGAATTTCATCTCGCAATTCAGTTGGGTACGGCTCTCCTGTCTCAGCTAACCACTGTATAGTTTCTTCATGCAACCACAGGGTGGTTCTCCACAATGGGATGGTGTTGTCATCATTGACCCAGAACAGTGGCATAGGCGGTAGCAGCTCATGGGCCTCCACGATCAAAGGCAGTAGGAAAGCTAATCTCTTTTGCTCATGGAAAATCGCTGCTCCGTTCGGGTGAACTTTCAGGTGGGTCTGGTTCCACACAAAGGGTTGCACGACACGCATGGTATGAGCGACATTATTAAAGATGGATAATCGAATTTTGGTATACGGTGGCGCAACACCGTAGGCTTGTCCATCCCAGGGTGGTTCAAGAAAACCCCACCGCTCTTTCCGGCTGTAGTTAACGGTCTCCCAAAAGCTAGGTTCAAACTCGTTCTCAAGGACATCAGCAAGAGTAGAAAAGATAAGCCATGGTACCTCGTCGATATACAATTGGTATTCCACCAGCGTAAAGTTATATGTTGTTTGGCAATCTCCTACCCATATTGTGCCCCTCACTGCAAGGAAGCGAACGTTGCTGGCATCTCGCATGTCCCAATTCATTCCAGCCGACATGTCCAGTAAGTGTTGATCGGAAACACGGATTGGGCCAGACGGAAAGGGGTTTGGCTTCGGCATACCAGCAACAGGTACCCTGCAGTGGCAGCACTCTCCGGAGTGGAGGCTATTGCGTGGCGTACGGTTGGACCAAACGACAGGAACCACTCGCTATTGCGGGCAGCGGCCAAACAACGGGAACTCCGTGTTGGCTTGGATGTATGAACGGGCGAGCAAATTGAAAAATGGGGACAGGGAGGACCCAGGCAACTCTGGCTTATGCAGGTGCGGTGTCCTCGCAGTTTGAGCCAACGGCTGCTGACGGAGACAGTGAGTCATGTTCGGATCAAGCACAAGATAAGAGAAGCAACCACTGCTGTAGTGGGAAGTGTATGCAACATGTTGCCGGTGACTGGGTTGAGTGAAAGTGCATTGTTGTTCAGTTGTAGAGGCATAAGACAGAGGGGAGTAGCAAGGAGCGAAGCAAGTGGCAGGGGCAGCAACGCATGACACAGGAAGTTGACCATCAGTGCAAGATATGCTATAGACGATAGAACCCGAGGAGCATTGTCAGCAAGGAGTACGCATTATTGAGAGGATATATGACCGTGAGGATGTTTGAACCAGGGTGATGATCATGAGTGTGCGAAACAGGTGAGATGAATAACTTGTAGAGTGAAAGCAGAGCTGAACCCTCACCATTACCCAAGGTGCCCTTGGGAACAGTAGGGGGATGAGAGACACATGTGTCGTATTCCTACTAGGCATGATGTGGGGGGCACAGTGGGGGGTGAGGGCATGAGGGACTACTTACGTAGATGGTTTTGAGTACGTGAAGCAGTTTCAATCAGCTCTATCCCTTAATAAGGGGGATGTACCTACAATGGTACAATTCACTTGTTAGAGGGGTGCAATGGCGGTTTCGAGGGAGTGACGGATTGTTGATGCCAGTCTGTTTATACCAGAAGAAAACCGCCTAACGTGAGGTTTTAATCAGCAATAGCTACCCGGCATTGAGCTGAATTACAGCATTCCATCCCTATCAGGTCAGATAGCCAGTAATGACCGCACTGGGCATGCCTTTTCGCCCAAGACGTTCAGACTGCATTGACTGTTCCTTGGCGGCAGGTTGGCACTCAGTGCATCCAGGTCAAAAACTTCTATCTGTACATTGCTGCTCGGCACTTCATCGTACTAGTATACGCAGGATGCGTTGTTCCGTCGTGAGCATCGCTTGGTCACAACGGGCGATAAATCCACTTATCTCCAGGTGTGCGGTTCGTAATACTCCGCTTAGCACTGCTCGTCAAACCCTATGTCGTCCAGGTCATCAATTGTTTCCTCCAACTGGTACTGCAATCGCGTGGCCAACAGTTTAGCACGATGGACGAAAAGGAGCTGCTGGAGTAAGACTCGAACATGGTCAGCAGTTGCGCTGCGTGCTGCCCTGTGCATGGGGAGATCCAAATTGCCGCACAGCGCCGAGAGACGTCCTATGCGGGCAGGGCCGTGGACAGGGAACACGGAGGCGGGGGAGCTCTAGCCCAAATTTACGGGCGCCATGGGAAAAACGCACAAAAAAAAAGATATGCACATGGAGCACCTCTCATGGTCATATGCCACTAGTATACTAAGTGTCCTAGTGCCTAATTGGACATGATTACCTTAGAATGGCGGACAGTTGATGAATATAGTGGTCGTCCCTAGTCAGCTACATCAACTGGTCAAGCTGGATAGGTTTAGGCAGGAGGGGATAATGCTACTTTTGGTCCCTGGTAGTGTTCAGTAATTGAGGTCCTGTGCAGCCCTTTTGGGTTATGGGGAGACCAGGGAGTTGGCAGTCAATCGGTTGATTTTTGCACTCAGAGGAGTAGACACACAGTGATCACTAACTGTCATGAGGCTGGCCGGAGCTAGGGCAACAGTAATTGGGAGGCACTAGTTAGTGCAGTAACTGTTTTCAACATGTCTGAACAGTTCGACGACCTCGGAAGAAGATTATTGGGTAATTAAATGGCCACCCAGTATGTGTTCCAGGCTCGCAACTAGATATATACAGATGGACATGCCCTAACAGTGGTAAGGACTTTGACCCCTGCGGTAGAGTGCAAATCGGAGTACAATAGAGGGCCGAGGAGGGTACATTGTTCCTCGTGTTTCTTTTGAACAAGACACCAATCTGAAGGGGCCTGAGCGCACCGATCGCCAAAAAAAACTTGTCAGCTACCATTCACTGAAGCAAGCAATCCTTTGCACTAGCTCCCTCCTTTGGCTTGCAAACCAATGCTTGGTGTTGCTGGGTGAATTTCGCCCAGGACACTAGTACTGGAACTTGCTGACTGCCCAGTTGCAAGAGCACTATAAAGCTTCGTAGCTGCATTCCGCCGTTTGGCATATATGGGGCAAGGCAAAGGCTGTTTCGGCGCGAATTAATCGAGAACACCATGGTGGCACCGTTTCGAAGCAGTGCCCCGCTTATCGGAGTAGTAGTCAAAAATCTCGCCATTACCCAAGGTAGCCTTGGGAACAGCAGCTGTCCAACACTGCTAGCCCACTAAGCTCTATCAAGCTCTGTGTGTGAGGTGCCATGGGTGGCGAGAGCACTATCTACTTTAACTTGGCAGCACATAATTTCCTACCGGCTCTATTGCACTGCGCGTGGTATTTCTCTGTCCTGCGTCGGCGGTGCATGGCCATGTATCTTCTGCGGTGTCGTGTGGAAAGTGATGTCCATCACCCGGAAGCAACCCTCATTCATTGAACGATTCTACGGAATTTCCTATAGCCACCTTGATGGGAGTTCTACGAATAGGCTGAGATAGTGCGCTGGCTGGTAAGGTGATAGTGAGACACAACTCTAAGTATAGGCGTGTGCTCCGTATGGCAATGCTTCCAACACGGCAATAACTATCAGGAGCAAGGGTGTGTCATGTATATCGTTATAAAGGGCCCTCCTCACTGTGGTAAACTGGACGTAGGACAAATGGGCAACAATTATCCCTGGGAGCAACCGTTAATCATCTGGCCAGTGTTATGAAACATCCACCAATAGGATTGGCTACATAGGTGGGAGATTAGAAGTTGAGCGCTTGGGTAGTGTGCTGATGGATACTGTTATGGTTAGAGCAGAGAAGATATATCTTTCCCTGGGACGTGCGAGTCAGCAATAACTACCCAGCATTTGCTGGCATCTGACAGCGTGGACAGGGAAGTGTCATCCATTCGTTTTTACTATTATATGCCCCATTCGACAAAGGTAAATATTTGATTGGCACGTAACGCTGAAGGGCAGTGTGGCTCAGCTTGAACTACTGCGCCTGACCAGTAGGTATGGCACCCGGATGGAAAAGCCCGAAAAAAGGTCCAAAACCTAAACAATCAAGCTTATGACTATACAGTGGATTACAATGCGCGGGTACATCGGAGGGTCGGATAATATGGCATGCTACAAGGCTTTCCTACGGACAGACAGAAAACGAGATTCAAATACAGCAAGTGACTACTACTGCTTTTTGTGCTTTATATCAATCCGATGGGGCCTGAGCACATCGTTGCGGGTCGCTGGAGCCTTCTCCATTACCCAAGGTACCCTTGGGAACAGCGAGGGGTCTCATGGCAATTGCACTGGTGCCATTGAACAAAGATGCTTGATTGCGTATTCCCAGGACACCTCTAGTGAAGTGACTGTCCAACAGGCTGAGAAGGAAGTGCCACTTAAAAATTGTCCTACCGCTAGTCCATCATCTCAGGGCAAACTGTTAAACTACTAAATGAAGATCAATTGGTAGGATTGTGCCCTGCTTCGGTCGGTAGTCACATAACGGAGGCAGCAAGCATGGTGTGTTGCCTTGCTCTTACGTCTCTGTCGCAACCGCCCAAGAGCATAAGCCAAAAGTCATGTACTCTGCTTCGCGATGCCTGTGTTTGCTGAGGAGCTGGAGTGCAGAGAGAAACCTTAACTTTTTTTTTGTTTTTTTTTGGGTTTTTTCCACCTTTTCCCCTGGGTGGAAAGTTGATTCCGGTCATCAGCATGGTGGATGAGGTGCACTTGTCCGTCCGGCTATTTTTCTCTTACAGAACAAGACAGTCGTGCCAGAGACAGACAGCCAAGACAAACAAAAAACAAACGAATTCAAGGGGAAGCAAACCTCTAAACACGCGAGGGGAGGGAGGAGTCACGGTGGTGTACTGAAAAGGTCCGGCAGCACTCTGCAATCCTCAGTCACCTCAGTTGGCTGACATCAGGCACTAAGACACACCGCCAATCGGCTTTCGCCTGGTCACCACACTTGAGGCTTACCTGCGGACCTGCGGGGAATCGAACCGCCACTGGTAGTCTGTCCGCGACGTCAAGAACGTCTCAGCAAAACAAGAAGAGAGGCTAGAAAGCCAGACATATAAAAGCACTGAAAAGCAAATCAAAAGACCACTAAAAGACTGAGTTGCGGGCATGATTGCCTTGGAGTGAACAAGAAGGGAGAAAGCAAGCAGGAGCCAGCAGCAGCAAGACCAGGGAAGAGGACAGGAGGGGAGAAAGCAGGAGGTGGACGCATGCAGCTCTAACGGTGTCAGAGGGGGACTCCGGATCACCAGAGAGCGAACACCTCAGTGCAGGAAAGAAAAGCAACAACACCCGCAACATGGTGTGGAGGGCAGGGCCTACAGGGCCGAAGCCTTTGTTGCCATGAGGAAAAATGAAGACAGGAGCCCAGCCTCCAAGATATGAAGCTGCTTCAGCAACAGAGACTCCTTGTCACGCACATCACTGGGTGGCGAGCGTACAGTCGAGGTCCCTTTATGGCCGCCATGTTTCTACTAGTTTTTTGGATCCTGTTTTCGGGGCCATGATGAAGCAGGCTTGTCGCCAAACACTAAAGTCTTTGGCTGCTGAATGTCTTGTTGGCGTTCGTTTGGGGCTGCTGAATTTCTTGACTCCTGTCTGCGTGGACTGATTGTTTTGGTTGCTTGCATTTGGTGCAGGTGGCTGTTTGTTTTGGACTGATGTCGTTGACACACTTCCTGGATCTGGGTTGGTGGGTTGGTGCCTAGAAAGTGTATTTTTTGTTGATACGAACACAGCTACAATTTTTATCCCGCACCCACTGTCAATTTGGGAATAGACCGAGAGGGGACAGCGAAAAGCCAAGACGGTCAACAAAAAGGAACATTGGTTCATGTAAAGCGTAAAGTTGCAACGGCCCTTTCAATGAAGGTGAAACCTGTTTAAAAATATAGACATTCATGTGCATTTGCTCCAATTTCAACCGTCGAGGCTTGCCTCGAAAATTCTCCCTCATCCTTACATTTTTTGTTTTGTTGCACTTTCTATAGCCTCGAGGCTGCCTCGAAGCCTGCTTTGAAGCCTGCCGCCAGGCTCATCCTGAAAGATTGTTTGTTTTGCTCCAAGTTCGCATCGTCGAGAACCGGAGTTGCAACAGAGGATGCAAATGCCTTTTTCCCGTCTTGCAGAAAGCGCGCTGTTTTGCGCTAACTTTGCTGTCGCCCCTGCGGGTTTGATTTGCCTGGCATGTGCAATACTTCTGGCAGTCACGGTGTGAAAACTGACAGCGTTTAGTGCAGATTTTGGTGGCAGGTGCGGTATTTACGGCGCGTGTGACACTGAACCTACAGAGGGTGAGCGTTTAGTACGACAGTTGTGGCACTACACGCCTTTTACCGTGGAAAAAACCAGCAAAACAGGTCCAGCGTGTAGCGTGTAGTGGCTCTTTTTTCTAAACTATATTGATCTTTAAAAAAATAATTACAACCGAACGCCAGGAAACGGCGAAAATGTGTCTCCGGCCACAGCGCGGAGCGTTTAGTGGGGTACTACACGCCCAAACGGTCGCATCTAAAAATCGCTGTTTTACCACAGTGCGAAGCGTTTAGTGCCGATTTTGCTGGCAGGCGCAGTATTTGCGCTCTGCGTCGCGCCAAAATCACAGAGGGTGAGCGTGTAGTGCCGCCAGTTGTGGCACTACACGGCAAGTTTCTGTGCACAAACCTTGGCAGGCGCAGTATTTCAAAAGGAAACATGGCCACCCCACAGCTTAAACCCTGCCGCGGCTGAAGCTGTGAGGTGGCCACGTTTGTTTGTCAAATACTTGCCACGGGCTAAGCTGTGAGGTGGCCATGTTTGCTTGTCAAAAACTGCCCCTGCCAGGGTTTACGCTGTGTAGTGGCCATGTTAGCTTCTGAATTACTGCGCCTGCCAGCGTTTGTCAAGTACCGCAGTTGTCAGGGTTTAAGTTGTGAGGTGGCCATGTTTGTTTGCAATATTTGTCACAGGTTGAGATGTGTGGTTGTTTACTTCTGAAATGCTGCGCTTGCCACGGGTTTAAGCTGTGATGTGGCCATGTTTGCTTCTGAAATATTGTGCCTGCGACGGGATTGTTAGCTGCCAAAGTACTGCGCCTGCTACGGGCTTAAGCTTTTGAAATATTGGGCCTGCCGCTTTAAGAGATCTGTTGAATACGCCCCGCTCCCCAGCGGCAATGCTGCGTCAGTGTGAGATGGACTGAAGCTGTCATATGCTTCTTTACAGCGTTCCACAGCAGCATTGCCGCCGGGGGTGTGGGGGTTCTGCGCTGCCCGCGCAAAAACTATCGGGAGAAAAAATGCAGGATCACATGGAGGTGAGGCCATGGCGGCCACATGGTATGTTCTTTATTTCGCAAGAGAGACGGAACATATCGAGGGACGAAAATCTGCATGTGCTTTGAAGTTAAGGTCCCACACGGGGCATGTGTCCTCATTTTGGACTGCAGGCTTTCATGAAAGCAATGGATATCTTGGCTGGTGATCATCGCCAGCGTTTTTTGGTTTCAGATCATTCAGTCTTGACGTGTTTTATATAGATTCGAGTCCCCGTGAGCCTCGCTTTGTCCTCGTGCCATTACGTTTTGCGTCCGCGGCCTGGCCTCGGGCAGGCCTCGGTGAGCCTCGGAGCGCCTCGAATGCCAACAAACTTGCTTCATCATGGCCCCTAAAACAGGGCTGAAAAAAGTGCTCAAAACATGGCTGCGATAGAGGGACCTCGACAGTAGCAAGCGGCCTTGGGACGCACAAAGAGAAAAAGGTATGTGTTGACATTCATGTTCAAGCTGCTGAGTCGCAAATCTGCTTGCAAAACATTTGCGGGCAGCAACGAAATTCTCCGATTGCTGACCCCATTTTTGGGTCCACATATGGACCCCAAAATGGGGTCCAGAATTGGATCACATTTTCATTCCTTCTTTTAGGTCTTTGCTTGGGCCCCGTTTTGGGGTCCAGATTTGGACCCAAAAGTGGGGCCAGCCATCAGAAAATTTTGCTGCTGCCCGCAGATGTTTTGCAAGCAGATTTGCGACGCACTAGCATGAGCGTAAGTGTTAACGCATGCTTTTTCTCTCTGTGCGTCCCAATTTGTTTCTTGTACAGTATCTAGGCGGCTCAGCACAAATTATGCACGTTGGATGCGGGACTCTCCCGGACGGACGACACGATCTTGCCGCTTTGGAACGAATCCCGGGGGTGCTCCCGTTTGAAGTCTATGCAGGCTCCCCTGCGACTGATCTCATGGTGTAGTTTTGAGCTTAATCAAGTATCCTGCGCGAGCTGGCAGTATTTGTGCGAAGAACCAACTACCACGACCGAGGAGTTAGTCGCTAAAATAGCCTTGCGTAACATACAGGTCTGCACTGAGCAAGAAGCTTCGCAATGCCTCGCCACGTTGGCAACAGTGCACATCGCGTCAAGAGCCAAATGCCCAGGCTGCAGCAAGTAAGACTGGCGCACATAGATCGTGAGTTTCTTTTTCGGATTGGATGGTATCCAGCTGGCCCACTCGTGGGTGACTGGAGGTTGTTCTGGATTCCAAGGCTGAACCTCTTGGCTGCTACCGACACTGTGGTGCCTTCTGGACTTGCAAAAAGGACTTCTGTTTGTCAAAGCTGCGCCAAAAACAGATGACTGCAGTGTCTCATTTTCGGAGCTGTGAAACATTGGCCTTGGATTCCAAGAAGTGGTCCTCCAGTTGCGTTGACAAATTGATCTTCGCTGCCGAACTAGATGGACATGTCTTGGGCACGCTATGTGCAGTGACAATGGCGTTACTCACCAATCGGCTAGACCTGTGTATTCAAGGACTCTTCGGCAGGCAAGTCCAAATCGATGGCAGTCCTCATCCTGGCCTTGATTGAAATCGATACCACTGACAGCCTCAAGATATTGTTTTTGTGCAGGGAAAACTCAGGCACTCGATCCTTTACGGACCTGCTCCTATGGTTCGACCCCCCGTCGGGGGTGTTTGGGCGCATAGGTGGGTTGGTGGGGGACAGAGCAGTCACTCCCATACTAAATTCGATATCATCCCAGAGAAAGAAGGCAAATGCTGAACAAGTGCCAGCTAGTGTTGGCTATAGGGGGTACGGTAGCCCAGGATCTCACCATGCAATGGTCCGCGCTAGGAGGTTTCATGCAAGAGCTTTCCCTCATGGTCATTGATGAAGGGCAACAATATGGCACTGACCGCGAAATTGCAGTCATCAGCCTGATGAAGCAACAACCCCTAGTCCTGTGGACGGGTGATTCAGAGCAGACGCCAGGAGGCATTGATCGTGCAGCCCGTAACGCTAAACGATTCCGACAACTCCTCTTATCCAAAAAACATGGGCTGCGAAGTGACCGGAATTATTATATGCCAGCTAATTTAGCAGATGCAATGATCCGGCTGTTGGACGGCTCGTCCAATGAGGGCCTAACTACCCTCAGCCAAATCCTCCGTCGGGCCAGCACACGTTAGGTCAGCTATGGACAAGCCAACTCTCGCCACAAGCTACGGAAGACCTGAAGGCAGCCAATACTGTCCTTCCAGGCCTGAGAGCACAATTTGAAGCCGCCCAGCCACATGCGCAAA
Source organism: Cladocopium goreaui (assembly GCA_947184155.2). NCBI lineage: Eukaryota > Dinophyceae > Suessiales > Symbiodiniaceae > Cladocopium > Cladocopium goreaui. The sequence continues at coordinate 78,475 of CAMXCT020000836.1, forward strand.
GACAACCCTCCACATTCGTGGACGCAGAACTACTGGCAGGCACAACAGTCAACTTTCCACGGTCCCTGGTCCGCCTTGCCTGGATCTTGCAGCATGCCGCTACCCTCCTACCCATGGCCGGCGACATCCAAGCAGTTTTAAACTCTCAGACCGCCGGAGTAAGCGACATCCATGCCTGGGGGTTGATGCTCCCGTCCAGTTCAAGAGTTAGTCCTGTGACATACCACTCCGTAGTGGCAGTTAGATACCCTGATCTCTGCAGATTCTTGACCCTGTTGGTCTTCCCCTTAGACATGATGGGGCTCATGGGCATGGCCCAGGTGGTCACGACCACAGCATATGGCATCCGGGGCCTTCGAAGAGGAGAGACGACATGGGGCTGGCCCGACTTCGATGCCAACCCAGAACAGGAGAATCTTGCACAGATAAGTAGATGGTCACTGAATTCAGCGCCCGCATGGGAATTCCCTCCCCTTGCAATCGCAAACCAGCGAGGTGAAGCGAGCGAGATACACTCGCGAAATGACTCGGATTCTGATTGCAAAGCAAAGCCATCCACTTATCGCCCAAATGATGAGGCCAGCAGGAAGTGGTGACCCACTCCCCGCAAATAGCACAGCCAGTGGCACCGGCAGCCACGAACACCCCAGCGCCAGTCAGCCCGTGCAGTTCCAGTAGGCTCATGCGGCCAACGTGGGGTACCCACGGTTGCCACACATGACGTGGAGCCATTGTTCAGACCGTTGTTGAGAGGTGCTGTCACCATGGGGTACCCATGGTTGACCACTGCCTAATGTTGCTGATGAGGTGGTAAGTTTGCCTGTGTAAGTAGGGGAAGGGAGGAAGGGGGGGTGATTATTATAACCTTTTTAAGGGGCCTCCATTTAATGTTGTTCGTTTTTGGTAGCGTAGGACGATGTCAAAGTACATCAAGCCATGGAACCCGTTGCCGTTTGACATTCCTTCAACCAACATACCGACCGGTCATGTATGACTTCCAAACGGACGTCCCCATGTCCCTCCCCGATGAGTTGACAACACTGCGATTGATGGATTGACCGCCCAGCCGCTCTACGCTTGCAGAATACCCTGCGTGCAGTTTAGCCTTGTAGTATGGCCCGACCGACTCCAATGAAAGATGCTGCTGTCAATCGCCTTGCACAGTCAATTACTCAACTGACCCTGTGTCAGGTCACTACCAGTGAAGTAGATGCTGCCACCAAACTGCTCGACAAGGCATGTCAGAAGCTTCAAGGTATCCAAAATATCCCATCCCAGAGGATCATTGACCTCGAAGCTGCCATACGCCAACTCCGCCAAATTAGTTGTATATTAGACAGTTGTACAATCTCTGCCAGCTACGAAGTAAGCCAAGCGCAGAAAGCCATACTGCTACTGCCACATACAGCTAAAGGGGCTAGCACGTCATCGGAAGAGCTTAATGCACAGATATCACCACGCACTGATGACGAGCACAATCTCCCATACCATGAAGACTACTTGCAAGAGCACTAGTGCACTTGAACTTACCGCAAACCGCAACTCCCCTGATGCTGATGCTAGGAAAAGAACTACTGAGCGGACTCTGAGTGTGCCCTGAGTGCCGTAGCTATTGCTGTCTTTTTCACCTTAGATCTGTTTCACCTTCGCGTTTCACCTTGTTTTTGATTCTCACCACTCCGTTGCGACCCGGCGTTGTCGGTGTTTGCTTCGAGGTGACTGGGTGTAATGTCATGCCTTACGGCTGCTCTTTGTGATCTCGGGGATCCTGGCTGGGGGGATCCCTGGTTTCCGCATGGAGCTTTGTTGCTTCTCTCACCCACCAATGTGGCCCTTTGGTGTTTTTTGTGTGTGGTCTGTTTTGTTTCTTGTTCTGGGCCATTCTCTGAATGACACATAAGATGTCATCATGCATGTAATTCCCATTGCTGGTTGCAATCCCACTTCTCCCTTTTGTTTTTGTTTGTTTCTGGTTTTGGTTGTGTGTTTTTCCTGTTTTTGCTGTGTTGTTTTTGGGTTGCTTTCTTGTTCTCCTGTTCTCTTGCTGGGACAGTTTCTGGACTGCGTACTGGTCCACAACCGGCACTTTTGTGGCTTTCGACAAGGTGACAGCCCTGCATGTAAACTACAATTCAACTGTTTGCCGCGATTGAATGTGTGTAACGACCTGGCAGAAGCCATGAAGGCGTTGGACGGAAAAAAAGTTGCGTTGACAAATTGATGGTGATGCCCAACTTTGATCCACTTGCGTCATGCGAAGACCTTTTTGTGTGAAAGTTTGGTGACAGATGTACAATGCACTGAACCACCTTGAACCTACTTAAACATTTTTTAAATCTATCTTGGAACACTGTATGTGCAGGTGAACAGTTACGAAACCATTTTAAGTTTGTAGGAACCGATCTGTGAAGAGAACCCATAGGAACCTATAGGAACCAATTTGGAACCAAATGGAACCAGTTTGTGCATGGAAGGGTGCCCTCCGTTGAGGAACGAAAAAGGATAAACCTTTATTTAACATACAGCTTCTTGGGCTTTGGTTTGAACCCTTCGTTCAATGGTACCAAAGCCCTCTGCCGCAACAACCAAAAACAAACTGGTCAAACTGCAACACTTTTACTCAAACCTTTTTCTGGGGTTTTTCTAAGATCCATGGATCTTCCTTCTGTTTGTATATGGCGACTTTAGTCAAGAGTACTTTCATGGGTCTTCGGAAACCAAAACTTGAATGCTGTACAAATAGATTTCAGTACCTGGCATTTGCCTCTCCTGTGCGTGTACTGAATTCTATGTTGTGGTGGCATTTTGGTTTCAAGTTTTGTGCGTTAGCCCCATGGTCGGTGAATTTTCAAAGCGGGGGTCGGTGCGTCATCGCGGCCATATTGCGACTTCAGCTGCCATTTGTCTTCTTCCTGCTGCAAAACAGTCAGGATCCTGGTGCCGCTTGGTGGTTGCATTTACCAGTGGTGTTGTTCTAACAATTGTGGCTGGTTTTTGGTGGCTGCTTCATTTGGACGATTGATGCTTTCAAGATTACAAGCTGTGACCCCTCGAATTTTGTCTGACCGACGAGCTGAACGCACAGAGTTATTTGTGGTCATTTTCTTTCACAATTGGTATTTGGGACACAACCTTCACATTTGGGTGTTTCTTCAACCAGTTGATCACTACAACATTGCACTGACACACGTTGCAGCATTTTTGGACGTTGCTGACAACATAGAGGATATTACCAATAATCCTCCTGTGTCAGATGGACACCAGTCTGATGATAATCCATGACACTGTGGACCCTCCACAGCCAGCTGGTGTTTCCAGCGACCTCTCCTTCGCGCATTTGGTAGAGCAGGGTTGGAATACGGATGGCGAAGTTTTTGACAGTGGCAACACTTCTGAAACTGCAGTTGAGGATTTTTCGAAATTTCATTTGCAACAGACAGGTTTTGAAGGTGAATCCGATGATGCAGACTGTCACTACAATACAGCTGATTCATGGCAAGAGGCTGAGTCTCAGGGTCCTGGTGTTGATGCACGACATGCGCCAAACAGTTCAACTGGTGTTCATCTTGGATCTACTGGTAGGTCTGAACAAGTCATTGTTGCAAACATCAGTGCATGTGTTGAAGCCGCTTACTCGATGTTACCGTTTTCTCCCCCAAAACCAATCTGGGAACAGGGGGTTTGGGCTGACATTTTTGGTAATGGACAGTTTCTTGGTAACAGTTGGACTACGTGTGGGTTGAACAGGCCGCCATTGCTGCATTTGCATCAGGAGCACACTGGACTTGCAGGTGACCTCAACCCTAAGGTCAAAGTGAGGAAGCTAACTGATGGTAGTTGCACCCATGCTGACATAGTAGTCCATAAAACTGACCAAACATGGCAAGAAGAGCGTGAATCCATTTTACAGAATGCTTTGAAACGTTGGCTGGTGGTTTGTACTTATTTCAATGCAAAGTCGATCATCAGAGTACAACTGGATTGTGCCTTTGGAGAGCTTGACAAGTTGAACCTGTTGGCAGATGTTTTCAGGGGAAGGGCACCGTCAACGTTACTGAAGAGAGTTCGTGCAGTCGAAAAGATGTGCAAATTCTTTGGGATTGGTTCCTTCCCGCCAACTGAAGGTGAGATGTATAGCTTTTGTGTGTCAGAGCGCAACCTGGGGGCTCCACCATCAAGGCTGAGGAGTTTCATGGAAGCACTCAATTTTTGCCGGCATATTCTTTCAATGGAGGAGCTTGGCAGTGTGGTCAACAGCAGGAGATGCGTTGGAACAACTAGTTCAGATGTGCCGCATGTGGTGGCACAGGCAGAGCCATTGAAAGTTGAAGAGTTGAAACTGCTGCACAATGTTTTGCAAACTGGTTCATCGTGGGACAAAGTTTTTGCGGGGGCCATTTTGTTTGCAACATACGCTCGAGCCAGATGGGCAGACCTGATGCATACTGATCAGATCTTGATAGACCGAGATGATGGGCATGTTATTGTTTTCCTGGAGGCTTTGACATCCACCCACAAGACAATGAGGTCGTCGGTCTTCAGGCATCGTTTTCTGCCACTGACGGCGCCAGGAACAGGAGTGACACCCGAGTGCTGGGCTGAGTTGTGGCTATCCAGCAGAGAGCACGCTGGGTTGTCAATGCCGCCAAAGCACGTGGTCATGCCGGCCCCTGGTGCTGATGGGGCCCCATCGATGAGACCTTTGACCTCAACTGAGGCGAGCCAATGGTTGCGGAAGCTACTCACTGGCTGCAAAGATGTGAGCAAAGAGCGCAAGGTATCCATTCACAGCTGCAAGGCTACATGCTTGAGCTATTGCGCGAAGTTTGGATTGGACGCAATCACAAGGTTGCAGTTGGGTTACCACACAGGAGGTGACAGTGGGTTGCGCATGGTCCACACTTACTCCAGGGACGCTCTAGCTGAGCCTTTGGCCAAGTTAGTTTCAGTTTTGACTGAGATAAGGTCAATGAGATTCAGACCTGACTGCACGAGAAGTGGGCGCTTCAGTGCCTCAGTTGATGCTGCAGTGCCCGTCGTTGCTGGGCCCATGTCGAATTTGGACAGAGAGGTCAGAGCAGTTGACAAGGGGCCTGGAAGTGTCGTGGATCTGGTGAGTGAAAAGGAAGAGAGCGAGGACACTTCAGGAGCTGAGGTGTCCAGTTCTTCAGATGAGTCATCAGAGGAAGAGTTCCAAGAGGAACAAAAACAGTTGCGGCTGTTTCTCCCTCCGGTGCCGCCTCCTGGATATGTGTTCTGGCAGCATTCGAAGATGAAGACGCTTCACCTTGCACTACCAGAATACAAGAAGGTCTTCATGTGCAACAGAAGCATTGGTCAGTTCCATGTGAACACCAACATGAGTATCAGATATGATACACCAGTTTGCAGGATGTGCGCAAGCGCGACAAAGGACGGCTAGGCAGAGCTGGATCAAGGGACATTTTGTTCGATCTGCAGCGGCCAAAAAGATTGAAGCGGTCCTCTTGTTTTGCTGTTGTGGCAAAACAATCTATAGAGCAGGATTCGTGCAGTTTCTGATTTCATTTGCTTGTTTTGAGATGTGATTCATTTAAGGTAAATGAAAATAGCAACAATTAACTGTGCCTGTGACATGAACCAAGGGATGTCTGGGATCCGTTGGGAGATTGTTTCAATGGGCAAGTTTGTGTTGCATTTCATTTTCAGTTGTCGTCATGCGTTGATGTCACATGAACCAGATGGGAGACTGTGGACATCGTTTGCATGGCTCAAAGGAACATCATGATTGATATCAGAGATGTCGCAAAGGAACATCATGATTGACATCAGAGATGTGACATGACGTCAAACGCATTCATAATGTTGGTTTATAACTTTTCTTCAAATGGTTTTCAAATTTCTTGACGTCACAATCGACTGGACAGGTGTCAGAAGTTTCACTGTGACGGTTCAGGGTGTTGCAGCATTTCTCATTGCATCAATTTTGTGCCAGCCATGACCTTAGTGGACAGTTTGGCTTCTTTTGAAAAACGGTGCAATGACATTGATGACAGTGGCATGTTGTGGAATGGTTTGAAGGGACAGGATGTCAAGTGCTTTAGCGCATTGGCTTTCGCAATTGGAACCCCTCAATCAGCGCCTACAGACACTCAATACGAGGAGTTGGCAACAAAAGTTTTTTGAGGAGCTGCGACATTAGGTCAGGTTTCTGGATTAAGGCGACTTCACTTCGAAGCAACGACCTTAATTGTTGCAACGCTGAATGAACAGGTGAAAACAGACACGGCGGATCCAAGTGCAATAGTGAAGAAACTTCCTGCAGCTGAAAAGCAGTCTAGGCTTGAGAAACAGCAGGCTCGTTTGGCAGGCATCAAGATGATTGGTGAGTTGGCGCCAAGCCACCAGTTACTGGACTTAGCAAATTCAATCATCGAGTCAGGTGCAATAGTCTGGATTGCGCCCTCAAGGTGCTCAAAAAGAGATGATGAAATTCATGCGAATATCAAGCCATCGTCATCGACTGTTCAGGTGGAAAACTCAACTTTGAAGCTAGCACAGGTTCCAGTGTCCACCACTGCCGATCTGGGCACGGAGCTCAAATTGATGTGGGCGTTTCAGCGTCGTGGACTGGCAATGGACAATTGCAGATTGTTGGATTGGAGTATTCATGAAACATGGTTGCAATACATGTTGAATGCCATGACCCGTGAATGTCCCTCAGGATATCATGCAGTCAGAACTGAACAGGTCATTAAGGCCGACAGGGAACTGTGGACAATCCTTGCGCAGGAAAACAGTGCTTCTCTCAGGCCAGTCAACGATGTGCCAGCACTGAATGTTCCCTTCAAAGCTTTGGTTACAGATCCACGTGTCACAATGTTTTTGTTGCCAGTACCTTCAAGTGTGAGCAAGACTGCGGTGGCTCCTACACAGGTGGCTCCTAAGGCAACAGGTGATGCACCGAAACCAGCACCACCCAACAGGTTGAACAAGAAGCGCAAGCTCACTAGAGCACATAAAGCTTGCCCTGCAGAGTTGAAAGACTTCAACTTACGATTATCACAAGGGTCCACTTCTGGACCAATCTGTTGGGGGTACAATCTCAAGAATGGCTGCTCCAACGAAACATCGAGCCAAGGTGGGGGATTGAAGTGCAAACGTGGTTTCCATGCATGTGCAAATTGTCACAAATTTGGCCACAGTGTTGTTTCGTGCAGAGCAGTCAAGTCAAAGGCTTGACGACGTGCCACACCAACTGCAAATAAGCGAGCATGTGAGACTCAGTCTGTCAAGTCAAGTGAGTCTGCTACAGACCCCCATGCAGTTGGTGATTCAATACAGTTTTCCAATTTTCCTGTACTCAGTCAAACCGAGACTGGTGAAACGGCATATCATTTTTCAGGCTTGGAATTACAGGATTTGCTTGTTTTGGAAATTTGCGCTGGCACGGCGCGCTTGACCAAGACCGTCAGAGCGCGAGGCATGAGAGGCTTGGCAGTGGACAAAAGCAAGAGCAGGACATGTGGGACTGATATCATGTTATTGGACTTGACGTTGGAACAGGACCTCAACATTTTGTTACAAATAATTTCTGCTGAAGCTGGGCGCATTATTCTGGTTTTCATTTCACCGCCATGTGGAACGGCAAGCAAAGCGCGGGAAAGGCCGATTAAATCCTCACTGCTGTTTGGCCGGAAGCAGCCAGAACCACTCAGGTCGTCAACAAAACCTGATCAAAAGGATGGGCTGTCAGGTCTGGACAAGTTTAAAACAGAAATGGCCAACCAACTTTATGATTCAGTGCGCAGAATCGTTTTGCATTGCAACAAGCTTGGCTTGTGGGTGCTTGTGGAAAACCCGCGCAATAGCCTTTACTGGGAGACAACTTTTGCGCAGCAATACATTCAATGCATTCAAACTTTTTGGATTGATTTTCACAATTGCGCCCATGGTGGATCACGTGACAAACTGACAAGACTGTGGTCCAACAAAGAATGGGGCCAGTCACTGCAGCTTCTGTGCGATGGGCAACATACACATGCGTCTTGGAGACCAAGGGTGGTTAACAATAAACTGACATTTCCCACTGCAGAGGAAGCAGCATACCCTTGGCTTTTCTGTGAAAGAGTCGTCAATATTGCTGAACAAGTTGCGCTTTCCTTTGGAGCAGTTGTTTTTACAACATTGAAGGAACAGATGGATGCGACCCAAGTCACAAACTTCCAAAGATATATCTTTGATGCGTTGCCAAGGTCGGCAAAGCTACGACCAACTGTGCCCGAGTATGGCAACTTTTGCACCTTGGGTTTGAATCCACAAAATCCATCTTTTGCCGATCGCGTTTTGCAAACTTTTCCAAAGGGTGCAAAGATTCTATCTCGACAGCTGGTGAGATGGGATAATTTCCGGGACGAGATGGTTGATAAATTAGAAGCTGACAGTTGGCCAGATGCAAACAAACCTGCAGAAGCCAATGTACATGCCGCCAGAGGAACAATTGAAATTTGCAAAATTGGGGTACCTTTTGACCCCATGGAATTTGTTTGCCGTGCGGTCCAAGCGGGCCATCCGAAAGACTTATTGGCACAGGTCAGCGAGATGATCCAAGAGACAGTTTTGGCCAACTTTCATCGACCGCCTCATTTGCTTGCAAGCGAAAGGGCAGAGTTCCTCAAGAAGTATTCAGGCCTTGCAGTTGACATGAAGCTTGATGAACTGAAGCTAAGGTATCAAATGCCTCAGCACATAAGGGATTTGATGCGAGGAAAAAGGCTTGCTTTGTGGGGCCGTATACTCGAGGATCTTCACTACCCGGATACAACTTTGATCCAAGACATTGTACAAGGTTTCCCTCTTAGTGGTTGGATGCCGGCCAGCGGGGTTTTTCCTGCGAGCGTGAAACAACCAGTGCTCACCATGGAAGCGTTGCTGGCAGGTTTGGACTCTTTCAATGCAAAGGTCAAAAGCCAAATGAGCATGAGGCAGGATGCAACCTTGGAGGCTGAGACTTGGGCAGAAACGATCAAAGAGCTAGAGAAGGGATGGATTTGGGAAGACCCAGATCAATCTTGGGGTGGCAAATGCGTGGCCAGAAGATTTGGTATCCATCAAGGTGAAAAGACACGAGTGATTGACGATTGCTCTGTCTGCGGGCTTAACAGAACAGTTGGGTTGCGTGAAAAATTTGTTCTCCAATCGATTGACCAAATGTGTGCTATGCTGTGCTGGAGTTTGAGGAGATCAGAAGGTGGAAGCCATCCACAAGTGGTTGGAAGGACGTTCGACCTGAAGGCGGCGTACAAACAATTTGGTTTGAGGGTGGAAGACCGCGCACTGCTCAGGATTGCGGTTGCAGACCCAGCAAGAGAAGCTCCAGTGTTGGTCGGTCTTAATGCCCTCCCCTTCGGGGGAGTGGGTTCGGTTGCTGGATTTTTGCGAGTGTCTTTAGCGACATGGTTCACTGGCATGGCAGGTCTGAAGATTTGTTGGACTGGGTATTTTGACGATTTTTCTGCAGTAGCACGGCCAGAACTCCAACGCAGTACGACTTGGGCCGTGGAGAGCCTGTTTGACTTGATAGGCTTGGACTTTGCCAGGGAAGGGCCCAAAGCACCGGAGTTCGATGCAGTGTTCAAGATGTTGGGGGTACAAATCGATGCCTCTGAAGCTACCTCTGGGAATTTCGCTGTAGGGCACACTGAGGACCGGAAGCGGGAGCTGCTGAAAACCTTTGATGAAGCAATTGAAGCGGGCAGGATAACCACGAAGTTGGCTGAGAGCCTGAGAGGGCGTATGGTTTTCTACGAGTGCTTTGCTGCTGGCCGTACGACCAATTTACTTTTGAAGGAATTTGGGAGGTTATGCAGAAGTGACCGAGTGATAGATGAACTGTCATCGGAGGATTTGGTTTTGATAGCTGCACTTCGAAGCCGAGTGGCTTATGCAAAGCCGGTCACCATTTCTTCAAAATTCATGGACACTTGGTACATATTCACTGACGGTGCTTGCGAGGATGGTGAAGACGGGATGAAAGTTGGAGGAGTGGGTGGAGTCCTTGCTTCCTCCAACGGCCAATATATGCAACACTTTGGCATGACAATTCCGAGTGAATGGATGTCCTATTTCCTTCGGCATTCACGTCACCCCATCCATGAAATAGAAGTGCTGCCCGTTTTGATTTCATTTCATGTATGGAGAAAATTCATTTCAAACTCCCAGGTCCTGCGCTATACAGACAATGACTCTTGCAGATACGCCCTTATGCGAGGTACGGGGGAAACGCCCGTTGCCAAATGCCTTGTTGCCTCAATCATGGATCAAGAACATCGGCTGCAGACCAAATCATGGTATGGCCGAGTGCCGAGCCATAGCAATCCTTCCGATGATCCAAGCAGAGGGTCCTTTGAAACCTTAGCTGCACTTGGCAGTATCGGGATTCAAATCCCATGGAGCGAGTTGTGGTCTAACCTGCCATCCTTATAGGGGAGAGAACGGGGAGGTCCGACAACAGCCCCAATTTGGAAAAAAGGTGTGGCCCCTTTCTGCATGCAGATCACATTCGGAGATTGCGTGATTTTGAATCGTTGTGCAGTGCATGTTCACTGATGTTTTGTCGTGGCCGATTTGTTTTATGTTTGACAATCGTGAATTTTTGTATACGACATTCATCTTTCGGTGGCAACAACGAAGGCGTTTGAAAAACCTTGCGACGACGTATCCCTTAGTGTCTGTTTATGAATACGGTGTGGACTATATATATAGTGTTGGTGTTTAAGGGTTTGATATGTGTGGCAGGCCAGTATTTGTTTTGGTGGTCGGTGCGGCTGTTTGCTGTATGTTAAATAAGGGTGCCCTCCGTTGAGGAACGAAAAAGGATAAACCTTTATTTAACATACAGCTTCTTGGGCTTTGGTTTGAACCCTTCGTTCAATGGTACCAAAGCCCTCTGCCGCAACAACCAAAAACAAACTGGTCAAACCGCAACACTTTTACTCAAACCTTTTTCTGGGGTTTTTCTAAGATCCATGGATCTTCCTTCTGTTTGTATATGGCGACTTTAGTCAAGAGTACTTTCATGGGTCTTCGGAAACCAAAACTTGAATGCTGTACAAATAGATTTCAGTATCTGGCATTTGCCTCTCCTGTGCGTGTACTGAATTCTATGTTGTGGTGGCATTTTGGTTTCAAGTTTTGTGCGTTAGCCCCATGGTCGGTGAATTTTCAAACCCACCCTGCTGCGCACCCAACCCGAAACCTTCACCAACTTCAGACAAAGGAGGATAACATCCACTTTGTTATCTTGAGGAGGATTACATCCACTCACTTAACTTTTAACCTACCCCCACCGTCCGAGAACGGGGAGGTCCGACAACAGCCCCAATTTGGAAAAAAGGTGTGGCCCCTTTCTGCATGCAGATCACATTCGGAGATTGCGTGATTTTGAATCGTTGTGCAGTGCATGTTCACTGATGTTTTGTCGTGGCCGATTTGTTTTATGTTTGACAATCGTGAATTTTTGTATACGACATTCATCTTTCGGTGGCAACAACGAAGGCGTTTGAAAAACCTTGCGACGACGTATCCCTTAGTGTCTGTTTATGAATACGGTGTGGACTATATATATAGTGTTGGTGTTTAAGGGTTTGATATGTGTGGCAGGCCAGTATTTGTTTTGGTGGTCGGTGCGGCTGTTTGCTGTATGTTAAATAAGAGCTTGGAGATGGATTTTTGTTTGTTTTTCTGGTTTGTGGTGTTTTTGGATGTTGTTTGACCCATGTCCTAGGAATTTTTTGTTGTGACTGTATTTGGTAGGAGTTTTGTAGGGTATTTGTGAGTTTGCTTGGTTTTTTGTTTTGAGTTTTTGTTTTGGTTTGTTTGTGGTGACTTCGTGAAGACCTACTGGACTGTGTACAGGTCCTTACCAGTTCACTCTTGAGGCCCCTCAACCTGCAGACGGCCATGTGTGTGCTTTAATTAATTAATTTACCCTATTTTTGCAACATGCAATTGAACGTGTTGAACGACCTGGCGGAAGCCATGAAGGCGTTGGACGGAAAAAAAATTGTAGGGTATTTGTGAGTTTGAGCTGAAGACGTTTTACTTGGAGAAGCTGGAAGAACGTTTTTAAAGCTTGAGAGCTCTTTTGAAGTAGTTTGAGAACGTTTGAGTGTCATTGCGTTTTACTCTGCACGACTCTTCTAAGAAGAAGAGTGACTGAGCTGTCCAACCTGTGTGGTTTGGCTCAAGTCTGAGCTGTGAAAAAGAGCTGCCACGCCGCGCTCGTGTTTTCACATGGTAGCGGAGCCATGAAATCTTTATAGAAACGCTGACACCAAGGTCGTCTATAAAATTGCAGACGTTGACACTGGATAGGTACCCCCAAACAAAGGATGGCCCTAAAACGCACCATGTTTCGAAGCTTATAATTTTCAAGAGGATATTGCAAGGAGGAAAATTTAAATCACGATGAATGGTTACAAGCCCTTGCGATTTCTATCAACCTAGGCAGCAACGTCGCAAGGCAAGGTCCGGAAAAGCAGCCATTTTGATTCACATATCTGCCAACGCACGTGCGGATGCCTGCGGATGCCCCTCCGGATGCGGGAGAACCCTTGCGAAGGACCACTGCGGATGCCAAAAACCACCAAAAAATGGCCGCGGATGCATTTCCGGCGTTTGAGAAATACAAAGTAATGGAAAGCAACCCGCCCTGCGGATGCCCAATGGGGTGTGTGGCACATTGTATGGGGGGGAAGGGGTTTTCTGCCGTTTCCTCCCCTTCCCTCGGTGACGCCTTCGTGTTGCGGAGTTCTCTTCTTCCCACTTGCGGCTTCCATGCCTCTTACCAAACTTGGCCTTGCCACGCGTTGACTCCCCATCAGGTCTCGCCTCCCAGACTTTCTAGCTTTCCCATAACGGTGCCTGCCACATGTTGACGTCCTCAAAGGCGGTTTCTTCCACAGTAGCTCCTGCCATGCGTGCCTCGGGCAGGCCTCGGTAAGCCTTGGAGCGCCTCGAATGCCAACAAACCTGCTTCATCATGGCCCCCAAAACAGGATCCAAAAAACCAGTAGAAACATGGCGGCCAGAAAGGGACCTCGACTGTACAAGAAACAAAGTGGGACGCACAGAGAGAAAAAGCATGTATTAACACTTACGCTCATGCTAGTGCGTCGCAAATCGGCTTGCAAAACCTCTGCGGGCAGCAGCAAAATTCTCCGATGGCTGACCCCACTTTGGGGTCCAAATCTGGATCCCAAAATGGGGCCCAAGCAAAGACCTAAAAGAAGGAATGAAAATGTGATCCAATTCTGGACCCCATTTTGGGGTCCATATTTGGACCCAAAAATGGGGTCAGCCATCTGAAAATTCGCTGCTGCCCGCACATGTTGTGCAAGCAGATTTGCGACCCTGCAGCTTGAACATGAATGTCAACTCATACCTTTTTCTCTTTGTGCGTCCCAAGTCCGGTTGCTACCGTATTGCACTGAGACGAAGACACTCGGGAAGCACCTGAACAGTTCTGCAGGTACTGTATTTTTTCAGCTTGGCGCCTCTGACAGTGCACGTTTGAGAAATTGCTTTACAGTTGCGGCCGCAGGCCGTTAGCTACGCAATGTTCAAAAGACTCTGCATGTTCATTTTTTGTTTGGGTCCTGGTTTTCTGGTTTGTCCTCTTCTTTTTGGTCGTTGGGTTGGCCTCCTTTTATGGGGCGCTCTGCTCCCCCTTGTTTTGTGCATTGTTTTGTGATGTGTGTTGGGGTCCGTGTCTCTCGGTCTTGCTTCTGCTACTGCCTGCTTTGGTTGTCCCTGTTTCGGTTGGTCTGTTGCCTCTGTGCTTCCCGTGTGTTTTTCCTTTCTTGGTGCTGCGGGGCCCTTCTCTCTTGTTGCTGCTTTCGGTGGTTTTGGTTCGGTTGCCGTCTCGTTGTTGCCCTTGTGTCTTGGGTGCTTGCGGTTTGGCCCGCTCTCTCCTGTCTTTCCCCCCTCCCTCCCCTCCCCCCTTGGTAGTCCTCTGGCGTCTTCTGGTCCAGTCAGTGCTCTGCTGGTCCCTCCCTCCGGGTATCTGGTTGTATCTGCAACGGTCCGGTTGTCATACCTTTGGTATGGCGTGTTGTGGCTGATTGGCTCCTGTCTTCATTCCTCCTCATGGCAACAAAGGCTTCGGCCCTGTGTGGGGCTTTGCCCTCTTCACCATGTTGTGGGTGTTGTTCAAGTGCCCCTCGCTCTGCACTGAGGTATTCGCCCTTGGGTGATCCAGACACCCCTTAGGACACCGCTAAAGCTGCATGCGCCCGCCTTCTTGGTTTGTGCGGTTTTCTCCCTCCTGCCCCTGCTGCCTTCCCGGGCGTCCTCTCTTTCCTTGCCTGCTGGCCTCCGCCTGCCTTCTTCCCCCCGCGCCCCTTTTCTTGTTTGGATGGGTTTGCCCGCCTCGTTGCCGTTGTCCTTTTGTTTTTCGTGGCTTCCCCCCCTTCTTGTTGGCCTGGTTTTTTGTTTGGTTTTGTTTGCTTGGTGTGTCGGTTTGTGCTGTCTGTCTCTGTCTGTTCTCTCGTTCTGGTGTTTTGCTCTTGTAGGCATCGCCTCATGTCTGTTTACTGAGGTGACTAAGGATGGCCGAGGACTGTCGACCCCAACAATTCACACACACCCGCCACTCTGACTTCCTCCCTCGCTCCTCTTTCTTTTGGGGGTTGGATTGTCCCTTTTCTCGTTTTTGTTTTGTTTCGGTTGGGCTGTTCTGTAGCTTGGTCCCTCTGGTGCGTACTTCTTATTCTGGTAGGGGAGTAGGTTGTAGCCGGCCGGAGCCATGGACCAGGCTGCACTGCAGCGAGTTCCACTGGCGCGATCCAGTGGCACTCTCTGCTGGACAGTCTGGGGCGCCCGTGAGCAGCAAAAGCCTGCGCACATGGATCGTGAGTCTTTTCTCGGATCAGTGGTTACTCAGGTGGCCCACTCGTCGGGAGAGTGGTGCTTATTCTGGATTTCCAGGCTGACCCATTGTTTTTGCTATGTTGCAATGCGCTGCAGGTACTTGCTGAGACGAAGACACTCTGGGAGCACCTGAACAGTTCTGCAGAAATTTCTCAACTTGGCGCCTCCGAGACAATGCATGTTTTGATGATGAGTTTACAGCTACGGTAGCAAGTCTTTAGGTACAACCTTTAGGTGCTGACCATGCTGGATAGTGCCTGGAACGTTTTCCCTTTTTCCCTGGCACTGTTGTCATGTCCACCCAGAGATGCACTAGATGTTCGAGTGGCTGGTGATGGATGGTCACTCACCTGGCCCTGGATGACCGCATTGTCGTAGCCGCTGAGCCGCTCCCCGCAATGGGGAGGGGCACAAGAGACACCTGATCGCCAATGTCATCTTTCTCCTGCTCTGGCTTATGCCTATTGGTACCTGTGCTTATTCTGAACATGAGCACGTGACCAAGTTCCCGTGAGAGGACTCTGAGAGGTTGGGCTAGGCGACAGTGTATAGCAAATGCGATTTTTTGTTGTCTTCTTGGCAACAACGTAGATCGTGCGTCTCGCTTTACTGGGTGGCAACTAATTCGTTTGCTGCAAGTTTTTGAGTCAGTTGCGACACAGTGGGTTGTTACCACTGTGTCCTGGGCAAATCTCTTGTGGTTGTTTCTGTTGGGCTCTTGCCCCGTTCGCTGTTTGCTTTGCTGTCCTTTGGATGGTGAGACGCAAATCTGGCTGGGGAATCTGCGTCTTGCCTTTTTGTTTTGGTTTGTGTTTTGTGTTTTGGTTGTTATGATTTGCCCTGCTGCATGTGGCCACCTGTGTCCATGTAGAAGTTTTCTTAATAGCTGCTTCTTCTCATGTAAGGACCGAGCCTCAGAGCGTGATCGGCCATACCCGAGGAAAAAAACACAAAAGACTCTGCATGTTGTGCCAGGATTGTTCTCCCTTTCGACCTGGTATTCATGTCGACCCAATGACGAACTTGGTTAGCAGCGGACCACGACTGGTCACCTACCTTGCCTTATGTGACCGTCCTTGCCACAGCCACGGAGCTGCTCCGCAGGGGGGGCGGCACAATAGCAATCTGGCCGCCAGCAATACACTCTCCCTGCTCATGAATACACCGTTCGGTACACGGCAAGTTCTTTTAGTCTTGGACTGAACACCTGAACAAGAACCTGTGAGAGGACTCTAAGAGGCTAAGACGCAATTGTGTACAGCTAATGCATTCCTTTGTTGTCAGTCAGCAGCAACAATTAAGAACGCGTGTTTCACCTTACTGGGTAGCAACCAATTCGTTTGGTGCATTTTCTTGAGTTGCGACACAGTGGCTTTTTACCACTGTGTCCATGGCAAATCATTGTTCGTGGTTGTTTTTGTTGGGCCCTGCCCCTTTTGCTGTTTGCTTTGCTTCTCTGCTGGATGGCGAAACGCATATCTGGCTGGGGGATCTGCGTTTCGCCTTTTGTGGTGTTTTTGTTTGTGTTTGTTTTGTGTTGTTGATTTGCCATACTACATGACCACAGGTGTCAATGTAGATTTTATTTCAAACTGCTTCCTCACATGTAAGGACCGAGCCTTAGAGCGTGATCGGCCATACCAGAAGGAAAAAAAAAGTAGGAACTGAACCCGCATGGGCTTCACCAATCTTTTCATGGCGGTCAGACCTGGCTCTGTGCGCCAAACATGAAGGGTGCCAACTTGCAAAGGGCAGGATCTGTGTGATTTATCTGGTACGGGCGATGTGTCAAGAACGGGTTATCTTGTGAGGTAGTTGAAGGGGGGCTTGAAGGGGGGGCTTGAAGGGGGGCTTACGGGGGTCACGAAAATCCCCCCCTTCCCGTCCAGGTCTGAAGCCTTAAGGGGGGGCTTAAGGGGTGGGCTTAAGGGGGACTGAAGGGGCGGCTTAAGGGGGCGCTTAGGGGGCGCCCCCTTGAAGCCTCCCGTTAAGCCGCCCCTTAAGCCCCCCCTTGAAGCCCCCCCTTAAGCCCCCGCACTGCAAGCCCCACCTTATACATCCTCTTAAAATTCCCTTCAAGCACCTCCCTTAAGCCGCCCCTTAAGCCGTCGCTTAAGCCCCCCTGTTGCTTATTTTGTTTTACGTGTCTACACAATGCTTTCATGCATGTTGACACGTACACATAATTCATTATGTTTCCTGCGCCACTTCGCTGGCTCAAGATTACTGCAAGCCCGCGTTTAAAAAAAGTGCAGCAGCCACTTCCGTGACTACAGATGTTTACTTAGTTTCCAGGGCTCCCTCAATACGGGGAAAGCTACCTCAAAGTGGTAGCGGAGCCTGTGGCTTCGCCAAGTCTAGATCCGTGTGCCGAACTCGGACTTGACCTTCTATGTCATCGAGGAAGGAGAGACCGAAGAGGGTGAGTACGATTTTGGGTCTTGGATGAAGAGACGGGTGAAGAAGGTTTCACAGGTCTGTACACCGAGAACGAGTTCTGGGTTCTCAGCGCCAAGGGTTCATACTCGTATCTACGGCAGGTCCTTCAAGAAAGGTAGACCGAAAGGTTATGGAAAGAAAGGAGGAAAAAGGTCAAGACCCGGCTTCCGTCCGAGGTCAAAAGGAAAAGGTTTTGCAGTATGGGAAGATGACCAGCAAGACACAGCTTTCTGGGGAAAAGGAAAAAGTAAAGGAAAAGGCAAAAAGGGCAAGAAAGGAATGATGAAAGGAAAGGATTCTTTCAAAGGAATGCCTTCATGGAAAGGAAAGGGCAAAGGTGATGCCAAGAACAAAGGAGGAACCAATCCATTTTTATCACAACCTCCACAAGCAAATGTAGCACAACCTGCATCATCTAGTGCTTCACAAGCCCCTGAAAAACAAGAGACAGCCCATGCCGAAGAAAGCTGGAGTTACGACTATGACACATATTGGACAGATGACTGGTCAGGTTATGAATCCTACTATGGATATGATGGAGATTACTCCCAAGGTGATTGGTACAGCTGAGGAACTGACCAAATCCGAGGACAAGCAGTCAGAAAGTGTAGACGTCATTTCTGAGGACAGACAGACGGACCAGATCAACCGGTTCTGTTTTTCGGCCATTTGCTTGTTCCGATTTTTCGGACACGAACTTGTAGAAGCCCTCGCATTCATGCTTCTGTTCATGTCTCTGATGTACCAGTGCTTTACAGATTTGAACAGGTTCCTATTCAAGAGCATCCGCCAAGTTGAGAACAGTGTTTCTACCGGAACCGGTGACCTGCATTCGTTCCAGCCGCACACATGCCCGCTCGATTCCGTTCTTACGGAAGAGTGTGTATTCTCACTTATGATCATGGTGCCCAACAAGCATTGCTTTGTGAATATGTTGATCTTGGTTCTCATCCGACTTATTGTTATCCTTGATCCAGGTTGCACCAGAGCCATGGGATCCCGCTTTGCCATTGATCGCCTTGCACAGGCTTGCCAACATCTGGTTTTGCAAGCAGCCTTGTTCAATAAGTTTTCCTTTGCTAATGGAGAACAATCTATTGTCAAAGAAAGATTAGTGATTCACTTTCGCAATGACCGTGCACAGATTGGTTGGATTACAACATGCATTGACATCCTGGACAAAGGTAAGGTTCCTATTCTCTTTTCAGTTGAGCAAATGCGGAACCTTCGTATGAACAGTGAACACACTCCTGTAGGTGAGTTTATGACTTGTCCACTTTTCGGAATGCAACGCACCGCATTGGCGGTCAGCACATCCAACCATCCAGTCCTTGACATTGTGGCTCTTGCTACTTCCAGTTGGAAACCGATGTACAGCTTTCAGTCCGAAGACATCACATGCCCAGCATGCA
The DNA here is from genome assembly GCA_947184155.2 of Cladocopium goreaui. Classification (NCBI taxonomy): domain Eukaryota; class Dinophyceae; order Suessiales; family Symbiodiniaceae; genus Cladocopium; species Cladocopium goreaui. The sequence goes on from CAMXCT020000836.1 coordinate 97,236, forward strand.
ATGGTAAACATCATCCACACACAAACAAAGAAGGTTGCAAGAGATTCAAGGGATCAGAACAAAAATCAGCACGAGTGCCGAAACCGGCCAAGTCTGATTCCAAGAAAAATGTCAAGAAGGTAATTCAGCCTGATACCAAGTTAGATATACCAGTTCAGCCTTTTGCCTGTTTTGATATTTACGGACGGAGCTAGTGAAGGCGATATCAATACTATTGGAGGGTTGCTTTTCGCTGATGGTGGCTTCCGTTACTTCTCTTGCCATGTCCCTGCGGGCATGATCGGAACCTGGAAGTCATCATCTTAACACGTCATAGCGATCGTGGAGCTTTACAGTGTCATAGTTGCCAGGTTTGTTTGGAACAGATACCTGATGGGCCGCAAGGCCATTGCCTTTGTTGACAACGAGTCGGCCAAGGAAGCCTTGGTCAAGGGTTCTTCCTTCAATGCACACTTTAAGACTTTGCTTTTACAGCTGGAAATTGCGGAGAAAGACATGAGGTCGTGGCTTTGGTTCTCAAGGGTTCCCAGTCACTCCAACCCTAGTGACGGCCCCTCAAGGGGTGACTCGTCTCTTATGGAGATTCTTGGAGCTTTCCGAGCTGTGCACTTGAGGACATTTGAAGCCGTACCTTGGGGTTTCGTTGTCAAGAGTCAAAAGTTAGGACCTGTGTGTAAGTGGGGTTGATGTGGGATCCAAACTTTTCGATGCAGATGGAAACATACAAATGGCATGTGTCATTTACAGGATGAGTGCAACTTGTGCACACTGGTCTTTTTTAGATCACCATTGGATACGACACGTTCGATTTCCCCACGTGAAGAAAAAGTGTGAAAGCCGTCGCATTCATGTTTGTTTCAGTGATGTCCATTGTTGTTTTGTGTTGCATGTTTCGTTTTTTCAGATTGATGTTTTTGGCGAATGCGCGTGCGTATCCGAAAGATATTTGATATATATATATATGTATATGAGTGTTTATATGTATATATATCCTGTTTAGAACTATAAGGGTGTTCCCCCCCATTTGTGGTTCCCTGTAGTAGGAACGAATTACTTGGTTTTGGATATGTGAATATCCTCAATTGGTGCTTTGAGTTTGGCTTGCCCCAAAAGATTAATTGTGCAAGGCACCATTTCCTTTTGGGGTTAAAGCAGCGGAACTGTGTGTAGCGCCAAACGAAGAAAAAGAAGAAAACGGGGGAACAACCTTTCACTTCATTGTTGATGTTCACAAACAGATGGTTTGTTAATCTTGCGGACAACCTCTTTGAATTTGAAATGTTCACAAACATGTGGTTTGAAAATCTTGGAATGAATCCAACATCTTGAACAGATAAATATGTGTTATGTTTGTATCCGTTTTGGATCATAGGTGGACACGGGGATTGCATGGGGTCTATCCCCCATTACAAAATTCACCCCCCCACCCACACCTGTGGGTAACCTCGGTTACCATTTGAATCCGTGGATTCACAAGGCCTTGGCCACCTGGAGCACTTGGCTCTTAGTGATTCCGAACCGTTTCCGTCCACCTGGGACCTTGGTCATTTGGACCACCTTTTCATTCGTGTCATTTCCCAATATGCAGGGGTGAAGGATCAAAAAAAAATTATTATTGGGATCAAAAAAAATTATTATTTAGGGATCAAAAAAAATTATTATAGGGATCAAAAAATTTTTTGTTAGGATTCATACTAATAGTAATAATAATAATAGTAATAGCAGTAGTAGTAGTAATAGTAGTAGTAATAGTAGTAGTAGTAGTAGTAGTACTAGTAGTAGTAGTAGTAGTAGTAGTAGTAGTAGTACTAGTAGTAGTAGTAGCAGTAAAAATAATAGCAGTAGTAGTACTAATAGTAATAGTCACATGAGTGGTGTCCACAAGATTACTCTATATCTCTCTTGAGCCTTGAGAGCGTATATAAATGTGCTCAATACTCATGCAGTACCCACGTAGGATGCAAGTTAAAGCAAAAACAAGGGCGCAGCGCCTCCCCCCGCAAAGCGTCACATGGTCATGATCGATTCATTCGCAATGTAGGTGGGCCTTATCATCCACCTGTGTGGCGTTGTCACAGCATACAGCGGTAGCAGTAGACGTAGCAGTTGGTGGGCCATACCATCCATCTTTTTGTAGCGACAAAGATGGTGGGCCATATCATCCACCTTTGTGGTTTTGTCACAGCATGGCACCAAAGCACGCATTTGAATTTGACGACAAGTTTGATCACATACGTTGAAACAAAAGGTGGGCCGTGTCATCCACCTTTGTGGCTCTGTCATAGCATTACAGCAAAGCACGCGCTTAGGCTAATTGATTTACTATGGGCGAGGTGGTGTGGCAGCAAAGCACGCACTTGAATTTTGACGACAAATTTGATCACACACGCTTGAAACAGAAGGTGGGCCGTATTATCCACCTTTGAAACAGAAGGTGGGCCGTATCATCCACCTTTCTGGCAATGTCACAAGCTGCGCGGGGGAGGCTTTAAAATAAAAAGGCGGGAGGGGGGCGCGGGGGGAGGGCCCAGCGCCTCCCCCCGCAAAGCGTCACATGGTCATGATACATTCAGTCGCAATGTAGGTGGGCCTTATCATCCACCTTTTGGGGCGGTGTCACAAGCCGCGGGGACGCTTGAAAATAAAAAGCCGGGAGGGGGGCGCGGGGGGAGGGCGCAGGATGCATGTATGTATGTCTGTAGGTCGATCGGCAAGCATGTATGTAGTTCAAATATACGCGTGCAATCTATATATATATATATACATATATTCCTTCCTTTCCTTCCCTGCCCTTCCCTTCCCTTCTCTTTCCTTTCCTTTCCTTCCCTTCCCTTCTCTTTCCTTTCCTTTCCTTTCCTTTTTCCTTTCCTTTCCTTTTTCCTTTCCTTTCCTTTCCTTTCCTTTCCTTCCTTCCCTTGTCCGAAAATATTCTTTTTGATCCTAATAATATTTTTTTTGATCTAGATGCCTCCTTCCTGCCTGCCTGCCTTCCTTCCTTCCTGAATATTTTTTCATTGCAATAATAGTTTTGTTTGCTTGCAATAATAACTATTTTTGACTGCATGTGCAAAGAGAAAGAGAATAGTACAAAAGAAGAAGAGCTGTAGGAGCCATAGAAGCCAAAAGCCACAGGAGCCGAAGGAGCCATAGGAGCCGAAGAAGCCAGAGGAGCCGGAGGAGCAAGACAAGAAGCCAGAAGCCAAAAAGCCACCAGGAGCCACCGGGGACACAGGAGCCGAAGGAGCCACAGAAGCCAGGAGCCGAAGGAGCCAGGAGCCGAAGGAGCCACAGAAAGCAAAAAGCCAGAAGCCAAAAAGCCAAGAAGCCACGAAGCCACCAGGAGCCACCAGGAGCCACCAGGAGCCACAGAAGCCAGGAGCCAAAGGAGCCAGGAGAAAAAAAAAAATCCCCCCCCCGAATTTTTTTTTCCCAAATTAAATTACCCTCCTTTCTTTACTTCAATCTTTCTTCCTTCCTTCCTTCCTTCCTTCCCCCCCTTCCTTCTTTCCTTTACTTACAAACAGTAATATTTTTTTTGATCCTAATAATAGTTTTCTTTTGATCCTAATAATAATTTTTTTTGATCCTAATAATATTTTTTTTGATACCCATCCCATATGCAGTCCGATTTGACGTTGCTTGCCACAGGCATCAGTATCCTCCTCCAGTATCTCAACAGCTCCATGGAAGCAGTCTGATCGTAGCAAGTGGACGCTTCGTGCTACGAGATGCGAGAACATCGAAGAAATCCTCAAAGGATGTTCCATCATCCTTGAATGCTGTGGACAGACCCCATTTTTGAGCAGCATCTACAAACTTTGGCAGATCAGTAGTAATGCAATGTTTCTCTTTGAACAACAATGGTGGCCAGATCAGCCGAATGAAACAGCTCTCAACATTGCAACGCCAACTGTGGCACTCAAATTGTCCGCGCTGTTGCGGCCTGGATGGCGCGAACAACATCACCTCATTCGTCTATCCATGGCTTCTCTGGTCACTCTTCGAGATTGGGTCATGGATTTCTTCGACGAACAGTTACATCGTGAAAGTCTTAGTCTTAGCATCATTCAAGATGCACTCCTGGTGATGCAAACTGCAGTTGATTTATTTGACCTCCATGAAGCTGCACAGGTGCCTGAAGCCCCTGTTGTACCTACTGATGACTTGCCCCTTGAGTCAACAGAGTCAGCCGGGAGTTGAAACTTCGATTTTTTTTTTGGATCACCATTGGATACGACTCGTTCGATGGGGTTGATGTGGGATCCAAACTTTTCGATGCAGATGGAAACATACAAATGGCATGTGTCATTTACAGGATGAGTGCAACTTGTGCACACTGGTCTTTTTTGGATCACCATTGGATACGACACGTTCGATTTCCCCACGTGAAGAAAAAGTGTGAAAGCTGTCGCATTCATGTTTGTTTCAGTGATGTCCATTGTTGTTTTGTGTTGCATGTTTCGTTTTTTTTCAGATTGATGTTTTTGGCGAATGCGCGTGCGTATCCGAAAGATATTTGATATATATATATGAGTGTTTATATGTATATATATCCTGTTTAGAACTATAAGGGTGTTCCCCCCATTTGTGGTTCCCTGTAGTAGGAACGAATTACTAGGTTTTGGATATGTGAATATCCTCAATTGGTGCTTTGAGTTTGGCTTGCCCCAAAATTATGTTGTTTGGTTGGATTACACATAAATGACATGCTGATTAGTGTCAATGCTCACAATGCCTGCTACAATACAGCCAAGAAGCAGTTGCGTGAAAAGTTCAATTTCAAACACTGGACTCACATCGACGAACGTGAGAAGCTTGATTTTTGTGGATGTTCGTTTGTGAAAACCTCCTATGGCTATCAACTTGGACAGCCTGACTACTTTAGCAAGATCAAGCCCATCATGATCGACCCGAAGCGTCGAGACTCTGCAATGGCCGCACAGAATGAGGTTAGTGCACTACGTGCGGTGCTTGGAGCACTTCACTGGCCCAGCACTCAAAATGCACCTCAACTAGGTGCAACAGTTGCTACAACTGAAGATTTGCGTGATGCAAACAAAGCTCTGAAATTTTCCAAAGTGAACAACGATGTTGGACTCCAATTTCGCCCACTTGGTCAGATTTCAGATATGGTTTTGGTTGCAATGAGCGATGTCTCTTGGGGAATTCGACGTGAAGGCCACAGCCAAGGTGGTTACCTTCTCATGCTTGCTCCAAAAGAAATCCTGGATGGTGAAACCACCAACTACATCATTTTGGATTGGAGAAGTTTTCGTTTGCCCAGGGTGTCCCGAAGCTCTTTGAACGCTGAATCTCAAGCATGCGCAGCTGCAATGGATAGTTTGGAATATACCCGAACACTGATCCAAGGAAGTCTCAACGCTGACTACACTCTGCAGTCTCCTGGTGAATGGGTGATCAGCAAAACAGCTTTAGTGGTTGATGCAAAAGCTTTGTACGATTCAATTCGTGCAGAAGTTCCTCAGCTTTCAGGTGACAAACGAACCAAGATTGAGGTGATGATTGTGAAAGAAAAGATGCAAGAGTGCCAAACACTTTTGCGATGGGTTTCAAGTGAAGCACAGTATGCTGATGGCATGACCAAACCCTCAGCACGTCAGTTGCTCACTGACCGCCTTCGAACGCACATGTTCAAATTGCAAGCAGATGAAAATTTTGTTGCAGCAAAGAAGAAAACTCAACAACAAAGAGAAGCAAATGCCCGCAAGTTTGCCCTCTCAAAAGCCGCTAGCAAGGTAGGTGGTTTAGCCCATTTGATCTTCATCTCCCACATCATGCCTGTTACAGGTTCCTTCGTTTCCGATGATGCCTCATGGTCCGACGATGCAATGCCCCTCATAGTGACTATGGTGATGTCTTTCCTCACTGGATGCTTTTGTGTTTGGATGCTGCTGGGATTTCCGAAAGTTTTCCAACATGCAGAACCAAAGCGCCTGGCCTTTCGCCTTCCCAAGCGCGACAAGAGTGTGCAATGTGAAATGGAGTATGAGGCGATGTCATACATATCCTACCAGCTCCACATCGAGAAGGAGGACAAGGCAAGATTGGAAGATAGCTTCGAAAGAGAAATCGAAACTCTGGAAAGCTATGCGCAGGTGATGAAAGATACAAGCGAAACAAACAAAAAGGATGCTGAAAGGTTCTGAAGTGAACTCAAAGCCTTGAAACCGCAACTTCAAGATGTTGAGAACTCATTGACCGCAAAGATTCAGGATCCAGTGATTGAACTGGAACGCCAGATCTACCAGGTTCAAGATACACTGGATCGAGCAAATCAAACCAATGCCAACATGCGCGAGTTCCGCGACCACGAGCTGGAATTCAGAAGAGAGGTCTTTGCTCTCCACAAGGCGAACCACTTTCATGTTTTCGATGACTGCCCAATTCTCGCGCCTCCTGTGACTATGTACGTCTGCAAGGAATGCGAAGAACGCCGTGAGAAGGAGAACGCCGAGATGGATCAATATCAGCACGGTTGGTGCTGAGTGGACTGGAATAATTCCCATTCAGAATGGATGGACTGGAACATTTCCCATCCGAAAGCCTGTTTGGATGGACTGGAAGTTTTTCCATCCTACACTTTACAACAGTTTGCAGAATACAGTTTTTACATATGCCCGGCAGACTGGAATTTTCCTGCCGATGAATGCAATGCAATTTTCCATATGCAACAGCTGACTAAAACTTTTTATGCCGACAACTACTGGCAGAATTGGATTTTTGCAGCTGGAACAATGAAGCAATGGTTGCAAGCTTCAGTGCTTGTTTTTGACCAACTCTTTTCCTCCAATGTGAATTTGACGCCGTCAACTTGATTTGGATGACATGCACAAAGAACATTTGCCGCCTTTGTCGCCACCATTTGGATCAATCCGGCCAACAGGGCCCCTGAGCTTGCCCCTCATGAAAACAACTGTGGGACTTTCGGTGCCTGCACGTGTTTCCCCCGAAAGGACATCCAACTTAGTGTGTGGTTTGTCGGTTGGTTTAGTGTTTTACCCCAACTCTCATAATTATTGTATCGAAACTCCTTTAGTGTGACCGGGCACCATCGCAAACATCAAAGGCGACGAAAAAATTCTTTCAGCAATATTGATGGTCATGTTTCGGCTGTAATTTGATTCACTTACGTGTACATATTTTGGATGTTTCTTAGCCGCAATCCACGATGTGTTTTCCAAATTCATGTCAGGCCGGTTTTGAACCTTGGACCTCCGCACTTAGCCTTGGAGTTGCGCATTCCAGGGCATTGCCACATGAATTGCTGAAATTGGCACTTGTGTTAAACACATTGACAAAAAATGGAAACAAAATTATTTGTTGGTTTGACCTTAGGAAAATTGCACAAACCCTCAACACTAGAATTCCACCACTATTTGTATTGACACTACTGTGGTTTCAATTGAACATATGTTTTTTTAATGAACCCACGCAAACAAACAAATTCATGTTGTCCATTGGAACATGGTTCGCTATGATCCAACCGGCGTGGCAAATTATTGCCGAATGTGAAATCCAAAAAGAGGACCCTTGGGACTATGTCAATGATGGTGCGTTGCACTGGTTTGAGAAGTGGTTGTCGATTGTGAATGTAATTAATGATTTTGCTGCACACAGTTTGAGCTGGTTTGATGTGTTTTTGATTTGTTTGATGTGTTTTGTTATGTTATGTTCAACGAACGCGTTGGTACTGTACATTATAAGCGGGATTGGAAAAAATCAATGTTGTTGTTGCTTAGTTGGCAAGGTGTGCAAAATTTAAATCGGCAATGGACAAATAATACGTTTTGCCAGTGGGAAAACAGTATTTAGTTTTGCTTCCGCAGCTTGTGTACTTCGACGAAATCTGAGCGGATAACCATGGCCGAACTTTTGACGCGAATAAAATGACAAAGACAACACATTTTTGGGCACCGAACCGATGTATGATGTATGCTATTTAGCATGGATGGATCATCATATTTACTGTTCAATATGGAAATATTGGATTTATTGCATTCATGATTGGGATAATCTATGAATGGCCAACACAGACCAAAAACTGTTGTCATTGTCAAACATGGGCCAAATGTCATTTTGGCCATTGCGGGCATTGCGCAAAATGTGCGTTTTTGCACCACAAAGTCGAAGGCGGTCCTGGGCATTTTTTTGCTTTTGTTGTGAAGTCTCTATTGTACATGGCAGTATGTTCCACTTTCTCAAATCAATGGTGTCCTTTCTGTTCTTTCTTAGATGTCAGCTGGGCAGCATTAATATCGAATAAATTGTGTAGTCTCACTTTGCACGGGCGCTATGATTATGGAGGCACCTTGGTCGTTCATCAAATGTCAGTCACCCAGATGGTGTTGTTGTTGAATCAGCAAATTTGATCCATTGTGAAGATGACACCTTTGCTTCAGGATGATGTATTTCGGCGCGTCAGTTCCCTGGAATTTTTCATCAAAACTATACAGTAATTGAGTGGCAGTTTTCCACGGAACATGTTTACCAAGAAATCGGAAAATGCAGAAAACAATCACAATTTTTGTTTGAGGTGTTTCCAAGGAACGGTTTTTCTATTCATTCAATTCGTTTTTGGTAAACGACAAGGTGGATAAACTAAATTCGCAACGCTGAAGGTTAATTGACAATTGTTGTGAGAGGCTGAGGGGCAAAAATTGAAGGGTTCAGTAGTAGATTGAACATTTCAAAACTTTATAATGCGAAATGACATCCAATTCTAGTGTTGTGATTACATAGCTGACAATTGAAATGCCAAAGATCCCACCTGACCTTCACATGTGAGTTGTCATGTTTAGTTTGTTTTTGGGTCAAATCCTTGACCCGAAACGGGATGAGGAACCATGGCCAGAGTGGCTGCAATGGTTCATTGATGCAATCTTTGCTCGCTCGTGCTGCATTTGGCTCATCCAACAAGGGTGTGGTTCCGGCTTTTTAGCTGGGACGCACCTGCAACATGCAGTCCCGCCCTTGGAATTTTTATGGACAGTTCATGTAAACGTCCGTATATCAACCTTCGGACGGTTCGTGTGAATATCAAACTGCGGGCTGTTAGTGCTTTCAGTGGGATCCTCTTGCCGCACAGGTTGGGGAATAAAGTCCTTTCACCTGTCCCACACGCACCTCAACGGATGCATGGTTCACAGGCCAGACCTGATGCGTGCTTGTGTTTGCTCAGTTTGCACTCCGTAACAAATTAAGAAAACATTTGAGGTGAATTGATTGCATTTTCTGTTGCTCCCGGCTGTACACTTACAACATCCTGGAGGCAGGTCACGGCCACGGCCACGGCCACGGCCACGGTAGGGCAACGTGCACTCCTCAGTGGTCCAAGACCAGTTCTCACTTGTGACACATAGGCCACACTATCAAAGCTGACAACTCTCTGGGACACTGGGAATCTGACTGATGTAAACTGATGTAACAGAATCTTGCTTTGATCATGAAGTCGCTCACAGGCTTCGAACGCAGCCAACGACCATCTCCAAGATTGGTGCGCTTGATGGCTTGGTCATGGATTGCAGCTGGAGACATGGTGTTTCCCCCTGGCGATTTTGACAGTAACAGCCAAGTGAATCCGACATGCAGACACGGGCCAGGTCAAAGACAGTCACAGACTCAGACTTGTGCAGTGCACATCTGCTTAAACTTTGGGCAATTCTAGCTAGGGGCTCAGTAGCAGTTGCAGCAGGTCTTTTGATGTGGACTGAGGCAGAAGCCCACTTGGATACATCCAACTTTCGTCTCAACCCAAGCCGGCTGTGATCTTGCAAAACTGAACACTACTACTAATCCCCTGTTAGATTCCCCTTTAGTGGACTTGGTAGTGGTGTTAAAATTTGGTTCCTTCAACAATCTTAGTTCACCTCCACTACCAATCCCCTGCAAACCGCGACTTGAACTCAGTTGAAAATCACCCGCTCCATCGTGGAGCACAGATTGTTCTCCCTACTAACAGCTCTCCTCACTGCCAGGGCCCAAGTTGCCAGTGAATCCCTCCTATGTATATTATATATACATATATATGAAATCAAGGACTCAACCTGAAATTTGTGGGGCTCAAGCCTCATGCACCTTAGCGCGGTCTTAGGCCTGGTTGCTGAGGGTTTGACCTCGAACTTTTGGGGATTGGGCTGCCCTTTGTATTGCACCCAGCCTTCCTACGGGTTACTTGGTTTCTCCCTCCTTCTTGGCTGGCTTGTCGGGTTTCTGTGCTGCGTGCTCCTGGTCTGGTGGATTTCAACTCTTGGCCTTGTGTCTGTTGGATTTTCACCCTCCTACTCCAGGTCCACTGTTCTGTCCACTCGTGCCCGGTTGCTTGCCTCCTACCTGCATGAGCCGAGGGCCTTCCAACGACCCCGGGACTCTTGAACTGTCGGTCTCCCTTGCAGGTGGCGTGAAGGTCACCATCACTGCCCCTTCGTCTGCAGCTGTGCTGGCTTCTCAGGTTCTCAACCACGTCGCTGCTTTCCAGCCTGAGTCTTCTGACCCTTCTGAGTTTGAGTTGGTCTCCGGTGGTTCTGTGTCCCCGACCCGGTCTGTCCCTGTCAGGGTCCCTGAAACCCGTGATCAAGTGCGGCGTTCTCTTCTGCCTTGCCCTGGCCACCTTTTTGGACTTAGCTCCCGTCTGTGTGGATCTTCCTTGTCTGGGCGTGCAAGAATTGAACGTGCTTGGACTTGTGGACAGTGGGCGGCAGCTGTGCAAGCCTCTCGCATTCACAGCCCAGATAGGACTCCAGCCATTGATCTCAGAAACAGGTACTACGCAGTGCTCCGGGCCCCTGGACTTTCTGTGCCCACCATCTTTCAGTCATCGGCAGGCTATTGGGCTTGCATCCGCTCACTCGAGGACTCTGACGCCATTTCTCAGGCATTCCCGAGCGAGACCGAGGCAAAGATCTACCTGCAAGCTGCAGGAGTTGTGGACCCAACCATTGCCCCTTGAGCTGAACAATGGAGGCTTCAACAGAGCTTACGTTGGAAAGCTTGGTGACACTCTCTCAAGATGTGGAGCCCTATGTGATGGACTGGCCAGTCATTGCCGACGACGATGAGCCAGAGGCAGCAATTTTGGTGGTTTCAAAGCGCCCTGGAGGTTTTCTTGCAGCAGTTCCCACAGGTCTGGTTCCCGAAGAGGTATTGGCCGCTGGAAACGAATTGAACCCACCAGGTGTTGTCGGGCCATCTACAGTTTTGGTTGTTCCTGGAGTCATGTTCGAGCAAGGACAGCTGGTCGCAGCCGACTCTTCCCTGCCGGTCGTGGTAGTCGATCTTGGCACAGGGGCGCTGGCGCATCTTCGTGCCACCAGGGAGTCCGAGAATTACCCCTTTTCCTACGATGCAGAGCAGCCTTTTGTTTTTCCAACTCCTCAAGAACTATTAGCAGCAGCTCGGGAGTGGGTTGCAGCAGGAGCCGAGAGTTCAGCCCTTCAGTACTTCTCGGCCGAGGGGGAGGACGACAACATAGCAGATGGGGCTTCAGGCATTGCAGAAGAAGCCTTAACTCCACAGGCAGCTCAGCGAAGAAAGCCCAGGCAGCCTGGGCCAGAGAAGCCTACAGTCAGCGGAAGAAGGCCGACGGTGGCCACCCTGGCTGCATCCATCGAGCAGCTGGTTCAGCTGAATGCAGGATTGACCCAAAGTGTCAACAGCCTAGCACATCGTCAGACGCAGTTGGAGAAGAGAGCCGAGCCTCAGGCACCAGCAGCTCCTGTTCCCAGTGCAGTGCTTCGCCAGCCTATCTCTGCTTCCCTCGGCATACCAGCAGTTACAGCGGGTGCGGTCGCAAAGACTTTGGCTACACCTCCGAGGACCCAGACGGCTTCCGCGTTGGGACTGTTGTCATCGCCACAATTTCAGCCGACAGAGCTTCTGGAATTGCAAGGCGAGAAGAATGTGATGGAGCAGCCTATCCAGTCGGATCATTTGGCTCAGGCAGTTTTGGCACAGTCACAAGCCCTTACTGCGCTGGTGAGTCAGATTGCCCAGAGCTCGGCCGACCCCATGCTGGAGCTCAACACAAGCGGAGCCTCCGCCAGCACCAGAGGCTGTCAAGGAAGAGCCCATCTTCAGAGCGAGTTGGCGGCACAGAGAGGCACCTTCTTCACATCAGTTCTGGCGGCCATGGCACGGAGGATGCATCCTACGGCTTCATCGGAGGGGAGCCCTCAAGAGCTTTTGGATCGGGGCATCTGCGGCAGCCGATACCTCGAAAGGTTTGGGGGCTTTGCAAAGGTGAGGGAGCTGGGATGTTTGCAGCAGCAGGTGATGTCGATCCTGGATTGTCTCCAAGCCTCCAACCTGCAGGCCGCCCGGGACCAAACAGCTTTGTTAGCGGTGGCCATAGACCAGGCCGCCCTGGACCAGGGACGTTTCGAGCTGGCAAATCTTCTCTGTCTTCAGGAGGAGCCACCCTCGACCGTCTTCAGCAACAGACAGATGAACGTCCTGGGCAAGCCTCGGGCCTTCTCCCCCTTAGCCGATCAACGATGGGTCACAGTGGCGTTGGCTTATATAAAAGAACTGGATGTGATCACGACGAAACGCTTGGAGCTCACAAACCAGTCAAGGCACGGTCTGTTCTCAGGTGCCTCGGGTGGAGGAGACGCAGCCAGCTCAAACCCGGCCCCAAAGCAGAAGCCTCAGCCAAAGAAGAAGGGAAAAGGCTCAGGAAGAGGAGGAGGAAGCCAGACTGCAGCGGAAGGGGACGAGGCTTAAGTGAGAGCGGGCCGGAGCCAAACCCTCTCACTCAAACCATCAGTTTCAGCCAGTGGGCGATGTGCTTGCCTCGCTGGATTTTGAGGTCTCGCACAAAGTTTGCCTTTTGCCTCGCTCGTTCATTTGCTGCCAAGCGCCGTTCATCCGAAACGGCTTCCGCAGTTTTTCCACTCCCTTTGCCGTCTTTGGACTGTTTTCAAGGAAGTGGCCCGCGTCTCTCCAAGCGTCGGTTGTGGACTTTAGCCAAGACTCGGCTTCTGACAGTTTGGACTTTGGTTTTGGACTTTCTGTTTTTGGGCAGATGGCCAACCTTGGAGGAGTTGCGGAGGTCCCCATCAACTGAGCAGTTGCTTGTGTTCGATAGGCTTTGGACTTCTCTCACTGCGTGTGGTGACGCCTGGGAATCGTTTCCGTTGTGCCCCGGTAGAACCAGCCCTGAGCTCGGCGCTCAGTTGTTCCAAGTTGAAAACTTTCTCAAAGCATGCCCAGAGATCGTTGATGGTTACCTTGCTGCTGACCGTCTTAAGTTCCATGTTGATCCGGGTTTGTGCAATGTGGAGCAGCACCCTGAGCTGGCTCCGTATCGGTCCCTTGATGCCTCCAGACTCAAACTGACTGGTGAGGGTGTATGGCCAATGGAGAAGTACCTTGACGGTGTCCTCTGGTTGCCTTACCAGGAGCCTGCCTTTCTCTGTCATGGACTTGCTGTTCCGGTTGAGGACACCCCCAACTTCAAGGCTGAGAAACCCGAGGAATGTCTCAAGCTTGCTCTCTTGTGGGACGTCCGAGGTTTGCTTTTCTTGGCTGACTCCCCCCTGTGGCCTGGGTATTTCTCCAGGGTTTTCAATGCCTATAAATCCCCAGACAAAGACAGACAGATCGGCGACCGGCGTTTGCCAAACATGTCGGAGTATCATGTCAATGGCCCTTCAAAGTTCCTTCCTCAAGGGCAGCAGCTTGTTATGTTGCGACTTCCGAGGTTCACTCACTGCTTGCGGGGCTCCGTCACTGACCGTCGTGACTTTTACCATCAGGCTGCTGTCACCCCTGAACGAGCCAGAACAAACATGTTGCCTTTTGCATTCCCGGTTTCTGAGTTTGCAGGTACCAGAGCATGGACTTCTTTTCAGGATGGATTTGCTAAGGTTCCCAAGCACCGTGAAGCTGTTGGAGATAACCTCAAAGGTAGGCCAGCCAAACCTTGTGGACTTTTGCCTCCTGCCGTTTTCCCCTGCTTCCGTTCCCTCTTCCAGGGTGATCACCTTGGTGTTGAGTTTGCCTTGCGGAGCCATGAAGTCCTGTTGGAGTCCTATGGTTTGCTGGGGTTGCGGTCGAGGGTTCAAGGGCATTGCAACTTTCCGGTTTCCTGTCACTGGGATGCCCTTGTGATCGATGACTACTTCTCCATCAGTGCTCAGCCATTGAATTGCCCTGCCTCCGAGAGTCTCTCCGCCCGTAGCCTTGAAGTTGCCAGACATGCCTATAAAGTCGAAGCCCTCCAGGGTTCACCTGAAAAAGACATTGTTGCTGAAACGTCCTTCAAGGCAGCTGGAGCTGAGGTGCGCTCCCCACAGAAGAATGTCAGGCTTGGATTTGTGCCTGTTGGTGCTCCGTTGGCCAAGCGCCTCGCGCTGTCTGTTCTGTCCTTGCGTGCTGCTTGCCTTCCTGGACTTTCTGCTGGCGTTGCAACTAGGCTAGCGGGCAACTGGGTTTCGGTTTTGCAGTTCCGGAAATGTTGGTCTTCCTTGATTGACAGTTTCTTTCGTTTCTCAGCTGAATGCCAAAAAGAGGTCGACGCTGTCCTTGCGCTTGGTCGCTGTGTTGCCCAGGAGTTGGTCTTGCTTGCCACTGTTGCCCGCTCATTGTGAGCAATGTTGCTGTTGATTACCTCCCAGAGTTCTTCGCAACAGATGCTTCAAATCACAAAGGTGCGGTTGTGAAAGCCCCCCTGGACTTGCGTTGCCAAGAGGCCTTGTGGCTTGATGCTGACAAGCGGGGAAGCTACACCCAGCTTGACCATCCCTTTCGCTCTTTGTTGCGTCAGCTTGGTGAGTATGATCAGGATGAACCGTCTGAGGTTTTGCATGCCGATGAGGGCCCCTGGAAAGCTCCCCTCTTGTACTTTGACTTCGTTGAGATCTGTGGGGGGGCAGGAAAGGTTGCTGATGCGCTGAGTGACATGGGCTTTGTATGTGCACCAAACCTGGACTTGTCTGAGTCAAGACACTATGATCTCACCTCACTCAGGCTGCTGGAGTGGATCATCTACATGATCGAGGAGAAGAGGTTCAAGAGTTTCCTCATCGAGCCGCCTTGCACGAGCTTCTCGCCAGCAGCACACCCCGCTGTCAGGTCATACCGCGAGCCACTTGGTTTTGACAGAAAACACCCAAAGACTCTGCACGGCAACATCCTTGCCTTCCGGTCCCTGGTGATTTTGAGGGTAGGTAGGAGGTGCCGCACTCCATGTGGACTTGAACAGAGTAGGCTTTCCAAGATGGCCTGGTTGCAAGCTTGGATTTCCTTGAGACTCAAAGGGTTTGCCGAGGCTGTCATAGCTTCCTGTCGTTTCGGCTGCATCCATCGGAAGGAGTTTCGTTTCTTGTGCTACCTTCTTGATGTGGACTTTTTGGATTGTAGGTGCACTGGTGGCCACTCTCATGTGCGGATCGAAGGTGCCTACACAAAGCCCTCTGCAGTCTATGTTGATGGTTTGGCGCTCCACGTTGCCCTTGCCTTCAGAAAAGCCCTCCGGTTGGAAAAAGCCCGTGAACTCCTTGAGCCCGAAGTCTCAGGTCATGAGTCTGTCATGTCTAATGACCTTATGCTGTCGTCCAAGTGGGAAACTGTCCGGTCTTGGTTTTGGAAAAGAAAAGGCCACATCAATGTGCTGGAGATGTCATCCGCCGTGTCCAACCTTGCCTCAGTCGGTCGGTCTGCCTCTTCTGTCCGGTTTTGTTGCTGTGTGGACTCGGCAGTCTGTAAAGGAGCCTTCAGCAAGGGGAGGTCTGCCTCTCGTGCCCTTCAACCGTTGCTCAAACGGGCTTGTGCCTTATGTGTTTGCAGTGACTTGTACCCAGGTTGGATTTACACCCCAACTCGCCTCAACTGTGCTGATGACCCTACGCGTGACTGCCCTCTGCGTGGTCCCCTTGGCCACTCCCTTCTTGAGTCTGGTGTGTCCTTTGAACTCCTGCTGAAGCTGAACCTCCTTGGCTTGAAAAAGTTTGCGGCAAATTGGGTGCGACTTGTCTTGCTCGTCAGCCTGTGGGAGCCTGCGACTGCCGCCGACTCTGGAGTCTCAGTTCCTGTTTGGTGTCATCCCTGGACTTTGCCCTTTAGCACCTTTGTGGATTTTCCCGGTGCTCTCGCCCTTTGGTTTTGCAGTGTCGTTGCTTCCCTCAGGTCCTATCTGCTTGTGCGCCCCTGGGAGTTTTTGCCATGGACTTCTTCCCATAGCACCACCTTGGACTTGCCAGGTGCCTCTCTTGGTTGGTGTCTCTGTCTCGCCCTTGGTGCCCTCTTTCTTCTGGCTTGGTGTGCTGGCGTGCCCCGTTTGCCTTGCGTTCATGGACTTCCGTCTGCGGCTGGGTGCAATAATAATTTAACCCCCAAAAGGTTAAATAAGAGGTCTAACCCTGGGCTCACTGTCGGCCCTCTTTGCCGCGGGCTGCTAGCCATGGCCATTCTCTGCCAGGTTGCGAGCGGAATGCCACTTGCCCCAATGACAGCAGCTGAGCGGGACAGAGCTTCTCAACGACAGGGCAATTCGCTGATCTGCACCCGGGCAGTGCGGCCCCAAACACGTGAGAAGCGGAAACTGTATTTGGACAAGTTCAAGGAGTGGCTATGGGGCGAAAAAGGGGTCTCTTTCAAAAACCTGATGCTGGAAAAGCCCATTGATCCCGAGCGGGTCTCCGGGTTTTTGATCGAGTATGGACGTGAACTGTATTCAGCTGGCAGCGCCTACGGAATCTTCGCAGAGACGATTAACGCTGTTGTTGTCGAGCGGCCGCTGCTGAGGCGCCAATTAAATGGCGCCTGGGACCTCGCCTTCGTCTGGCTCTCTGACGAGCCGCATCAGCATCATCCTGCAATGCCCTTGAGTGTCATGGCGGCTACAGTTTCTGTAGCCCTGGCATGGGGATGGGCTCACGAAGCGGCTGTCATCTTGATGGGTTGGGCCGGAGTCTTACGAGTCGGTGAGATCCTTGCTGCAAGCAGAAAGGAGTTGGTGCTACCTTGTGACGCAGTTCCTGGCACCACCTTCGCACTGCTGATTATTCGGCAACCGAAGACACGGGGCAGAACAGCGAAGCACCAGGCAGCCAGGATAGACCAGGAGGACATCATTTCCTTTCTGACTGCCATGTACAAAAACTCGAAGCCTGAAGAGATGCTCTGGCCTTTTTCTGCGGCTACACTGCGAAAACGTTTTGGCTCATTGATGACCGCGCTCTCGCTGCCGACGAAGAAGGAACCAGACCAGGTTGTTTTTGACCTGGGCAGTTTGCGTCCTGGCGGAGCCTCCTGGATGCTGCACTCTACTGAATCACCGCAAACAGTACAGCGCAGAGGGAGATGGGCTAGCGCCAAAGTGATGGAGATCTACCTTCAAGAAGTTCTGGTGACAACCTTTACTCAAAGATTGAGGCCTCAGACACGCGAACAAATTCATTTTTATGCAAGCGGCTTTTCTTCCCTCATCCAGCAGAGCATACTTTTCCTGAATGCGGGGATACCTACGAAAGCCTGGTTTTGGCTCCTGAAAGCTGCAAGTGGACTTGAGCAGGACACTGGAAAGACGGGGTGAGTGGTCGTTTTTGACACCCAACTGCAGACAACTACTTGCAGTTTGGCTGATGCAACCTCTCAGCATGGCAGCAAAATGGAAGGGCGACTCCTTGAAATCAAGGACTCAACCTGAAATTTGTGGGGCTCAAGCCCCCGCCCCCCCATGCCCGTGCAGCTTTCAGGAGGTCGTTTTTGACACCCAACTGCAGACAACTACTTGCAGTTTGGCTGATGCAACCTCTCAACATGGCAGCAAAATGGAAGGGCGACTCCTTATATATATACGTATTGTAATATATATATAATAAATACATCTAATGGGATTGCTGGGCTGGGGCAGAAGAGAAGGATCTGGCCGTCACAAATGAAAACAGCTGGATCCAATGTCTCAACTTGCCTTCCTCTCAGATTTATGCGCTGACTGGCGATGACATGCGCCTTATATTCACTCATCAGCCTGCAGATCCAGCCCAGACCTTCAGACTGCAATTCTGACAGCACCTGACGGCACCTGCATTGTCCAACCAAGTTGACACTGTTGGAGTTGCCTGAACAGTGAAGCAAAGGTCTTCGATGGCTTGACGCTGCTTTGCATAGTTGTCTTTGTTCTAGAGATCGTTCTGTGCATGTTCGCAAAGGACCCTCAGATTTGGCAGATTTATTTCTTTCGACCAGCCTTGCTTGCTTTCCAGCTGCAGTCCAACTGATACAGTGCCAGGACGACTACTTCCTCAGCTTTTTCTTTGTCCTAGATGTTATATCCACCGTCACTCTAGTCCATCCCACAGTTAACAGTTGCACGCTGCGATTTGGACTGTGAACATTTTGACCAATGTTTCTGTGAGCATCTTGATCATCTTGGGGCTGATCAGGTCATTGACTTGACCTGGGTCAACGACAGTCTTCAGGGCAGTGAAGAGGAAACTTGATGAATTTCTTACGAATCTCCAAACAAGTTGCATTACTCAATCCTTCCCCTGACATTGACCCTTGCGGGTACCTCTTTGTCGAGGACATGTCCAACGATCGTGTGTCTGGCACTGCCAAAATCGGCACTAGAACATCACGAGTCGTTCGGGTGTTGAGGCACTGTGTCTTGCTTCCTCTCAGCTCCCAACGGGTTGAACTGCCTTTTGATCGATGACAGGCTGATCCGAATCATTAAGCTGTACAAAGCCATTTATGAAGCAAGACAGCTGCAGAAGAAGAAGGAGGCCAGTTGTGAAACAGCTCCTGAACTTACAATTATGAAACTGCATGGAGTGCAACGATTTGCCAGGAGATTGCGAAGCAAGCAACAATGGATACACAACTTTATCCAGGAAATGAGGATGATGACGACTCCTATGATGACATGGAGGCTGGACAATATGTGACTGCAAATTTCCTTTGCAATTCTCAAGACCTCAGATGCAAAAGAACATCTCAATCATCTCAGATGTTTGTCTGTGTCATAGGTGTCATAGGAGTTATAGGAGTCATAGTAGATGCCCAAACAAATGCGAGACGGGCGAGACAATGCGAAACCTCAAATAGAGAGCACACCCTTCCTGCTCAGGTGCAGCAGGCCTATCGCTGCGGTTTGCTGAACATGAACTAGACATGGCCTGTGACATAGCAAGCTTTTTAGACATTTTTAGACCGCACTCTTTGATGATCATATCATCAACTCATGTTCCTGTCAGAAATCCGTTTCTAATCATTTGCAAATCATGCTTTGCTTAATTTTGCTTACACGTTTTGATAGTGTCACGCTGATTTCAACTACTAGCTGCTCCTAATTCTGTAGGAATCGCTGATGTCGAAAAGGTCCTTGCACGTGTATCGAGACCAGCTTAGATGATTGCTGAAGTATCAAGATGGCTGAGATAGCTAGACTTGTCAACGGCTGTCCCAAGAACCCAAATCGACATCCTGCATCAATGTCCATGCCACAGGCTAGCATGACCAGGGTACCTGGCAAAGAGAGTAGAGCCTGGAACTGAGTGCTGCTTTGCAACTGGATATCAATGGATATTATATTTCTGGATATTTCTTGCGCTTGTGTAATTTGTGTCATGTCATACTCATGTATTCTACTATGCTCTTGCTATCTCTTTGCCATTGGGCTTGAACCTTTTCTGATTCCTCCTGTCTCTTTAGTCAGATTTATTGTCTCCATTTCCAAGAACTGGCTGGCCATAGGTTGGCAAGAAACTCTCAGAGAAGACCACTCGACGGGTAATTCTCCTCGTCCTGGCCTCAACTTGACCTGCAAAAGAGGAAGCATCTTTGCTGAGTGAAGATCCGGCTTTGTCTAGCGAAGTTTTTGGACAGCCGCGTCTAACAACCATGCTGGTGAAAGGTCCTAGTCATGATGTTGGTGCTCCCGTACCTCAAGGCAGCAAAAGAATCCTGCGTCTGCGGAGATAATGACACAGTGTACCTTTATATTTTGCCACTCTCTGAGTGGAGCTCTCTGGACAGAATCCTGCGTCCATTTCAAGGTGGAAGATGCTCAGCAGTTTCCAACCTCAGCGGGTTATGGTGCCGACATCATCAATGAGGTCAGGATCAGGAACAAAATGTCAAAATGTCCCTTCGGTCCACAATATCTACCCTGTTTCTGTGCCAGGCCTTCAATCAATACTTAGAAAGCCGCCTTCTAAGTTGCAGACTTCTTCTGGATCAAATAAGCAAAACCCAACAAGTCAACGAGTGATACTGGTGGTACTGTAGGGAGCATCCTTCTCCCACCTTAGAACCTGAGGTAACACCACAGAGGACAAGACCAAGTATGACAAAGCGTTGCTTCAGTGCGCCGAGAAAAAGAGAACAGAGAAAGCCGAGAAAGCTGCGGCCGTTGCCTCGCACTGCCACTTGCTACAAGGTACGTTTACTATCACAACTGGTTCACAAAGCAGCTTCCGTTTGGCACTTTGAGCTGAGCCCGTGAGAATGGTCAATTGTGTGGCCAAACATTCACCAACATCACCAGCTCAATCTTTGCTGCTTCTATGACTTAAAATGTCTTCAAATGACTTCTATGCTTTCATCCAAGGACAGGGTGTCCGTTCGATACCTCAGACTGTGCGGTCAACTTTGACTCCCATGTTTTTTGGGTTTGTCTCTTAGTTGTTTTTGAAAGCACCAGAGCATCCTGAAAAGAGCGTCCTGGGCATTTCAGCTTCAGCTGGTGGCTCTGCTTGGCACAGGTTGGATTTGTCGGAAAAAACCAGTCTGTCCTCTTAGACAGGGCTTCGAAAGCTCGGGTGGATAGCTTAGCTGGGTCGCCAATCTTTGGTGTGGAAATCTTGCAGGTTTTCAGGGGAGACAAAATAGACAAATTGGCTTGAAACCCTATCAATAAACCACCATCCATATATAGAAGATCCTTCGGTAAATGTGGTGCCCATAAATCAACATTTGGCTGAGAGTCGGTGAGCCCAGGTTGATTCCAGCTCCGTGTCAGACATGGAGACCTTGGTGACCAGCACCATGCAGTCAAAAAGCACGGCATTTGCCCCAGATATACCCAGATCGCGGTCCCATGTGGAGTGTGAAGACATTGGTGATATCTTGAAATTTTGATTGGTCATTCTTTGAGGTCAAAAGTGCTATGAGATATTCAGATATTCTGAGATATTCTACGACATAAGATTAAGTGATTCAAGTGATCATACGGTGATAGATTTGACATGTCTCGACATGTCCTGATCAATCTGTCCAGGCCTGGATCTACATTTTCGGGCACATGCCAGCGAAGGCACGGCGAAATCAGTTGCACCCAAGCGTTTTTTGCAACTTTGACGATGGAAAAAGGTCTTGCTGACTTATCACATATCGATACATATCGCTCAGTTTCCATCAAAATTGATGACATATTAAAATATACCAACTTGCAATTATTGCAAATGTTACCGGATAACTGCGATATTGATATAGTATGATATAGTATAACAATGTACAACAAAGTTATAGGTGAAAGGTATCCATCGTATGTTGTTGGATATTCTGCATACCCATGCTACATATGAGGGTCGGCTCTATACTCTATACCAAATCCATGTTACTGTTCTTGTGCTATGGCCCTCAGTGCTGCGGTGTATTTGTTTGCCACGGCAGGTGCAAACGATTTTGAGTCTCAGTGCTATTCTCAGCTCTGAAGAGCAACATACCAAATACACCCCATATGTGTAAATATCTACATATTTATATCATATTATTCTTCATATCCAGGTATGAAGTACAACTATCACAAAACATGGTTTCTATGATGCCAAGGCTGGAGCAACAATTGTCCATTGCAAAGCGACTCGTTTGTGCCTCAAGGATCTGATTAGCAACAACTTGGAGGTTTGTAGTGTCGGTGTGACACAACATGTCAATGGAATGAGGTCAGACAGAAAGAGACGAGGAATCTCCATACTGGAAGAGACCTTCACAGAGGATCCTTGGAATGTCCGCCGTGGCAAGTTTTAAAGCATCCAAATGACTGGAAACAACTTGCCACAGACTGTCCATGTTTTCTCACAGAAAGGCTTCCCGCAGAATCCCGTCAACTTGACAGGTGGACTATGCTGTCCCATGCCCTGAGAACTTGCGGAGGGCTGTGAAAACCTGAGGTCACCTTCAGCAGACAGTATATATATATATGTATGTAATCCGCTCACTCTACCATTGGACTATTGCACAAATTCAATGCAACACGTGCAACAAAGACTTCTTGTTTGTGCCTTGACAAAGCTCGCACTTTGAATTTGGGGATTTGTTCTCAGCCATTTCTAAGGAAAGGAAGAAGTACACACCGCGTCTGAATGTTGCGTCCTCTGAATTTGAGGACGCTCATGCCCCCGTTGATTTTGACTTCAATAGGTTTTTGACTGGTCAATCACCGCTTTTAGCTAGGGATTTTGTATATGCAAAGCTATAAGTACGTATATATATATAATACATACTATGTATATGCTTTCTGTATATGCATATTCTTACATTACCTCAAGACTGAGTTCCCTCCTGGTGCATTTTTGATATCCTTCTCCCTTGATATTTTTTTAACATTCCGTTTGACTACGTCGATGTATGAAGCGAGGCTCGCAACTGATTTAACTTTGAAACTATGTGTTTCTTATTCCAACTGTGCCACTTTTGATTCCCAATGTTTGGATATTTCTCGAATCCGTGATCTTTAAACTTCACCCGGCAAATGCCGTGGCAACTGTTATGCGTAAGATCTGTTTGGAGCCCATTGTGC
>CAMXCT020000836.1:125000-184028 GCA_947184155.2 Cladocopium goreaui
TCTTTTGGTGCTCAATTTTGCCCAGCTGTAGATTTCCGCGACTCGCAAAGTGCTTCAATACTCAGGAGTTCAAGGTTGAAGAGATCAACCGGGCTAAAGCTGCAAAGCAGGACAGCTTCGGAACTTTCCAAGACAGCCATGTACGGTGCGGATTGGATTCTTGTGCGCACAGGAAAAGTCACGTCTTCAGGCCAGAGTGGTTTGCTTGTCCTTTTGCACTGAGTTTCATAGTTTCATGCTGGATTCAAGACAGGAGAAAAAAAATCACCACCTGATACAGCGCCATAGCTGAAGGTCGTGATGGAATGGACTGGATGTTCATCAAAGAAAGACAACACAGAAATCATGGAGACAGTGCTGCTCCCAGACGGATCCGACGGATCCGATTCACGACCGTTGTGAGTCTCATCAACGTACTAATCCATGTCGATGAACGCCCAACGTTGGCGGCATTCGCCCGGATTGACCCAGGTGATTCTGGAGAAGACCATTATTAAACTTGGGTCTCTGTTAGCCCTTGGCTTCGGGGAGGCCTCAGTTTTCAAAGCACCCAGAGATGTAGCCAGCCTGTTTTCTCAATTCGCACCAGGCTGGTGCGAACATCATTGAGCACAACATGCATGGCGTCGACAGCGCTTGCGTTGATGTGCCTTGGCAAGCTTTGAATCTGGTTTGCCTTCTGAAAAGGGACAATGTTTTCGTAAAAAGGAGGCTTTCTTCAATCGCACTATGCCCAGCAATGCCCAGCAATGCCCGGAGCCGTTTGTTTTGAGGATCTGAGTGTCATGCTGAGTCATGCTGAGTCATGCTGAGTCATGCTGAGTCATGCTGAGTCATGCTGAGTCATGCTGAGTCATGATGAGTCATGCTGTCCGAGAACCGCTGATGGCCAGGCCATGGTGGAAGGCACCCGTGTGGAGTGCATCATTGGTGCGACGCGCATTCGAGACTTCAGCACAGCTACTGAGGTGCAGCTCT
This sequence comes from Cladocopium goreaui, assembly GCA_947184155.2. Classification (NCBI taxonomy): domain Eukaryota; class Dinophyceae; order Suessiales; family Symbiodiniaceae; genus Cladocopium; species Cladocopium goreaui. Next base: position 125,979 of record CAMXCT020000836.1, read on the forward strand.
TTTTTTGCCAGGTAACAGGTGAATTGGTTGGTTTAAATTGTTAGAATCCATAAATGATTGGACCTGCTAATTGGATATGATATATATATACATAATATAATGATATATAGGAGATTGTTGATTGTTCGAATTGAACTTGATTGAGACAATGAGTTTTCGAATGGCAACATGCCAAAACATGCCAACGCGTTGTGGAATTCCCTTTTAGTTGCAACGTGGCCAGGTGCTCCAGGCAAAGGTCATGACCTTCGTGAATCAGATCGCAGAGGCAGATGTCTTGTGCTTCGCTGTTCAACCAGACGTTTCGTAGCGCAGCCAGGGACTGATGAAAGATGATGAAAGATGATGAAAGCATGTGTTCAGACGTGTTGAGCTGTGCTAAAGTTGACCAAATCTGCAATTGACCTGATTGCAGATCGTCCACGGAGTGGTAGATGAGTTTCACGGAGCAGCCAACAAGAACAACGGTGCCAGCCTTTGAAATGCTGTTTGAAAATCGGCTGTGAAACAACCTCAGCATGCCAGCCTGATTTACATGCTTAAGCTGCTCAAGAAAGTGTGAGGTGACACTTTCTTGATGATTTGGCGAATGGGTGACATCGACAAGGTTGGTGCTTGGATGATTGGAATGCCACCAGTGTGATCAGCTTTTGGAATGCTTTGGTTGTTCAGGTATCAAAGCTTGCTGACATGTCCATCCTGGCGTTCACAAGGAGAAGACCAGCACAGTCGAAAAGATCGGGGCAAAAAAGGGTGGCATAGCAGTTCTGTGAAAGCGAAACGGCAACGGCATTTGCCAAGTGCGCGATTCCAGGATATTGGGAGCCATTCACCGAACACCGGTGCTGGCAGCATACAGAGGTCGAATCTCGTGAGTTCAGAAACTTTGAGACTTTTGAGCCGGGCTTTGCACTGTGATGTTTATATAAATTTGATTAAATTTATATAGGTCATCCGGGCCTACAACAACGGCTTGGAAAGGACTGCAGGCGGGCGGAGATCAGTCACATGATGTCACATGTATATGAGAGAAAAGTCAAGGTGGTAAGAGACTACGGGGAATACGGGGAATACTGGGACTGAAAGAATCTGGCAGAAATTCTGGCAGAATGGCATGCTTGTCAGGGTCAACCTCAGCAGCGGCCTCCATTATGGCTGGGCCATTGAAGGCAGAGCCTTCCTGCTTTTTGAGTTTGCTGCATGGTATTGAGGTCTCGAGATTGTAATGAGAACGTGACAGATGCAGTAGCAAGAAGTGCAATTTGCAGGGGCAGTTGGCAGCGAGTTCAAGATCGATGCGTCCTACCTATCGCCAAATGCAAGAAGCTTACTGGATGCTGTTTCACAACTTCAGTCACGAATGCCATTGTCATATGAGTCATATCACACGTCCTCTATACGAAAGGGTGACACCGCGTTTCCATTTGTGTTAGGTCAGCATCGCTGAGACTGTGGAGCGTGCCACACAAATCTATGGTGTCAGTGTGCTGGCTTTGACCTCAAACTTCTGGACCGCATAGCTGCACATTGAGGGATGTTAAAAGTAAAAGTATATTCCAGCAGCTTTGAATATGAAGTGCTCGAGTGATCAACAACCACATCCTCAAATGCCGCACGCCTGATGGTGTTGCTTGCCACTTCAGGTTGCAGAATCTGTGGTGTCAATTTGCTCCACTCCAATGGCGACGAAATGCCGATTGATTGATCGAGTCATCATCACTGGGCACAAGCCCAAGACACGAGTGACAGTGACACGAGTGACAGTGATTTGTGTTGATCACGTGTTGATGATGTCAGATTAAGCAGTCTGCTTTTGGTACAACACACCTTACGGTGTTAGCTATGGATGACTGCTGTCCAGGTCCGTTGTCCCCATGGATTTGTACGTCATAGACCTTGACTACTTGGGCCTTACAGCCTGGAGCTCTAGGTGGTGCTCTATCCACGCAGTGATGATGGCAGAAAGTACTGTCCCAGAAACGGTTTTTTTGGGTTCTTTTTTTCAGGATACCCCCCAATAAAAATTGCAGGTAAAAGACATAAGTTTTCTGCCACATTTCCTATACTTAAAATCTTCGAGGTTGAGCAGCCTCTTGGTCCTCAGCGCTGGACAACCCGAGATAGATTCAAGGCCAGTTTTGGGTGACCCGGAAACATAGGGATTCAACCCATAAACAACAATGGATGGTTAACAAGCGTTAACAAGCCCATAAACTATCATAAACTCATAAACGTGATCAACTGAATATCAATTGAATCAGCTGAGCAGACCGGACTGATCATCTCACAGCTTGAGTCAAACTTGACTTTTCTCCAAAAGGTACGACAATTCTTGGAAAATGAGAAGGAGCAGAAGTGGGCCGACGGGGTCTGCGAGCTCAGTTGCTTTGCTCGGCCTCAGTTCAAGACTGCGTTGCGCATGACACTTAGGTCAAGATGGTAAATCTGTTCAACGAGAACGCAGGCAGAAAATGACCCCACTGTTGCAATGTTAATGAGTAAGGCAGCTAAGAAAAAAGAATCTCAAGTTACTCAAGTTGGTTTTGCCAGTGCCTCCATGAAGTTGCAATCTAAGATATTCATTGCCATCGTCCGCTAGACATAGCCTCGATGCGCTTCCGCTACACCCTTGAGTTTATTCATGTGGGGAGCTTGGATTTTTTTGCTGCCTTCAGAATGAGCCAGCAGAAAAACGCACAGTTTCACCTTGAGCATGTCAGGTGTTTCGGAGGGTACTCTGAATATTTCAGGCAAAATAAAGGTACATAGTGGAAAGGACATGCACAACAGCTCTCTCACTCTGTCAGGTGTTCAACATGGGCTACCAGAACTACTCCCAGGGTGAATGGCAGGTGCTCTTTCTGCTTGAGCGTTTCTTTTTTTAAATCCCGCATTTGCTGCTAGTGAAACCTGAGCTAAAGAAAGCTGAATTGTGCATGGGTCAAAACCCATGATATGGCGATGAACATCACACCCACAAACCGCAGCTATTTTGGTGTTCACCAGCAATCAATTTGATGTTCAGCAGGGTACCAGGGTTTTTGACTGTGCTTTGGGTGCTTTGGCTGCCGAAAGCATGGACTTGGTCCCTGAAAGGTTGCACAAAGACTGCTTCAGCGCACAAGGGATATGCTCGGTGTAGAGGCCTGCGACTTCATGTTGCTACAGTGCTGGTTGTTGAAGGGTTGTTGGGATGATATATTTGTAGATATATAAACATCTAGACAATTACAAACTGTAGACATCCAAACCCCAGCCTAGGCACCTTTGGTAGTAGTAACCAATCTGAGCCACCTTTCCAGGACGGACCCAGTGTTGCTTTGCTGAAGTTCATGGAGAGAACCAACTACGAGGCATGGAGGGCTGGGTTGGCTGCAGACTTGCCGGGAGGTCAAAGCGGGAACAAAGCGGGAACTATTGGACAGATTTTGGACATGGCATGATTTTTCGTGGATCTTACAACAGGAGCAGCGAAGCATCGGGCTGCTTTTGTTTTCTTATCCATTTGCAGACCTATTGCGGTGCACTTTCCGTGAGGCTCCAGACACTTGGCAAGGCATCAGAGATCTGGGTCTTTGCCCCAGCTGTCGGCTTTTGATTGGCAGTGGACTTCTCTTACCATCGGTTCCTGCTGGGTGCTGACCATGTTGACAGGTCACGCATCTTTGTCCTGACGTGTCCTGACCCGATTTTCCTCGGCAAGTTGGCCTTCAAAGCACTGACATCACATCTATTCAGAGCTCAAGCATCTCGAGTCTCGAGCATCACTTGTTTGATGAACCCTTGCTGTAATTGCATACATATCATACATTTGCGCCGAAAAGAAGAATGAAATTCTCTTTGGTTTCACGAATGATAGAGAACACTCGCACCACTGCAAAACGCAGCTTGGTGCAGAAAGGCGCGGTTTGCAACACGTTTGGCGTGTTTCTCTATCGGTCGCTATGATAGTCATATTTGATTTGTGACCTGTCACGCTAGAGATTCGTTGTACAAACCAGCGCCCAGCTTTGGCAGAGAAGGGTAGTTTCACTGTTCCGAAACATATTTTTGGGCTGCGAGGATCGATTTGATTTATGGAGTTTAAGAATTTTAAGTGGTCAAAGGCGTAAGTGGTCAATAAGGGACAATCATATGACAAAATCCAATGAAACATTAAAAAACGCAGCCGCAAATTTCAGCCTGCCAGATGGAAGGCAAAGATGCCTTCCAGGAGTCGGACTGCTGGGTGCAGTCCCTGTACAGCAAAAAGTATTTCGATGGCTCGGCACGCGAAAGCCCGTAGCCAGACATCTACAACATCTACGATAGAATATTCAGGAAATGCAAGTGTGATACATTCAATCAGTTGCTGAGCCTCCAGCCTATGTTCAATTCGCGAAGCGAAATGTTTGTCCTAGTCAGGAGTTGGAGATGCTTGAGTTGTGTTTTGTGTGTGTGCGTGTGGAAAATGACAAGCAGGATTGGCAGGCGGGCAGGCTAGGCAAGCAGTGGAAAGTGAACAGGATGAATTTGGATGCACAGTATTGCCTCCAGATTCCCCAGGAATGCGGAAATCTCTGAACCCAGGTCTGAGAAGCACAAAGAGACTGGGCTGCTGCGGCTTTCTCTGTAGTGTCTTGACAGCATCTTTCAGTCAACGTGCCCGCCGTGTGCTGGAAGAATTTTGGCACTGCGCTTCCATGATAACCCTTCTGGTTTCAATGCCACACCGTTGTGATACGCAGCAAAGATCGCATACTATGTTGAACACAACAGGACCACATGAAGGCGCTCTCAATGAAAGCGTTGTACCGTAGATGGACGATGAAATCAAACCCCTGCTGTATTGTTGTCGCCCTGCATCCCCAAATTTCAATGTTGCCTTTGGGCTGCGCACTTGGGGCCGCAGCATTGAAATTTTGGGCCTGGGGTTTTACTTGGTAGACGTCTGCAGGGTTTGATTGATTTTTTCGTCCATCTACTGTAGAAAGCTCGTCATTCACCATTCATAATGCTTGTGTAAATATCCAGAGACCATGCCCTGTGTGCAACCAGTGCAAGCGTCCAGTCCCTTGTATTCAAATGGTGCTGTCTTGTAGAGTCCATGCAATTGGCTTTAAACTTTTGGAATGACATGTTTGCACCAGAGTAACATTCTTTCACTGGAGTGATATTGTAACACAAGAGCCTTGTTCCAATGGCCGTCAGAACTCTCCACCTGAAGCTTTGGTCAGGTGGTTTCTGTGAAGGCTGTAGAGCTTCTCTGCCAGCTCCAAAGGTTGAGACTGGATCATCATGAAAGCTTGCGGAAGTTTGCTTGAAAGTTCTGAAGCATCAACCGAGCAATCCCACTCCACAGGCCAGTTTAATCCTGAAGATTCTCTCCATGGTATCCTGGAGTCGGTTTGCTCTCTTCAACAGCTTATGCATCTTATGCCATATAGCATGTATGCTGAGGTTTAGCCTGGCAAAAGAATTTCGCCGCCTCTGTGTGGCTCACAGTGGTGCCTCTAGGTGAGAAAGTTCAACACAACTCAACAGTCCAAAGTCTCCCAGGAACATAGCGACCAACGGTGACTAGCAGCGAAAATCGCACATTGACTAGCAACGGATGCCTTAGGATGACAGAGCTGAAGTACATTGAGCTGTTGTTTTTCCGATATTTCTTTCGTTTGACGTTACACAATTCATCTTCAGTGTGCTCGACGCCTTGTGTAGTGTAGCCCTCAGCATCTATTTGTTGAGTACGTTTTGCAATCTATTTGTTGGAAAACACCAGATGCAACCCCTCAGAATCAGGAACTAAGAATCTGACCAAATTGATTGCAGAAAGATGGGCATTTCAGAGGATGACCCAAAGGCTTGAAACAGCAGGCCCTAGGCTGGCAATATCCAAAGCATGAAACCTAACCAGTGTGCTCTGCAAGCCGAGGTCAATGATTTTTTTGGGTGGTCTGCCTGGATTGGGCGTTTTTATCTTATTCCTGACTGCCTTGTGCCGGGCCGAACTGTGCTTGCCCAATGGCATACCGGAAGGACAGCGTTTGTATGTTTTGAATGCCAGCAACGAGCAAAGTCCAATTCGGCTGACCATATTCGCCTGGAGGTCCTCCATTGTGACCAGTCAGATTGCGCAGATCCTGATTTCTGAAGTGTTAGGATATCATGCCCTCGTGACTCCAGAAACCATTTTCGACACTACTGCTGGAATCTCACGTTTGGCAGGGTGCGAGAGCTCTGATTGCCAGGTGAAAACCTCAAGAACTGATGTTGTGTTGGACACCTGGTTGAGTCCGGTCTTTCCTTTTTGGCAGGGTTTCCTAGCTCAAAATCCTCAAGTAGCCGAAGATTTAGGCTCTATGGGCTATCAGGGTGGTGATGGCCTTTACATCAAAGGATCGGTGCTTGAAAGTGCAGCGAATGCTGGGTTGGCGTTGGAATACTACAAGAGTTACAACATGTCCTTCCACCAGCCCTACAAATACTTTGACACTTTGTGGGATCTGCCGGAGGCAGACCTTGAGCCTTGCAACGGATCCTTTCTCGGCTGGCCCTTGGAACCCACAGACTCTGAAAAGATGAAGAATTATCTTGACTGGACAGGCGATGTCGATGGCGTAGTGGAGCGGAATGGCCAATATTCAGCAAATTGTCAACTACCTGCTTTCTGGATCGCACCTGCTTGCCGACATAACTACACTCAATGCATCCCTGTAATGCAAAATGGACCTGGATACATGGTCGTATTGATGCAGTGGTCAGTAGCCTATGGAATTCCGATGGCGCTGACACACGGGACCACTGGGACCAACGTTATGAAGGCGATTCGAAACCAGCGGATACTATATTACTGGTTTGAACCAGACGAGACATTGCTTGACCTTAGGCATGCCAGGCTCATATTGCCACCACACAGCGCAGCTGGATGGTTGAAGGGAGATTTCCGAACAGGCGGAGAGGAAGTGTACATCGCGAAGCTTGCCAACGTCGGTCTCCAAATCTCAGCGCCAAGAGTGAGGACGTTTGTGCAGAAGATGAAACTCGAGGTAGGTGAGTTGCTGGATATGCTGGCAACCACTGCAATAAACTCCACTGCTGATCAAAAGCTCCAGATATTGGGTGATGCAGCTTGTCAATGGGTGAAAACCAAAAGCGACATTTGGGGGAAGTGGATGCCAGTTAAAACCGATTGCTCTGCAGGATATGGACTGGTTGACGTTCAAGGCTTGCCAGTCGCATCTTTGGCCGAAGCGGTCGACTGTCAAGTTTGTGCCGCAGGACGTTTCTCAGAGGTTTTCACACAGGATGGGAGGCAAACCTATAGATGTCAAGAGTGCGAAGTTGGTTTTCATCAAAGCGGCTTTGGTCAGAGCCAATGTATCCAATGTGAGGCTGGCACCTTTGCAGCTGCAGTTGGACAGGCAACTTGTTCACCTTGTGAGCGAGGGACTTACGTCAGCTCCACTGGAGCAACAGGTTGTTCCAGCTGTGGAGCTGAAGAGCTTTGGACGACAAGTAAGGCTGTGCAAGCTGGGGGTCAAGAGAAATGGATTGAATTTGAAGGAGCGACATCAGCAGGCTCTTGTCATTGTGTTGAAGGACGGCATTTGTCAGCCGGTCAATGCGAAATCTGCATCGAGGGCGCCTCTTGTCCAGGCTCAGGAGTCCCGACACTCTTACCTGGCTTTTACTCTACTCTGGGTGTCTTGGCAGAAAGTTTTTTCATGCCTTTTCTTCCCAGTGAACTCTTATCTTGCATCAAAGGCATCAAGGCATCAAGACTCTGGATTCTTTTTACTATTTAGGTGACCGTTTGTGTATTTGTTCGAGGCAGGTTGTGAAGAAATTTCAGGGGACTATAAAGGACCTGGCATAGCGTGGCATAGCATGGCATGAGCTCCCAACTCAGGTGATCCTGGGGCAGTTCTGCGGTGCTTTGGCAACAGTTTGAGGTGCCCGGGTGGAGCACCAGAAACCTGCGCCGAGGGCAGGGACCCTTCCAGCCCTGCTTGCAGCTCTTGCCTTCCAGGTCTACAGCCAATTGGAGAACAGTGCATGCCTTGCAAAGGCGGGGATTACATTAAGCTTGTGGCTCTGACTCTTTTGGTCCTAGTCGGGACTGGGATTTTGCACATCGTGCTAGCGCTGACGGATCGAACCAGCGGATCCTATCGTAGTGCGCTATTGGGTGCGGCCTTGTGTGCAAATCAATTGATCACATGCGCTCAGCTTTTCGTCGTGATGGAACAAATACAAGACATAACTTGGTCTGAGCCCTTTTTGAGCTTCTTGGAGTTCTTCCGAGTTCTGTCACTTGAACGTTTGCTTGATTCCGTGAAGACCTTGAGCTGTGTCGCTCGCATCAGCCCCGAAATGAACTTCTTGATTCGAAATCTGATGGTGCCTGCATCCTTCACCATTGGGCCTGTGGTTGCACAGTTCACGATGAGCAGAACCAGCTTTGCGAAGACCAGCAGTTGGAGCTGCCTTTTGAAAACGTGCCTTGACCAGCAGAAAACTATAGGACAATGCAATTAGATTGGAGTAAACTTATATATATACTATATACAATATATATATACATGATTATATTTATATAATATATGTAGAATAAATATATTATTAATATATTATGATATATTCATATATACATGTTATAGACATATGTATAATGATTCCTCTATATGTATACATATATACATATTATATAATGATGATTTTATAATATTTTCTATATACATATATAATATGTATATATATATATTTAAGAATATATGATATACAATGAATATATAATCAAAGGAAGTTTAGTTTGAAAACTTCCGAGTTACGGACGATTGTCATGGGCAGCATTCCAATCATCGCGGCTCGATCGGGGAAGTGGTCGACAAAAAAGTGGACGAGACTATAGCGACAGCTCGATTTTACATAAAAACGTAAAACAACTGTCACGTTCGGAGCACTTTTGGAAGATGAGGTCGGCAAAAGGTGCACGAGACTGTAGGGAGAGCTCTATTTCACATAAAAATCGTAAAAGCTGAGGGGCGCGGAGCACCTTTGGAAGATGAGGTCGACAAAATGTGCACGAGACCGTAGCCAGAGCTCAATCTCACATAAAATGGCACGAGACTGTAGCGAAAGTGCGATTTCATATGTCAACCACATCATCATCATGTAGTTGATCACACAAAATCGTAACAAAAATGAGGGGCGCGGAGCCCTTTTGGAAGATGAGGCCGACAAAATGTGCACGAGACTGTACCGAGAGCTCGGTTTCACATTTTTGCTAGATAAGGTCGGCAAAAGGCGCACGAGACCGTAGCGAGAGCTCGATTTCAATCATTCATTCCTTCCTTCCTTCGTTCGTTCGCTCGTTCCTTCCTTCATTCGCTCGTTCGTTCGTTCCTTCCTTCATTCGTTCCTTCGTTCCTTCGTTCCTTCGTTCCTTGGTTCCTTCGTTCCTTCGTTCGTTGGTTTCTTCGTTTTTTTTTTTATTCCTTCATTCCTGCATTCCTTCATTCATTCATTCTTTCATTCATTCATTCATTCCTTCCTTCACTCATTCATTCATTCATTCGTTCGTTCGTTCGTTCGTGCATTCATTCATTCATTCAGTCATTCATTCATTCATTCATTCGTTCATTCGTTCATTCGTTGATTCGTTCATTCGTTCATTCGTTCATTCGTTCATTCGTTCATTCGTTCATTCGTTCATTCGTTCCTTTGTTCCTTCGTTCGTTCGTTCATTCGTTCATTCGTTCATTTGTTCATTCGTTCATTCGTTCATTCGTTCATTCGTTCATTCGTTCGTTGGTTCGTTGGTTCGTTCATTGGTTCATTGGTTCATTGGTTCATTGGTTCATTGGTTCAATGGTTCATTGGTTCATTGGTTCATTGGTTCATTGGTTCATTGGTTCATTGGTTCATTGGTTCATTGGTTCATTGGTTTATTGGTTCCTTCGTTCCTTCGTTCATTCGTTCAATCCTTCATTCCTTCTTTCCTTCTTTCCTTCATGCCTTCATGCCTTCATTCCTTCATTCCTTCAAACTTCATTCCTTCATTCCTTCATTCCTTCATTCCTTCATTCCTTCGTTCATTCATTCGTTCATTCATTCATTCATTCATTCATTCTTTCATTCATTCATTCATTCATTCATGCATTGATGCATTCTTGGATTCATGCATTCATTCTTTCATTCATGTTATTGTCATTTTCATTTTTTCATTTTCATTTCATTTCCTTCATGCATCCTTTCGTTCATTCCTTTCATTCGTTTCTTCGTTCCTTTCACTCCATTCATTCATTCCTTCCTGCCTTCCTTCCTTCCTTTTTTCCTTGATTCCTTCATTCCTTCATTCCTTCATTCATTCATTCATTCCTTCCTTCATTCCTTGATTCCATCATTCCTTGATTCCTTGATTCCTTGGTCCCTTCATTCCTTGATTCCTTCCGTCTTTGTTCCTTCGTTCCTTCATTCCTTCATTCCTTCATCCCTTCATCCATTCATCCATTCATCCATCCACCCATCCATTCTTTCATTCTTTCATTCATTCCTTCATTCCTTTAATCTTTCATTCCTCCATTCCTTCATTCCTTTCTTCCTTCCTTCCTTCCTTCCTTCAACCCTTCATTCCTTCATTCATTTCTTCATTCCTTCAGTCCTGCATAAATTCACTCATTCATTCATTCATTCATTTCATTTCATTTCATTTCATTTGATTTCATTTGATTTCATTCATTTCACTCATTTCATTCAATTCACTCATTTCATTCAATTCATTCAATTCATTCATTTCATTCATTTCATTCATTTCATTCAATTCATTCAATTCATTCAATTCATTCAATTCATTCAATTCATTCAATTCATTCATTTCATTCAATTCATTCAATTCATTCAATTCATTCAATTCATTCAATTCATTCAATTCATTCAATTCATACATTTCATTCAATTCATACATTTCATTCATTTCATTCATTTCATTCATTTCATTCATTTCATTCATTTCATCCATTGCATTCATTTCAATTCATTCATTTCATTTCATTTTCATTTCATTTCATTTCATTTTCATTTCATTTCATTTCATTTCATTCATTTCATTTCATTTCATTTTCATTTCATTTCATTTCATTTCATTTCATTCATTCATTCGTTCATTCATTCGTTCATTCATTCGTTCATTCATTCGTTCATTCATTCCTTCATTTCTTCATTCCTTCATTCCTTCATTCCTTCATTCCTTCATTCCTTCATTCCTTCATTCCTTCCTTCCTTCCTTCCTTCCTTCCTTCCTTCATTCATTCATTCATTCATTCGTTCATTCGTTCATTCGTTCATTCGTTCATTGGTTCATTGGTTCATTGGTTCATTGGTTCATTGGTTCATTGGTTCATTGGTTCATTGGTTCATTGGTTCATTGGTTCATTGGTTCATTGGTTCATTGGTTCATTCGTTGCTTGGTTGATTCGTTTATTCGTTCATTCGTTTATTCGTTCATTCGTTCATTCGTTCATTCCTTCATTCCTTCATGCATTCTTTCATTCTTGCATTCATTGATTCGTTCGCTCATTCATTCATTCATTCATTCATTCATTTGTTCATTCATCCATCCATCCATGTATTCATTCATTCATTCATTCATCCATTCATTCATTCACTCACTCATTCATTCATTCATTCATTCATTCATTTTCATTTTATTTTACTTCATTTCATTTCATTTCATTTTCATTTCATTTCATTTTCATTTCATTTCATTTTCATTTCATTTCATTTCCTTTCCATCCATCCATTCATCCATTCATTCATTCGTTCGTTCCTTCGTTCATTCATTCATTCATTCATTCATCCATCCATCCATCCATCCATCCATCTATTCCATCCATTCCATCCATTCCATCCATTCCATCCATTCCATCCATTCCATCCATTCCATCCATTCCATCCATTCCATCCATTCCATCCGTTCCTTCCGTTCCTTCCATTCCATCCCTTCCATCCCTTCCATCCATTCCATCCATTCCATCCATTCCATTCATTCCATTCATTCCATTCACTCCATTCATTCCATTCATTCCATTCATTCCATTCATTCCATTCATTCCATTCATTCCATTCATTCCATTCATTTCATTCATTCCATTAATTCCATTCATTCCAATTCCATTCATTCCATTCATTCCATTACTTCCATTCATTTCATTCATTCCATTACTTCCATTCATTCCTTTCATTCCATTCATTCCATTCATTCCATTCATTCCATTCATTCCATTCATTCATTCCTTCCTTCCTTCCTTCCTTTGTTCACGCATTCATGCATTCCTTCACTTGTTCCTGTCATTCCATTGATTTACTCATTCTTTCATGCGTTTTATTTTTCGTTCCGTCATTTCATTTCACCAGTTCACTTTTTTGCAGCCCACCAACAGTTCCTATAAACAAAATGTTTCCTATAGACATGTCTTATGTTTGAAACTTTCGCCCCGGCGCGTGCCGGGCACTGCCTGGTATGTGCATATCTATATCTATATATATGTATATATATATGTATACATGTAATATGCAATATGTATGTATGTGCGTATGTATGTGTATACATATAATATAGATACAATCTTGCTAAATGGTTTGCAGTTTCTGCACACATACAAATTACTAGGTAGTTCCAAGCCACCATGGGGCGGAAGTTTCGGAGAAAGAGCATGGGCTATTATAGGAGAATCTTTTGAATCAATGACTGATTGAATGAGTCGACCGAGTGAGATGCATGCATGCATGTATGCATGCATGCAGGAATGAACGGCATCGAATGGAATGGAACGTAATGCAATGATATGCAATGCAATGCAAGGGAAGGGAATGGAATTGATTAAATGCATGGAATGGAATGGAATGAAATTGCATGAGTGCATGGAATGGACTGGCATGAATGGAATGAACCTAATGGAATGAACCTAATGGAATGAATGAATGGCATGAATGGAATGAACGAATGGCATGAATTGAATGACTTGAACGAATTAGCCTACTGAAATCAATGAAACCAAGGAATTAAACAAACTGAAATGAGATGACATGACCTGACGTGCAATCAAATGACAATATGAAATGACACGAACATGAAGGAATGATGGAATGAATCCATTAAGTTCTTCTCCAAACTATTCACTTTGCCTCAACCTCTTCCCTGAACTACTTGTTTTCTGGCCCGTGTCTTCTCTGGCTACTTCTTCGCTGAGCTCTTATGCAGCTCAATGTTTCTCTTTTCACAGCTGCTGCAACGCACTTGCAACATATCTCAACCTCTCCTCTGTCTGCACTGCTGTTACCATGCGTTTGCCTTCGGCAACCTCAAACTGCAGTCCCATAGCAGGAAGGTCGCACCATCAGCAGATCACTATCCCGCGCGCAGTGGTGACAATGTGTTTAGCCACCTCCAGTCTGGCTACAGTCTCATCAACTTCCCAACTGTTGCTGCCACTGTGGTTGACTTGGTGAGGTGAAACCTCCCCATCGGCATTTGTCCGTAACTTGGAAGTCTGCTAACAAAACTTCCTTCCACAGTTATATGCAACTTATAGCAGCATGTAAGATTGAAATCTATCCACCTGTGAAGGATAGTAACCCAACACCCACATGACTTGCCCGACTTGCCCCACATAAATTGCAAGCTGGATGAATCCACAGGTTTGGTTTCCTCTTCCTGCTCTTCTACATTTCGTTATGCTCATCGTTTGTGGACCCTTTTCGGTGCAATGTGCATCCAAACGACTCGCTGACCATGCAAACGGCCCACGATGTCTTTTGCAATTTCTCAGGCACTCACTTGACTCTATGTTGGATGAGCAGCTTGATTTGCTTGCTTCCAGTCAGTTTCCTTGTTATGTGCACGTATCTTCTGTGGGTGATTCTTCCAAGACGGGTTCGAGTCGCCAACGCAGCCTTTATCCGGGCCTGCTCGTTCTTGGTCTTGAGATTCAAACCAGGATATGAGTCATTCACATTGGCTTTCTTGCTCAGAAATGTGCTCTTTGTGTTGACGCCTATGATGCATTCATCAATCAGTCTGTTCGTGATGGGAAATCTCTTGGCCCTGACGGCTGTGTCAGTTGCATACTTTAAACCATGGCGATCGGACCTTGCGAGTGTGGTCGATGTACTCGTCAGCTCCGCCTTGCTGAGTGTTTTGCTCATGGGTGCACTTACTGTGAATGATTCAGACCCGAAGCCTCTCATGGTCCTATGCACTGTGTGTGGTAGCTTGATCATTTGTGCACTTATCATGGGAGCGTTGTACTCGATACTTCAGCACATTGCTTCCAAGTTTCGCAAGAAGTTCGCCTTCTTTCTCTCTCATCATAGAACTGCTTCCGCTGCATATGCGCGGTTGTTGAGAATGGAGCTGCGACAACGAGGCTCACAGTTCACGGCCTTCCTTGACTCTGACCACCTGACGGATCTCACGCGGCTGTTTTCCTATGTCAGTTCTGATACGCAGACCTTTGTTCTCCTTGGAACGCCGTCAGTGCTAAAGCGCAAGTGGTGCATGGGAGAACTGGTGATGGCTCGTATTGCAAATGTTGACACGGTGGTGTTAAGCTTTCCAGACTTTGATCTACCGGATGAGTCCTTCGTTCGGAACTATGCCAGACTTGTGCCTGAGATTAAGGAGCTTTCCATGTATGGTCTTGGGCTTTCAGAAGTGCACGACACCTTGCGGTGGTTGAGTACGGTGACCAACTACCCAATTGCTTCTCAGTTCTCTAAGGAGGGTGTAGTAGCTACCGTTGGCCAGTTGACAAACACGGTCACACAGGAATTTCAGCAAGGCCATACAACGGAGTATGCCATTCTGGCAGACCCTGGAAACATGGAAGCAATGGCCACCGCTGAAGTGATGGGAACATTCTTGACACGATTGATTCCAGAGCGAGGTCAGGCGACGCGTGTGTTCACTGCTGACAGCAATGTTTCCAGGACATACCGAGCTTGACGTCCAGTTGTATCATTGTCATACCAACCAGCATTGCAAGTTACTTCCAGAAAAGAACCTCTCGACTCTCAATCCCATTGGTTTTCGAATCTTTGTGATGTTACTTCAATGATGTCACAAAGAGTAGCCGAGTAGCATGTTCAACATGGTGTCAACAGTGTAACGCACTGTTTCGTCCAGTTCTGGTCATGTTTTCTGTGGACTGAACAGATTTTGATAGGCTTTTGCATGTGTTGCCTTTCGCAGGACGGACACTCGTCTCATTCTGGTGTGCAGTCAGGATTGCTTCCGATCGAACCACATAGCGAGATGGTTGTTGCAAGCCCGTGTTGTGCCAAGTTGTCAGCTTTTGCCAGTGCTTGCCGATGAACGTTTTCAACTTCCAAGACGACATGGAGGGAGTCTGCAAGAGAATGTTGTTTGTCCGGCTGGTATTGATGAGGGTGCCTATTTGCAAGTGATCAAAGCTGTCTTCTTGGAGGTGGCACTACCCTTCATCCCAGCCCAAAGCTCGGAGGTGGATTTGTGCATTCGCAGCAGGCAGGTGGCTTCGCGACTCTATGGGGATCTGAAGCCTTTGTCCACCAAGTTGCTGATCGTTGGGGGCGCACCTGAGCCTGAGGCTACGCAGCCTGAGGCAATCTCTGGCACAGACAGTTCCAATGCCAGCCTTCATCTCCTGACTCGCCAGTCGCAGCATGTATCTGAAGATGTTGAAGCAGCTTTGAGATCAGAGATGGTGACGAAATCATTTTGATTCTTCGAATTTGACTTTACTTTGCATGCTCTTGCCAAACTCTAGACACTGGGAAAATTGTTAAGTTCAGTGGTCAAAAGCCTTCCATTGTAGCAAGGTAAGACACCACAGTATCAATGGTTCGCCACAAGGCTGCCTATCGTATACCTGCGGGCTGACAAAAACAGGCTGGATTGTTGATGTTTTTGGCTGATTTGTTGAGACTGGCAGTCAAGAATTGTGGCTGCTTCAGTTTTCTACTGACCTTCTGATCACAAAGTACCAAAAAACCCATGGTTTCAAGGGCATGCTGGGATTTAACCAGAATGATTTGAGGGGTGCTGTTTCCGGTGGCCACATGCAAAGTACAGGCAAAAATTGCAATCAAATCGAAGATGGCATTGGGAAATTATCAATGGAGATCACCAGAGGGTAATCATTCTGCAAAGATTTGATTGGATGCCTCGTTGTGCCCTGGCTGGCTCCAAGATTTTGATGCATTTCACCTGAAACACGTGGATTCAGCAGGTGCACCACGCCACGTTTTTCATTCAGATGATTAGCTGCTCAAAGATTAGTTGGTCAGCACTGCAGATTTGTCTACATCAGACAACTACAACATACTAACCTGATGCGGACGATCAAAGTCATCATTTGAATGTATGTGGATGGTCACAGGTCATTTTGAGGCATACCAGCGTACCCCATAAATTCGACCCAGAACCATTTCTTGGATGTAAGTTTGGGGGTTGATCGCTGCAGCATGCGAATCGGCGGCCATGTCACAACATGGGGACTTGTGAGGAGCCATGACAGTGGAGGGGTCGAGCCAGTGGGCCCAAATGGGCCAAAACTTTTGGGGTTTGATGGGCAGCATTTTGTTTTCCCAGATATGACAGCATTGGAGAAACTGCACATTCAGTGGCCATAGACCAGTGATCATCAGTGGGCCTTATGGTGTGACAGTGTTGACAGTGTTGCCATGAAACTAGTGGGGTACCGAATGTTTTGAGTGCTGTTCCCGGTCGGAAGTCCTGGCGCCAAAAACGGAGAGCCAGGAAAGGTAGGCTTGTGTTCTTTGTTAGCACAGCAGTGAATTTCGTTTTTTGGAAATTCGGAAATCTGGAATAACCTTGGCAATGGAGGATTCTTGGACGCCCTTTGGATCCCTTTGGATCTGGGTTTTTGGCTGAGCTCTGCAGGATGCGGAGCGGAGGGTTGTGGCTGTGCCGTTGCGCGGCGGATTGTTGCAGCATGCCTTGAAAAAGATCACCGAAGTGACAGGACTTCTGCTGACGCTGTGTTTGTTGCCCAACCTATCCGATCCTGGAACATTTTGACATGTCCATTGTTTGTCAAAGTTCCAGCGACTTGGCGTCAGGAGTATATTCCTGCAAGTTAGAGAATCTTGTCCGAGAAGACAGCCTGTGCACTATTGAGCATAGCCAGCTGGAGAGAATGGAATCGTAGAAGTTATAGAATCAAGAAATAGCTTCTCAAAACCTGCGTTTCTTTCTGTCCATTCATCATCCATCATCATGAATCATCCAGATGCTTTTGTTGGGCTACTAGCACAAGACTCTTTGCGGGCTGCAAGTGAGACCCCTGCGCAAGGCATCTAGAAGACGGAGCACAAGCGCCTTGCCTGAAGATATTGTTGTTGCCACATCGGTCATCCACTAGCAAGACGTTGGGCTACCAGCCAAAAGTGTACGACTGACAGTCTCTGGTCGTTTTCAGTTTCCCCGTTTCCCCAAAATGGTGTCGCAAGATGTGCAGAGCGCCTGGAGGTGGTCATTCGGGGTCCGCATGGACAACTCAGCCACTGTGCACAGCTGGTGCTCAGAGCTGCTGTAGGTGACTTTCATGCTTTGTCGGTGGTGGAGCTCTTTCAGCAGGTGAGAGTTTTAGCCGCAGCGAAATTACCATGACATTTTCTCGACACTGGACTGAACAATCCGAATTTCTGGGTATCGGTATTAGGTTTTTTCAGCCTTGGAAACTGCTTGATGTGATTGGTGTTGAGCAAAGGAGGCTGTCATTGTGTTCTTTGCAATCACAGGAGGCAGAATGAAGGGCATCGCTTTGTCACCCTAAATCATGTCTTCGAATACGCTTTTACGAAAACGTTGATCAATATATATATATAATATATATATAATATATATAATATATAATATATATATAATATATATATGATGTGATGTTGATCATCTCTCCACATTGAAATCCAACATATTTCCAGCTCCAAACCGAGGGTCTCTGACGGGTTTCCAGGCGCTGTTTCAGTTGTCAGGTCTCCACACCCAGAAAGCTGACTGACTCGAAGGGTTCCGGGCAGACTCCACTGCAGGTCATTGGTATATCCACAGGTGCCATGCATTGATGAACCTGACACTCATTTGGCTATGGATCAATACCTATAAAAATACCATTTTTAGGGGAATGAACATCCATTTACCAGAAATTTTGGGGTTCACCAGGGGTACAAGGTTTTGACACACTGCCATTTAGCTGTTCTGAAGCTGATTTAGACCATGCGGGACTGCTTGGAAGTGCAGGAAAGAAAGGATTCGGTGCATGTGCAAAAATGGAGTCCCTTCTCGGGACAGTGTGGCCACAGTGTGGTAGTCTTCTAAGGAAGATGGATAGTGACTTGTTGTGGCCACCAACTACCATACCAACCATACTTCTTCAAGGTCTCCCAACACTATTTTTTGGACGTCGATGCAGGCTGCGATTTGACCCTGCATGGCTCCAAGCTGCAGATACAAGGGCCATCAGCGGCAATTGCCAAGGGTGCCATGAAGAAGGTCGCAGCTCAGCAAACACTTTGATCATGGACAACCCATGAATCCATGACCCTTTTTCACGATCTTTCACGAAACACCGATGGGGAGGTAGATAAAGTATGATAAAGTAATATCATGCAGTGGATCAATAGGATGCCAATGGATGCCAACAAGACCCGCTCCAATATTCAATGAAGAACAGCTCCAAACCTGTTGCAACATGCTGACAATGACAAGGAGAGGTTTCTTGCTTCCGACAGCACCGACATCAACGAGGTCTTGCAGGCCCAAGATGTTGCAAGTGCTGCTTGGAACCACATGGTGACGGAGACGATAAAGGATGATAAAGTTGATACCTTTGATACAAGGTGTCGCAGTGTAGTGGCACTTTTATATACTGTAGATCGTGAACACAGTAAACAGCATGTCTTCCCGCTTCCATGGCGCTGCGTGTTCAAAGAAGCCCACGCGTGTCCAGAAAGCTGTCCGCAAGAGCAATGGACTCTTTGGAGGCATCACGTGCTGCCAAGCGCCGGCGCCTGGCGCTTGCCGACGGTGTGAAGGGACAGATGGAGTTGGATGCACTTTGGTCTCAGTTACTTTGGTTTGAGTTGAGGAGCGACCTTAGGGAGATGGAACACCGCATTGCCCTGGCATCTGCAGGCGGACCCCATGCCATGCAAGCCATGGAAGTCTCGGAATCTTTGTTGCAGCAGAGGAGGCAAAACCTTCAGACCAAAAGGCCAAAGAAACCCCAGTGGAAGAGGTAGCTGCAGAGCATCCCCCGCCACCTCCCGCAGAGCAGGCGCCGTATCGGGTCAGAAGGGACAATGTGGCAAAGCAAAGCGGCGCTCCCGGTGTGAACTGGTGCAGGACTGCCATGGCTTGGAAGGTCACATTCCCCAAGCTTGATTCAAAAAGAAAAGCGGTCTACAGAACACACCAATGCTTTGCCCTGAAAAAGTTCATGGGCCCAGGCATCACCGAGGCCCAGGCCGATGCAGCAGCTCTCGAGGCCGCCTTCGCCTTCCGCGCAGAGCTGGTCAAGAAAGGTACCTCAGCAAGCCAAATCCTCGCGATCTTGAGTGATTTGGATCTAGGCTGAGTGGTGGCGGGCTGAAATCAGTGTTCGGGGTGTCAGGCGGACATTCAGAGTGACGCCTCAGGACCACTCGCAGGCAGAGCTAGAGCACTCTCTCAAAAGGGCTCTGGCGTTAAGGATGAGGCAGGAGAAGAAGAGGAGAATGAAGGGAAGGCTGTGAAGCCCAAAGTTGCAGGCCCAAGATGTTGAGAGAATGGAAAAACCATGCGTCCTGAAGTGCAAGTGCTGCCTGGATGTGTGGCGACGGAGATGATAGAGTTGACGATGGGAAAAAGGTCAAACATATTGGTGCTGCTGCTGCAGATGATGACGACAGTGATATTAGTTGCGAAGACGGAAGCAAGCTAATAACAACGACGAGCATGATGCTGTCAATAGATTTTCCCCAGATTTTTCGCCTCATGCTGTGGAAACAGTTTGCCGTGGCTGTTGACTTGATGCAAATCGCTCCACTAAAACTCTTGAGTCAATGCGGTGATGCGGTGGTTTGTGCATCATGTGGAATATTTAATCGCAGGTCTTGAGCACATGTGGTTCAGGGAAGTGCGAATCTTTCCGAGGGAGATCGGGGCAGAAACTGAAACCCACTCGGCAAGTTGTGTGGAGCTTGTTGCAGGCGGCGAAAGCTGATGCACCCAGGAACAGATCCTTGGCAGGGGTGGAGGCCATGGCCATGTCTGATTTCTGAACTCAAGGCTAGCTATAGAAAGAAAGGAATTGTTTTTTCCACATAGACTTATGGAAAGGACCAGCTGTGCTGAAATGGACTGACTCTAGGTGTCTATCCATCGCTGATTTTCCTTGTTCTTGACACATGCCCCTCGAAAGCCTCGTTCTGCACACATTTTGATTTGTGTCTTGTTCTACAACATGTTTTGTTCTACGGTTCTACGCATGGTTTGCGTGAAAACACTTGCCAAATGGTGGTGGTTCATAACTGAGGCAACTCAAGCGTCTCTGCAGCGTGGCTGCATTTCGGAGGATTGATCAAAGCGAAAGACTTTCCGAAAGACCCATGAGTAGAGCTGTCCAACGGAGAACGGACTAGGCCAGGAAACTGGTTTGATTTTAGAATGTTTGAAAGGTGGTGCGTACATGCTTTTTTGCTCTCAGTTTGATTTGCTATACGAAACTCCTTTCTGTTGGTGTGCCATATCCTTTACCATTTGACGTCAAAGGACTTTGCTTTTCTGCGCATGTGTTTGCAGAACATGGTTTATGCGCCCGTTTCAAATGCTGTGCAGTTTGAACATCTTGAACATCTGGAACCGCCCATTTCAAAGCGCTTTGTCTTTGTCACATTGTTCCTATTGTCATGCTTGATTGTCAGAGATATATTATATCCCATTAATGTCCTATTGACAATCATATTATCATTATATCCTATTATCTCCCATTGTCAGAGATATATTATATCCCATTAATGACCCTTAATGATATATCATTGATGTCCCATTAATGTCCTATTATCATCCCATTGATTATCCCATCAATATCCCATTGATTGTGAATATCCCCTATTCAACCGATCTGCTTAGGACATCCAGACCCGAGCTGCAGCTTTACGGAGACAGTCGAGACCCTCCAAAAAGGATGCAGAACGTGAGGAACGTGCTGCCCTGAGTGGCTGCTGTTTCCCGCTGATCAAAGATGGCCATGGGAAATCACCTGGAAATGGAAGTTTTCATCTAGAAATGGGCGATTTTCTGTTGCTGTTTGATTAGAGGAGATCACTCTGCACTGGCATCAAGCGCTTGCTTTGCCACAGAGGATTCCGGCATTGGCCTAGTGGTCAATTTTATGAGTGAAACCAAAAACTCCTGAGCGGTGAGCTAGTTGTTTGGAATATCTACTTTCACCACCTGATTGGACTTCAGCGAAGGTCTTTTTTTTGGCATTGTGGCCATGTTGGGCCACCCACTTCTGTTTCTGGAATTGGCTTTGGGGCTCTTGATCTGCGTCTGATAATTTTTGGCTTCCCGTTTTCAGAGCGACAACTGGAAGGTACAGTACATAGACAAGAGCCAGAGAGAAGAAGAGCAGCAACATCTATATAATTTCAACAAAAGTTCTTTCTGCGAGAGGAGCAGACTGGCTCAAACTGGTAGCTCAAACTGGTAAAATTTGGGTGCAACTAGAAGTTCAAACGACAAATCATGGACAGAGCAAGCATTTGGTTGGAGTAACGCTTGGAAAAGAAGACGTAAAGCTGTACAAGTTCAAACACGAATATCAGATATGACGTGCATATCAAGTATGCACATGGACCAGGGCCCCAGCATTTTAGAGCGGCTATGCGCCAGAAATCCAAGGACATGTCATGGACCACATCCCTTTTTCGCATGCCATGTTGACTTGTGAGTTCTTGTAGACACTAGCCGTGTGCAAAATGGACAAAAAAACTACGGCCCGAGCCTGCGTGCAAATGTACTGCATATGTTATGGTATATAGTGACATGTACGTAGTGAATCTAGTGAAACGCACTGCAGAGAAGAAGTCTTGAGTCGAAACTTTAAACTTTGCGTACGTACTTTTCATTGGTTCATTGGTTCATTGGTTTATTGGTTCCTTCGTTCCTTCGTTCATTCGTTCAATCCTTCATTCCTTCTTTCCTTCTTTCCTTCATGCCTTCATGCCTTCATTCCTTCATTCCTTCAAACTTCATTCCTTCATTCCTTCATTCCTTCATTCCTTCGTTCATTCATTCGTTCATTCATTCATTCATTCATTCTTTCATTCATTCATTCATTCATTCATTCATTCATGCATTGATGCATTCTTGGATTCATGCATTCATTCTTTCATTCATGTTATTGTCATTTTCATTTTTTCATTTTCATTTCATTTCCTTCATGCATCCTTTCGTTCATTCCTTTCATTCGTTTCTTCGTTCCTTTCACTCCATTCATTCATTCCTTCCTGCCTTCCTTCCTTCCTTCCTTTTTCCTTGATTCCTTCATTCCTTCATTCCTTCATTCATTCATTCATTCCTTCCTTCATTCCTTGATTCCATCATTCCTTGATTCCTTGATTCCTTGGTCCCTTCATTCCTTGATTCCTTGATTCCTTCCGTCTTTGTTCCTTCGTTCCTTCATTCCTTCATTCCTTCATCCCTTCATCCATTCATCCATTCATCCATCCACCCATCCATTCTTTCATTCTTTCATTCATTCCTTCATTCCTTTAATCTTTCATTCCTCCATTCCTTCATTCCTTTCTTCCTTCCTTCCTTCCTTCAACCCTTCATTCCTTCATTCATTTCTTCATTCCTTCAGTCCTGCATAAATTCACTCATTCATTCATTTCATTTCATTTCATTTCATTTCATTTGATTTCGTTCATTTCACTCATTTCATTCAATTCACTCATTTCATTCAATTCATTCAATTCATTCATTTCATTTCATTCATTTCATTCAATTCATTCAATTCATTCAATTCATTCAATTCATTCAATTCATTCAATTCATTCAATTCATTCATTTCATTCCATTCATTCAATTCATTCAATTCATTCAATTCATTCAATTCATTCAATTCATTCAATTCATACATTTCATTCATTTCATTCATTTCATTCATTTCATTCATTTCATTCATTTCATTCATTTCATTCATTTCATCCATTGCATTCATTTCAATTCATTCATTTCATTTCATTTCATTTCATTTCATTCATTTCATTTCATTTCATTTCATTTCATTCATTCATTCGTTCATTCATTCGTTCATTCATTCGTTCATTCATTCGTTCATTCATTCCTTCATTTCTTCATTCCTTCATTCCTTCATTCCTTCATTCCTTCATTCCTTCATTCCTTCATTCCTTCCTTCCTTCATTCATTCATTCATTCGTTCATTCGTTCATTCGTTCATTGGTTCATTGGTTCATTGGTTCATTGGTTCATTGGTTCATTGGTTCATTGGTTCATTGGTTCATTGGTTCATTGGTTCATTGGTTCATTGGTTCATTGGTTCATTGGTTCATTGGTTCATTGGTTCATTGGTTCATTCGTTGCTTGGTTGATTCGTTGATTCGTTTATTCGTTCATTCGTTTATTCGTTCATTCGTTCATTCGTTCATTCGTTCATTCCTTCATGCATTCTTTCATTCTTGCATTCATTGATTCGTTCGCTCATTCATTCATTCATTCATTCATTCATTCATTCATTCATTCATTCATTCATTCATTCATTCATTCATTCATTCATTCATTCATTCATTCATTCATTCATTCATTCATTCATTCATTCATTTGTTCATTCATCCATCCATCCATGTATTCATTCATTCATTCATCCATTCATTCATTCACTCATTCATTCATTCATTCATTTTCATTTTATTTTACTTCATTTCATTTCATTTCATTTTCATTTCATTTCATTTTCATTTCATTTCATTTCCTTTCCATCCATCCATTCATCCATTCATTCATTCGTTCGTTCGTTCGTTCATTCATTCATTCATTCATCCATCCATTCATTCATCCATCCATCCATCCATCCATCCATCTATTCCATCCATTCCATCCATTCCATCCATTCCATCCATTCCATCCATTCCATCCATTCCATCCATTCCATCCATTCCATCCATTCCATCCATTCCATCCATTCCATCCATTCCATCCGTTCCTTCCGTTCCTTCCATTCCATCCCTTCCATCCCTTCCATCCATTCCATCCATTCCATCCATTCCATTCATTCCATTCATTCCATTCATTCCATTCATTCCATTCATTCCATTCATTCCATTCATTCCATTCATTCCATTCATTCCATTCATTCCATTCATTTCATTCATTCCATTAATTCCATTCATTCCAATTCCATTCATTCCATTCATTCCATTACTTCCATTCATTTCATTCATTCCATTACTTCCATTCATTCCTTTCATTCCATTCATTCCATTCATTCCATTCATTCCATTCATTCCATTCATTCATTCCTTCCTTCCTTCCTTCCTTTGTTCACGCATTCATGCATTCCTTCACTTGTTCCTGTCATTCCATTGATTTACTCATTCTTTCATGCGTTTTATTTTTCGTTCCGTCATTTCATTTCACCAGTTCACTTTTTTGCAGCCCACCAACAGTTCCTATAAACAAAATGTTTCCTATAGACATGTCTTATGTTTGAAACTTTCGCCCCGGCGCGTGCCGGGCACTGCCTGGTATGTGCATATCTATATCTATATATATGTATATATATATATATGTATACATGTAATATGCAATATGTATGTATGTGCGTATGTATGTGTATACATATAATATAGATACAATCTTGCTAAATGGTTTGCAGTTTCTGCACACATACAAATTACTAGGTAGTTCCAAGCCACCATGGGGCGGAAGTTTCGGAGAAAGAGCATGGGCTATTATAGGAGAATCTTTTGAATCAATGACTGATTGAATGAGTCGACCGAGTGAGATGCATGCATGCATGTATGCATGCATGCAGGAATGAACGGCATCGAATGGAATGGAACGTAATGCAATGATATGCAATGCAATGCAAGGGAAGGGAATGGAATTGATTAAATGCATGGAATGGAATGGAATGAAATTGCATGAGTGCATGGAATGGACTGGCATGAATGGAATGAACCTAATGGAATGAACCTAATGGAATGAATGAATGGCATGAATGGAATGAACGAATGGCATGAATTGAATGACTTGAACGAATTAGCCTACTGAAATCAATGAAACCAAGGAATTAAACAAACTGAAATGAGATGACATGACCTGACGTGCAATCAAATGACAATATGAAATGACACGAACATGAAGGAATGATGGAATGAATCCATTAAGTTCTTCTCCAAACTATTCACTTTGCCTCAACCTCTTCCCTGAACTACTTGTTTTCTGGCCCGTGTCTTCTCTGGCTACTTCTTCGCTGAGCTCTTATGCAGCTCAATGTTTCTCTTTTCACAGCTGCTGCAACGCACTTGCAACATATCTCAACCTCTCCTCTGTCTGCACTGCTGTTACCATGCGTTTGCCTTCGGCAACCTCAAACTGCAGTCCCATAGCAGGAAGGTCGCACCATCAGCAGATCACTATCCCGCGCGCAGTGGTGACAATGTGTTTAGCCACCTCCAGTCTGGCTACAGTCTCATCAACTTCCCAACTGTTGCTGCCACTGTGGTTGACTTGGTGAGGTGAAACCTCCCCATCGGCATTTGTCCGTAACTTGGAAGTCTGCTAACAAAACTTCCTTCCACAGTTATATGCAACTTATAGCAGCATGTAAGATTGAAATCTATCCACCTGTGAAGGATAGTAACCCAACACCCACATGACTTGCCCGACTTGCCCCACATAAATTGCAAGCTGGATGAATCCACAGGTTTGGTTTCCTCTTCCTGCTCTTCTACATTTCGTTATGCTCATCGTTTGTGGACCCTTTTCGGTGCAATGTGCATCCAAACGACTCGCTGACCATGCAAACGGCCCACGATGTCTTTTGCAATTTCTCAGGCACTCACTTGACTCTATGTTGGATGAGCAGCTTGATTTGCTTGCTTCCAGTCAGTTTCCTTGTTATGTGCACGTATCTTCTGTGGGTGATTCTTCCAAGACGGGTTCGAGTCGCCAACGCAGCCTTTATCCGGGCCTGCTCGTTCTTGGTCTTGAGATTCAAACCAGGATATGAGTCATTCACATTGGCTTTCTTGCTCAGAAATGTGCTCTTTGTGTTGACGCCTATGATGCATTCATCAATCAGTCTGTTCGTGATGGGAAATCTCTTGGCCCTGACGGCTGTGTCAGTTGCATACTTTAAACCATGGCGATCGGACCTTGCGAGTGTGGTCGATGTACTCGTCAGCTCCGCCTTGCTGAGTGTTTTGCTCATGGGTGCACTTACTGTGAATGATTCAGACCCGAAGCCTCTCATGGTCCTATGCACTGTGTGTGGTAGCTTGATCATTTGTGCACTTATCATGGGAGCGTTGTACTCGATACTTCAGCACATTGCTTCCAAGTTTCGCAAGAAGTTCGCCTTCTTTCTCTCTCATCATAGAACTGCTTCCGCTGCATATGCGCGGTTGTTGAGAATGGAGCTGCGACAACGAGGCTCACAGTTCACGGCCTTCCTTGACTCTGACCACCTGACGGATCTCACGCGGCTGTTTTCCTATGTCAGTTCTGATACGCAGACCTTTGTTCTCCTTGGAACGCCGTCAGTGCTAAAGCGCAAGTGGTGCATGGGAGAACTGGTGATGGCTCGTATTGCAAATGTTGACACGGTGGTGTTAAGCTTTCCAGACTTTGATCTACCGGATGAGTCCTTCGTTCGGAACTATGCCAGACTTGTGCCTGAGATTAAGGAGCTTTCCATGTATGGTCTTGGGCTTTCAGAAGTGCACGACACCTTGCGGTGGTTGAGTACGGTGACCAACTACCCAATTGCTTCTCAGTTCTCTAAGGAGGGTGTAGTAGCTACCGTTGGCCAGTTGACAAACACGGTCACACAGGAATTTCAGCAAGGCCATACAACGGAGTATGCCATTCTGGCAGACCCTGGAAACATGGAAGCAATGGCCACCGCTGAAGTGATGGGAACATTCTTGACACGATTGATTCCAGAGCGAGGTCAGGCGACGCGTGTGTTCACTGCTGACAGCAATGTTTCCAGGACATACCGAGCTTGACGTCCAGTTGTATCATTGTCATACCAACCAGCATTGCAAGTTACTTCCAGAAAAGAACCTCTCGACTCTCAATCTCATTGGTTTTCGAATCTTTGTGATGTTACTTCAATGATGTCACAAAGAGTAGCCGAGTAGCATGTTCAACATGGTGTCAACAGTGTAACGCACTGTTTCGTCCAGTTCTGGTCATGTTTTCTGTGGACTGAACAGATTTTGATAGGCTTTTGCATGTGTTGCCTTTCGCAGGACGGACACTCGTCTCATTCTGGTGTGCAGTCAGGATTGCTTCCGATCGAACCACATAGCGAGATGGTTGTTGCAAGCCCGTGTTGTGCCAAGTTGTCAGCTTTTGCCAGTGCTTGCCGATGAACGTTTTCAACTTCCAAGACGACATGGAGGGAGTCTGCAAGAGAATGTTGTTTGTCCGGCTGGTATTGATGAGGGTGCCTATTTGCAAGTGATCAAAGCTGTCTTCTTGGAGGTGGCACTACCCTTCATCCCAGCCCAAAGCTCGGAGGTGGATTTGTGCATTCGCAGCAGGCAGGTGGCTTCGCGACTCTATGGGGATCTGAAGCCTTTGTCCACCAAGTTGCTGATCGTTGGGGGCGCACCTGAGCCTGAGGCTACGCAGCCTGAGGCAATCTCTGGCACAGACAGTTCCAATGCCAGCCTTCATCTCCTGACTCGCCAGTCGCAGCATGTATCTGAAGATGTTGAAGCAGCTTTGAGATCAGAGATGGTGACGAAATCATTTTGATTCTTCGAATTTGACTTTACTTTGCATGCTCTTGCCAAACTCTAGACACTGGGAAAATTGTTAAGTTCAGTGGTCAAAAGCCTTCCATTGTAGCAAGGTAAGACACCACAGTATCAATGGTTCGCCACAAGGCTGCCTATCGTATACCTGCGGGCTGACAAAAACAGGCTGGATTGTTGATGTTTTTGGCTGATTTGTTGAGACTGGCAGTCAAGAATTGTGGCTGCTTCAGTTTTCTACTGACCTTCTGATCACAAAGTACCAAAAAACCCATGGTTTCAAGGGCATGCTGGGATTTAACCAGAATGATTTGAGGGGTGCTGTTTCCGGTGGCCACATGCAAAGTACAGGCAAAAATTGCAATCAAATCGAAGATGGCATTGGGAAATTATCAATGGAGATCACCAGAGGGTAATCATTCTGCAAAGATTTGATTGGATGCCTCGTTGTGCCCTGGCTGGCTCCAAGATTTTGATGCATTTCACCTGAAACACGTGGATTCAGCAGGTGCACCACGCCACGTTTTTCATTCAGATGATTAGCTGCTCAAAGATTAGTTGGTCAGCACTGCAGATTTGTCTACATCAGACAACTACAACATACTAACCTGATGCGGACGATCAAAGTCATCATTTGAATGTATGTGGATGGTCACAGGTCATTTTGAGGCATACCGGCGTACCCCATAAATTCGACCCAGAACCATTTCTTGGATGTAAGTTTGGGGGTTGATCGCTGCAGCATGCGAATCGGCGGCCATGTCACAACATGGGGACTTGTGAGGAGCCATGACAGTGGAGGGGTCGAGCCAGTGGGCCCAAATGGGCCAAAACTTTTGGGGTTTGATGGGCAGCATTTTGTTTTCCCAGATATGACAGCATTGGAGAAACTGCACATTCAGTGGCCATAGACCAGTGATCATCAGTGGGCCTTATGGTGTGACAGTGTTGACAGTGTTGCCATGAAACTAGTGGGGTACCGAATGTTTTGAGTGCTGTTCCCGGTCGGAAGTCCTGGCGCCAAAAACGGAGAGCCAGGAAAGGTAGGCTTGTGTTCTTTGTTAGCACAGCAGTGAATTTCGTTTTTTGGAAATTCGGAAATCTGGAATAACCTTGGCAATGGAGGATTCTTGGACGCCCTTTGGATCCCTTTGGATCTGGGTTTTTGGCTGAGCTCTGCAGGATGCGGAGCGGAGGGTTGTGGCTGTGCCGTTGCGCGGCGGATTGTTGCAGCATGCCTTGAAAAAGATCACCGAAGTGACAGGACTTCTGCTGACGCTGTGTTTGTTGCCCAACCTATCCGATCCTGGAACATTTTGACATGTCCATTGTTTGTCAAAGTTCCAGCGACTTGGCGTCAGGAGTATATTCCTGCAAGTTAGAGAATCTTGTCCGAGAAGACAGCCTGTGCACTATTGAGCATAGCCAGCTGGAGAGAATGGAATCGTAGAAGTTATAGAATCAAGAAATAGCTTCTCAAAACCTGCGTTTCTTTCTGTCCATTCATCATCCATCATCATGAATCATCCAGATGCTTTTGTTGGGCTACTAGCACAAGACTCTTTGCGGGCTGCAAGTGAGACCCCTGCGCAAGGCATCTAGAAGACGGAGCACAAGCGCCTTGCCTGAAGATATTGTTGTTGCCACATCGGTCATCCACTAGCAAGACGTTGGGCTACCAGCCAAAAGTGTACGACTGACAGTCTCTGGTCGTTTTCAGTTTCCCCGTTTCCCCAAAATGGTGTCGCAAGATGTGCAGAGCGCCTGGAGGTGGTCATTCGGGGTCCGCATGGACAACTCAGCCACTGTGCACAGCTGGTGCTCAGAGCTGCTGTAGGTGACTTTCATGCTTTGTCGGTGGTGGAGCTCTTTCAGCAGGTGAGAGTTTTAGCCGCAGCGAAATTACCATGACATTTTCTCGACACTGGACTGAACAATCCGAATTTCTGGGTATCGGTATTAGGTTTTTTCAGCCTTGGAAACTGCTTGATGTGATTGGTGTTGAGCAAAGGAGGCTGTCATTGTGTTCTTTGCAATCACAGGAGGCAGAATGAAGGGCATCGCTTTGTCACCCTAAATCATGTCTTCGAATACGCTTTTACGAAAACGTTGATCAATATATATATATAATATATATATAATATATATAATATATAATATATATATAATATATATATGATGTGATGTTGATCATCTCTCCACATTGAAATCCAACATATTTCCAGCTCCAAACCGAGGGTCTCTGACGGGTTTCCAGGCGCTGTTTCAGTTGTCAGGTCTCCACACCCAGAAAGCTGACTGACTCGAAGGGTTCCGGGCAGACTCCACTGCAGGTCATTGGTATATCCACAGGTGCCATGCATTGATGAACCTGACACTCATTTGGCTATGGATCAATACCTATAAAAATACCATTTTTAGGGGAATGAACATCCATTTACCAGAAATTTTGGGGTTCACCAGGGGTACAAGGTTTTGACACACTGCCATTTAGCTGTTCTGAAGCTGATTTAGACCATGCGGGACTGCTTGGAAGTGCAGGAAAGAAAGGATTCGGTGCATGTGCAAAAATGGAGTCCCTTCTCGGGACAGTGTGGCCACAGTGTGGTAGTCTTCTAAGGAAGATGGATAGTGACTTGTTGTGGCCACCAACTACCATACCAACCATACTTCTTCAAGGTCTCCCAACACTATTTTTTGGACGTCGATGCAGGCTGCGATTTGACCCTGCATGGCTCCAAGCTGCAGATACAAGGGCCATCAGCGGCAATTGCCAAGGGTGCCATGAAGAAGGTCGCAGCTCAGCAAACACTTTGATCATGGACAACCCATGAATCCATGACCCTTTTTCACGATCTTTCACGAAACACCGATGGGGAGGTAGATAAAGTATGATAAAGTAATATCATGCAGTGGATCAATAGGATGCCAATGGATGCCAACAAGACCCGCTCCAATATTCAATGAAGAACAGCTCCAAACCTGTTGCAACATGCTGACAATGACAAGGAGAGGTTTCTTGCTTCCGACAGCACCGACATCAACGAGGTCTTGCAGGCCCAAGATGTTGCAAGTGCTGCTTGGAACCACATGGTGACGGAGACGATAAAGGATGATAAAGTTGATACCTTTGATACAAGGTGTCGCAGTGTAGTGGCACTTTTATATACTGTAGATCGTGAACACAGTAAACAGCATGTCTTCCCGCTTCCATGGCGCTGCGTGTTCAAAGAAGCCCACGCGTGTCCAGAAAGCTGTCCGCAAGAGCAATGGACTCTTTGGAGGCATCACGTGCTGCCAAGCGCCGGCGCCTGGCGCTTGCCGACGGTGTGAAGGGACAGATGGAGTTGGATGCACTTTGGTCTCAGTTACTTTGGTTTGAGTTGAGGAGCGACCTTAGGGAGATGGAACACCGCATTGCCCTGGCATCTGCAGGCGGACCCCATGCCATGCAAGCCATGGAAGTCTCGGAATCTTTGTTGCAGCAGAGGAGGCAAAACCTTCAGACCAAAAGGCCAAAGAAACCCCAGTGGAAGAGGTAGCTGCAGAGCATCCCCCGCCACCTCCCGCAGAGCAGGCGCCGTATCGGGTCAGAAGGGACAATGTGGCAAAGCAAAGCGGCGCTCCCGGTGTGAACTGGTGCAGGACTGCCATGGCTTGGAAGGTCACATTCCCCAAGCTTGATTCAAAAAGAAAAGCGGTCTACAGAACACACCAATGCTTTGCCCTGAAAAAGTTCATGGGCCCAGGCATCACCGAGGCCCAGGCCGATGCAGCAGCTCTCGAGGCCGCCTTCGCCTTCCGCGCAGAGCTGGTCAAGAAAGGTACCTCAGCAAGCCAAATCCTCGCGATCTTGAGTGATTTGGATCTAGGCTGAGTGGTGGCGGGCTGAAATCAGTGTTCGGGGTGTCAGGCGGACATTCAGAGTGACGCCTCAGGACCACTCGCAGGCAGAGCTAGAGCACTCTCTCAAAAGGGCTCTGGCGTTAAGGATGAGGGAGGAGAAGAAGAGGAGAATGAAGGGAAGGCTGTGAAGCCCAAAGTTGCAGGCCCAAGATGTTGAGAGAATGGAAAAACCATGCGTCCTGAAGTGCAAGTGCTGCCTGGATGTGTGGCGACGGAGATGATAGAGTTGACGATGGGAAAAAGGTCAAACATATTGGTGCTGCTGCTGCAGATGATGACGACAGTGATATTAGTTGCGAAGACGGAAGCAAGCTAATAACAACGACGAGCATGATGCTGTCAATAGATTTTCCCCAGATTTTTCGCCTCATGCTGTGGAAACAGTTTGCCGTGGCTGTTGACTTGATGCAAATCGCTCCACTAAAACTCTTGAGTCAATGCGGTGATGCGGTGGTTTGTGCATCATGTGGAATATTTAATCGCAGGTCTTGAGCACATGTGGTTCAGGGAAGTGCGAATCTTTCCGAGGGAGATCGGGGCAGAAACTGAAACCCACTCGGCAAGTTGTGTGGAGCTTGTTGCAGGCGGCGAAAGCTGATGCACCCAGGAACAGATCCTTGGCAGGGGTGGAGGCCATGGCCATGTCTGATTTTCTGAACTCAAGGCTAGCTATAGAAAGAAAGGAATTGTTTTTTCCACATAGACTTATGGAAAGGACCAGCTGTGCTGAAATGGACTGACTCTAGGTGTCTATCCATCGCTGATTTTCCTTGTTCTTGACACATGCCCCTCGAAAGCCTCGTTCTGCACACATTTTGATTTGTGTCTTGTTCTACAACATGTTTTGTTCTACGGTTCTACGCATGGTTTGCGTGAAAACACTTGCCAAATGGTGGTGGTTCATAACTGAGGCAACTCAAGCGTCTCTGCAGCGTGGCTGCATTTCGGAGGATTGATCAAAGCGAAAGACTTTCCGAAAGACCCATGAGTAGAGCTGTCCAACGGAGAACGGACTAGGCCAGGAAACTGGTTTGATTTTAGAATGTTTGAAAGGTGGTGCGTACATGCTTTTTTGCTCTCAGTTTGATTTGCTATACGAAACTCCTTTCTGTTGGTGTGCCATATCCTTTACCATTTGACGTCAAAGGACTTTGCTTTTCTGCGCATGTGTTTGCAGAACATGGTTTATGCGCCCGTTTCAAATGCTGTGCAGTTTGAACATCTTGAACATCTGGAACCGCCCATTTCAAAGCGCTTTGTCTTTGTCACATTGTTCCTATTGTCATGCTTGATTGTCAGAGATATATTATATCCCATTAATGTCCTATTGACAATCATATTATCATTATATCCTATTATCTCCCATTGTCAGAGATATATTATATCCCATTAATGACCCTTAATGATATATCATTGATGTCCCATTAATGTCCTATTATCATCCCATTGATTATCCCATCAATATCCCATTGATTGTGAATATCCCCTATTCAACCGATCTGCTTAGGACATCCAGACCCGAGCTGCAGCTTTACGGAGACAGTCGAGACCCTCCAAAAAGGATGCAGAACGTGAGGAACGTGCTGCCCTGAGTGGCTGCTGTTTCCCGCTGATCAAAGATGGCCATGGGAAATCACCTGGAAATGGAAGTTTTCATCTAGAAATGGGCGATTTTCTGTTGCTGTTTGATTAGAGGAGATCACTCTGCACTGGCATCAAGCGCTTGCTTTGCCACAGAGGATTCCGGCATTGGCCTAGTGGTCAATTTTATGAGTGAAACCAAAAACTCCTGAGCGGTGAGCTAGTTGTTTGGAATATCTACTTTCACCACCTGATTGGACTTCAGCGAAGGTCTTTTTTTTGGCATTGTGGCCATGTTGGGCCACCCACTTCTGTTTCTGGAATTGGCTTTGGGGCTCTTGATCTGCGTCTGATAATTTTTGGCTTCCCGTTTTCAGAGCGACAACTGGAAGGTACAGTACATAGACAAGAGCCAGAGAGAAGAAGAGCAGCAACATCTATATAATTTCAACAAAAGTTCTTTCTGCGAGAGGAGCAGACTGGCTCAAACTGGTAGCTCAAACTGGTAAAATTTGGGTGCAACTAGAAGTTCAAACGACAAATCATGGACAGAGCAAGCATTTGGTTGGAGTAACGCTTGGAAAAGAAGACGTAAAGCTGTACAAGTTCAAACACGAATATCAGATATGACGTGCATATCAAGTATGCACATGGACCAGGGCCCCAGCATTTTAGAGCGGCTATGCGCCAGAAATCCAAGGACATGTCATGGACCACATCCCTTTTTCGCATGCCATGTTGACTTGTGAGTTCTTGTAGACACTAGCCGTGTGCAAAATGGACAAAAAAACCTACGGCCCGAGCCTGCGTGCAAATGTACTGCATATGTTATGGTATATAGTGACATGTACGTAGTGAATCTAGTGAAACGCACTGCAGAGAAGAAGTCTTGAGTCGAAACTTTAAACTTTGCGTACGTAAAATGAAGAGCGCAAACCAGTATATCAAGACAGGACAGGTGAGGTTGACCTGCCGGAAGAACAATGACCTTGCTGTTTCGGTGAATCCAGAGTTTGGGCCAAGGATTTGTGGAGATCCCAAACCTCAGCAGGCCGGAGGATAGTCTCATGGACTCATGGCATTCCAGTTTTGATTTCTTGATGCGGATGCCTCGTTGTTCTCTTGCCAGCGTTCAAGAGTTTTACGTTCTGAATTCTTGACAGTTTGGAGCATCCCTTTGGAATCAGCCCGATGCCAGGAACCGTCTTTTAAATTGTCAAGGTGCCATGATTCGCAAGCTACAAGAGCTTTATGGAGTGCAACTTGGATCTCCTGCCTGGTTTTCTTAGCTTCACACAATAGAGATTGAACCATGTTGAAACTCACCATGGATGGGACCGAGCCAGTCTGCTCATGCCAATCTTGCAAGGAGTCCAGTCGATGCTCTGCCGTGTTTAGAATGCTTCGAGACATCATGGACTGAACTTAGCACTACTCGGTGTAGGGGTGCAGTCAGCTCATCTCCATCACCATCACCATCAGCACCAGCACCAGCAGCACCAGCACCAGCACCAGCACCAGCACCAGCACCATCAGCATCATCATCATCATCATCATCATCATCATCAGCATCATCAGCATCAGCATCAGCATCAGCATCAGCATCAGCATCAGCATCAGCATCAGCATCAGCATCATCATCATCATCATCATCATCATCATCAACATCATCAGCATCAGCATCATCAGCATCAGCATCAGCATCAGCATCAGCATCAGCATCAGCATCATCATCATCATCATCATCATCAGCATCAGCATCAGCATCACCATCATCATTTGCATCATCAGCATCACCATGTCGTTGTCGCAACCACCATCACCACCACTTTCTTTGTCCTGCTTGTTCAGACAAGATTTCTGTGCTGTCATCCATGAATCTACGATACTTAGGCACGTCAAGGTGTTAGACAGCAAAGATTACCCAGATGTTCCCAAGGACCAGGGCAAGGTTCCAGGTTCCAATGTGTCAATCTCTGCGCAGTGTTGACCAAAGACCCACAAGTGTTGCAAGTCTTGAAGATCAAAGTCTTGGCGGCCAGGATTCTCTACCTTTGCGGCTGAAAGGAAGTCCCGCGAATGTTGCAGACTGCGAAGGTACTTGGGTTGCATACGGAACAGCAAAAAGCAGCGCTCCATGGTTGTCTGACAGACTCTGGCATGTCACATTTCTCATGTTAGGCCGTTTTGGGGGGGTGCCAACTTTATTGACCACGATTGGCCCCCTCCCCGACACGCATGCACAGCAGTTTTTTTTGAAAAGAGTAGAGGGGTTATTGAGCATGTCAGGATCATTGCGGACCAATACGCTTGAGAAGCAAAAAAATAGGGGAGAGCGGCAGCAGCAGAAATGAAATTAAGTAATTAATAGGAAAAAGTCAGTTCAAAAAT
Source organism: Cladocopium goreaui (assembly GCA_947184155.2). Lineage (NCBI taxonomy): Eukaryota > Dinophyceae > Suessiales > Symbiodiniaceae > Cladocopium > Cladocopium goreaui. The sequence goes on from CAMXCT020000836.1 coordinate 161,898, forward strand.
CGCCAAAAGCCATGGTCAAAAAAATGCAAAAACTACCATTATTGTGCGTGGACTGCATTTTTGAGTTTTTGCGTCTCCGACATGGCACAAACAAGCGCAACTGCCCTCAACTTGTTCTTCAAAAAGCAAACAGCATCAATCAAGCACATCGATGGTGTATTGGAAGGCTGGCCGAAGAAAACGCAAGTACTATATTGGTTATAGGACCTTCACCCACCTTTTTATTTGGGTTCATTGTGTGAGCTAGCTCTAGAAATCAGAGCTGTTTCTAAGATGATCAGAACCATTGCTAAACTTCTAAATTACGTGCCTTTCTGCATCGGCGTCCGTGCAAGTACCTTCAAAAAAGCAGTGCTGTCATAGGCAATAAGGTTATACTACCAAGTACGTAAGTTTGAAACCCTGACCGGCCTTTCTACATCACAACACCATCACCGTCATAGCTGTGTTGCTGGATTTTCCAAATTTTGATAAATTTTGTCAGCTTGGTGACTGATCTGTTTCACTTTCCATCTTTAATGTGGGATGACAATCCCAAACGCCAGTGTTGCGGACGGCCTGGATGCTCAGCATCGAGCATCTGAGGTGTCCTTTGGCAAATGTCGCAGGACAGCTTGTGCGTCCAGAAACTTGTCACCTCTTGCAATGTAGAGATGGCTTTCTACTTGTAAGCACAAAGTCAAGAACCTTTCCTTCGGGCCTGCAGTCAATCGAATGGCAAGCATATATATATACACATACGTTCACGAATACGTGTACATATATATATACACATAATATAATATATATATATTGCATATATACACATTATAAATGCTGTTTATATCTATATTGCTGTCGTATTCCGCCCAAAGAGCTCATTTCGCCCAACATCACTTTTACGTTTCCATGATTTTAGGGTTTACGAATTAGGTCTTAGGGTTTCGATGTTTTAGTTTCAGGACGACCTTGACATGCCCTTGGTTTTGCCGTGGTTTTGAGGGTTTAGGGCTTGGGTTTTAGGGTTTTAGGATGACTTGTGCAATGACGCACAAGTCCCCCCGAGCTATTCAGGAGTGCCAGAATGACCCACTATTTACAGTGTCTTGCAGTGTTTGACCGTAGTAGCTATCATTTCTCGACGGAAATCACGTAGCCACTGACACCGCATCCAGCCATGACACCGCAGAGGACGACTTCTCAGCGATCGGCTTCGTGGTGACACCGCTGCGACTGGCTCGGGTGGATTTGCAGGTGCCATTGATTTTTTTCTGGGTTTTTTTGGTGAGTTCTTTCACCGAAAAATCAATGATTTGCGCAGGCCTTTGCAGGACACAAGAAGGACTGGGCAGGTGGATCACAACACTCGCAGTCTTGTGGAAATGACGGCTCGAAATGTGAATCAACGCATCTCCCACTGGGAAATAATTTCCAGGCGGATAGTTCTATTTGAAGGCAGCCAGGATTAATAAGACAGGTACAATGTTCAAAGTGGGCAAGGAATCCTCAAATTTGAAAAGTAGAGTAGGGATCCGCCACTGAAAGGCATTCTTTTTTGAAGATGTTAGCCGATTCTTCTGAATGTTCCTGTGTGTCAGTGTGTGTCAGTCACATACGTCTTTCCATGAAGCTTGCTCGAAGGACTCTAGATTCCTGCACAACATCTGCAGAAACTGGAAGGAGGCAACCCGAATCAGATCTGACTGTATGATGATTTTGTGGTTTCCTAAAATAGGGGTACCCCTAAATCATCCTAAATCATCAATTCTAATGGGATTTTTTCCATTATAAACCATACAAAAAATTGGGGGTAACCCCATTTATGGAAACCCCCATGTGATGGTTTTATTCAAGTGCCCTGGGTGTTGAGTCCACAGATGTAATGGCGACGTCTAAGATGCGTTTGCCATTGCAGGTTCTTGCAATCGATGTCGCCTATAACGACAGCAACAAAGGCCCAACATACGGACACAGTTTATTCTCATCAAGTCGTCGTAGATGTCTTGAGCTCGGCCACTCTGATATGATCACTTATTCACATGCAAACCATGAGCTGCAAAAAATGGAAAGATGCAGACTGCAGACACTGCAGACACCCAAGACCTTTCGTTTCAACTACCTTTTAAATGCGAGCAGACTCAGAGGTTTTCTAGGCGCCTAGGCACCCAACTTTTAGCCGACTGGGACGACTGGCAGGCCATGAACAGATGTTGGAAATCACACTTTGTGGTGAGTTGGACAAAGTCATGGCCCTGAAAGAAGCAGCCGGAGCCCCAGACAGGTTAAAGTTCAGGGACAACCTATGGCAGCCTATGCCTAGAATGACTCATACATGGCATGGTCCACTGACCTTCTCAGGAATTAGGCCTTGGAACCCGTCAGAATGCTAGAGACCGACCCCTTTACAACAGAGCTCAAGACACATTGCAGACAATTTGTGGAAAAGTCCGCTTTGACAAAAGGTAACAACCCAGTTGGAACATTCTGGAGCTAAGCCTGAGCCACGGATCATCGATCTGTCCACCGAGGTTTGTGCTTTCGCCCCTCTAATTGAGCGATCTGAGCGCTACCAGTCAGAGCTTGTGACTTTGATGCAATTTTCGGAGAGGAAAGGGTGTGACATGTTGTGATAGTCTGATAGTCCATGCTCTTTCAACTGAATGAATTGAACAGTGATGAAGCGACGCTGATCGAATGCACACCACTGAGGCCAAGAACACACAACTGTTGAAGGAAATTCTTCAAGAGATTGTCGAGCGCGGTTTGGCGCAGCTACCTGTCTCCATCTCCAAGTCTTCACAGCTTCACAACTTCAAGAGATGGCTGCGTCAAGACGGACGTAGCATGCGGACTTGTCTCATCTGTGAATGGACAGTGTACGCTGGTTCAAGACTGGCAGTATCACACATCGGAAAATTCATAGGAAGGAGGGCCTGGCTTTTAGCTTCTAGGTGTTCACTGGACAGTGGTGACAGGTAGTGCACACCAGATGTAAATCTGGCATGCAGATGACACCAAACCAGATTTCCGACTCTGAGGCCTGAAGGAGACAATCTGATACCACATTCAGGGGATCAGAGTGATTCGGCAGCAGTTGGTCAGCAGAGTCACCAGAGGTCATGGACATGGACATGGTGCAGACAGGGTGCTTTGATTTACGACAAAGGGCATCAATAACGATCAATCATGGTGCAGGCTACCAGGTCTAGCCAGCAACGCTTCGATCAGGATATGGCTTGGGTGAATTTTACAGTCGCTGAAGTCTTGCTTCCAAATTTCTTACAAGCAATGTACTTGACAGTTGACAGTGAAAGAAAAACCGTTGATTGTAAAGATTGGACCCTTCTTTGCGTTTGACCAGAACAAAACACAATAGACGTCATCAAACCTATTTCGAGACCTAAAAGGAATCAGATTCACAATCCAAGAGCGCATCTTGCGCATCTCGAGTTCCTCAGCATTGATGGCGATTTGATTCATTTTCAAATTGTCCAGGTGAAGTCTCAAAGCTCCAAAAGTACATGCGGCGTCGTGGTGATGACCTCCTTCGCTCCCTAGGCCACGGTAAGAGTTGCGACTTCACTCCATTCAAGATGCCAGTAGTATCTGTATGATTAGTTGCATAGTAAAGAATAGTAAAGAATGTCGGAGTTACTAGTCAGGCAGTATCTAATGGTATTCCAGAATTCCAGGCAACTTGTCTTTTTGGTGTTTTTAAAAGGGAACCATCTCCACATCAGGTCCTTTCCGCAGCCAAGCCGCAGGACCTGCTGTGCTGAAATTGCTGGGCCTCACTCGGCGACGCCTCACTGGCATGGTGAAGGACCCGCCAGCTCTGCCTTTCTTGGATGTTCATCCCACTGGTGGTTGACAACCCTCAGATATTACACCAAAAAGAACAAGATATCTCCATGAGTATTATCATTACTATTACTATGATTGTCGTCGTCGTCGTCATCATCATTGTCGTCGTCGTCATCATCATCATCATCATCATCATCACAATATTATTATAATAGCTTATATATGATTATATAATATGTATATATATATATACACATACATAACGCGACTTGTTTCGTTTCCTCTCTCTTGACTGGAATAGATCCCATGTAGAGCAGGGTCAAATCTAAGAGTATTTATTGGCTACTTCAACAGCCAGTTGCTAATTATAATGTACATCTAAGACCTGCAGGACCATGTGGCTCGTGTTGGAGGCTTGCAGTTTGACGCAGTTTTTGACATTGCTGGGTTCGACTTTGGAGGGAAACTGGTCTGATTTGACTGCTATGGACACTGCTTGTATAGCTGTAGCTGTAGCTGCCACATATGCTTACGTTGTCTTCATAGTCACTGGCTATTTATGCTGAACTTCCCATTCTTCTCCAATCAACCCATTTTGTCAGTTTCTGTCATGCAAAACATAGACAAAAGGATTCGACAGACCAGAGCTTGCGTACAGCAAAAGGCATGGGGAACAATGTTGACCTTCAGGTGAGCAGGATTATGCTGACGATCTTGATACTTGGCTGACTAGGACTGACCAGGAGGTGATTGTTTACTTGACCGAAAGTGGATCCATTTTTACAGTTCATCTGGAGGATTGGGGAGAAGCGAAGTCTTACAAACATCCTGCGCCTGCCTCCTGGCGGCTTGAACCTGCTGAGGAGATTGACTGTGATGAAGTGAAGCTGGCCATCAACGATGGCACAGTTTTCATTCCCAAGAGTCAGTCGAGGCATTGCAGCATCCAGTGCTTTGGGTCTGGTGATTTGCGAAAGCAAAATCCGAGTTGCAAGATCATCGCTACTACTAAGATGCCAAGACCAGGACACATCAAAGATACACGAAGGTAGGGAAAATAGCTGTTTGATGGGAAGGTGTGTCACCCTCACCTCTTTCCCTCCCCTGAGGAGTGGCTTGAGACTGGGGGAGAGCATCACCTTTCGGCTTGTGGTTGTGGGCGACCGTTGCACAGCTGCTGCCAAGCTACATAGTTTTTGCTTTTCTTGGTTGGATTTGCAACAGTGCCAGTGCAGCAGTGCCAGTGATTCTGAAATCATTTGAAATCCATTTGAAAGAGTTTCTTTAGATGAATTCAATGAAATGTTGAAAATCCAACTAAGAAGAAATCATTTGATGATTTTCCAGGCGTTAGCGGTCCATTCTGCTCGCTAGACCTAGGCAGACTTGGAGCATGCAGCGTGGCATCCGCCTCCAGCCCAACCCGGATTGATGAGGCGTGAACGCATCTTTTGGGATGGATCACTTGAGCATGCAGCAAGTGCAGCAAGAGTCAAGATTGCGATTTGTGATTTATCACACAGTGAGTGACACACACACACACACCAATCCTAAAGGAGAATAAAGTCCGATGCTGCAACCTCTCCGGATTGCGCAACTCTTTGGTCGGATTGCCCAACTAGTATTGCGCAACTCCCAGGATTGCGCAACTCCGCTTGCGCCACTTACAGGATTGCGCAACTCTGATTCCGCAATTCCTACTGTTGATCACCGTAGGATTGCGCAACTCTGCTTGCGCAACTGCTTTCGACAGATTGTGCAACTCCCAGGATTGCGCAACTCTTTGGTCGGATTGCGCAGCTAGGATTGCGCAACTCCGCGTGCGCAAATTTCAGGATTGCGCAACTCTGATTGCGCAACTCTGCTTGCCCAACTGCTTTTGACAGATTACGCAACTCCCAGACTTGTGTACCTCTGCTTGTGCAACTGCGCTTTCCGGACTACGCAACTCTGCAACGACACTTCCTCCAAACAGTTCCAGCCCCCATAGAATTTGAAAAAATGACACGTGCCGTCCACAAGAGAAAGACGTTATCAACATTCCCACCCCCATGGAACTTCAAACTGACTTGGAGTCTCCACAAAGTTAAGATGATATCAAGATTCCCACCCCCATGGAGCTTTCAAACTGACTTGGAGTCCCCACAAGGTTAAGATGATATCAAAATTCCCAGCCCCATGGAACTTCAAACTGACTTGGAGTCTTCACACTGTTAAGGTGACATATCAAAATTCCCTCACCACCATGGAAGTTCAAACTGACTTGGAGTCTCCACCAGGCAAGGATGATATAGAAATTCTCTCTCCCATGGAACTTCAAACTTCAAACTGACTTGGAGTCCCACAAAGTTATGACGATATCAAAATTCCCACCCCCATGGAATTTCAAACTGACTTGGAGTCTCCGCAAGGCTGAGATGATATCAAAATTCCCACCCCCATGGAAATTCAAACTGACTTGGAGTCTCCACAAGGCTAAGATGATATCACAATGCCCCCGCAGCCATGGAACTTCAAACTGACTTGGGGTCTCCGCAAGGCTAAGATAATGCCAAAATTTCCCCCCATGGAACTTCAAAATGGCTTGAAGCCTCCACAAGGTTAGGATGATATCAAAATTCCCACCCCCATGGAACTTCAAACTGACTTGGAGTCTCCACAAGGTTGAGATGATATCAAAATTCCCACCCCCAAGGAGCTTCAAACTGGCTTGGGGTCGCCACAAGGTTAAGATGATATCAAAATTCCCACCCCCATGGAGCTTCAAACTGACTTGGAGTCCCCACAAGGTTGAGATGGTGTCAAAATTCCCACCCCCATGGAACTTCAAACTGACTTGGAGTCCCCACAAGGTTAAGATGATGTCAAAATTCCCACCCCCTTGGAACTTCAAACTGACTTGGGGTCTCCACAAGGTTAAGATGATATCAAAATTCCAACCCCCATGGAGCTTCAAACTGACTTGGAGTCTCCACAAGGTTAAGATGATATCAAAATTCCCACCCCATGCAACTTCAAACTGACTTGGAGTCCCCACAAGGTTCAGATGATATCAAGATTCCCACCCCCATGGAACTTCAAACTGACTTGGCGTCTCCGCAAGGCTAAGATGATATCAAAATTCCCACCCCATGGAACTTCAAACTGGCTTGGGGTCCCCACAAAGTTAAGATGATATCAAAATTCCCACCCCCATGGAATTTTAAACTGACTTGGGCTCTCCACAAGGTTAAGATGATATCAGAATTCCCACCCCCACGGAACTTCAAACTGACTTGTGCTATCCACAAAGTTTACATGATATCAAAATTCCCATCGCCATGGAACTTCAAACTGACTTGGGGCCTCCACAAGGCTAAGATGATATCAAAATTCCCACCCCCATGGAACTTCAAACTGACTTGGAGTCCCCACAAGGTTAAGATGATGTCAAAATTCCCACCACCATGGAGCTTCACACTGACTTGGAGCCCCCACAAGGTTAAGATGATGTCAAAATTCCCACCCCCATGGAACTTCAAACTGACTTGGAGTCTCCACAAGGTTGAGATGATATCAAAATTCCCACCCCCATGGAGCTTCAAACTGACTTGGAGTCTCCACAAGGTTAAGATGATATCAAAATTCCCACCCCAATGGAACTTCAAACTGACTTGGAGTCTCCACAAGGCCGAGATGGTGTCACAATTTCGCCCCATGGAACTTCAAAATGACTTGGAGTCTCCACAAGGCTGAGATGGTGTCAAAATTTCGCCCCATGAAGCTTCAAAATGGCTTGGGGTCCCGACAAAGTTAAGATGATGTCAAAATTCCCACCCCCATGGAACTTCAAACTGACTTGGAGTCTCCGCAAGGCTAAGATGATATCAAAAATCCCACCCCATGGAACTTCAAACTGGCCATGGAACTTCAAACTGCCTTGGAGTCTCCACAAGTTTTCTGATCTGTCTTCAGAGGTTCGCAGTTCACCATCTCTCTGCAGACTTTCACAATACCAGTTTCACAATCTTCCCCCAAATTTTCACAATTTGTTTTCAGACTTTCACAATCTCAGTTTCACACTCGTCCCAAGAGTTTCACAATCCGTCTTCAGAGTTTCGCAATCCCAGTTTCACAATCCGTCCCCAGTTTCACAATCCGCCTTCAGAGTTGCGCAATCCTAGTTTCACAATCCGCCCCCAGAGTTTCACAGTCCGTCTGCAGAGTTTCACAATCCTACTTTATAGTTTCACAATCCGATTTTCAAATTTCACAAGACAAGTTTCACAATCCGACGGGCAAGTTTCACAATCCAAGTTGCACAATCCAACCGGGAAGTTTCACAATCCGACCGGGAAGTTTCGCAATCCGACGTTGACCCCTAAAGGAATATTCACAGCTGCAAATTCGTGCAAATGTTGCAAATGTTGAATGTTTGACTTATAGTTTCGAGAGTGCCTTTGGCCGGCCAGACGCAAGCTTTGCTGCATTTCTTGAATCCTGATATCCTGCAGGGGTCCGGGCAGTCCTGCAGGGCCTGCAGGGCAATCAGGGCATGCAGGGCATGTACCCGCAACTCTACAGAAAAGTCAGAGTTTGAAACGGGACATGTTGGGCCTTGCGAAATCTCTTGTGCGCATCCATTTTTGGGACATGCTGATGCCTCAAATGCACCCTGTGTGCGGCTCCAAGGATCGGGTGCCTGTTATAGAGATGAGGATGGATGAACTTGGCAGGCGCTACTATTGGAACCATACAGAGATGACCTCGGATTGGAAGCCTCCGCCACCACAGATTGGCTTTTGGCAGCGACTCATGGACTACAGGCGTGTTTTTCTGTCGTACAAACAACATGGAGATGCCATGAGGTTTCTAGCAAATGTGTGTCCAAGACTTCCAACCGCATGCTTCAGTGCAGTGCATTAGCTGGAATCAAGAAATCGCGAGACATCCCGGGACATCGTGACAAAAGAAGGCCGTGTCCAATTGTTTGAACTTGCCCTGCTTGCTCTCACGTTCTTGCAGGAGCAGACGCCCATACTACCACAATCCTGGCACAAGAGAGACTGTATGGCAGCTCCCTGTGTCACAGGCAACTGAGCCAAAAGTATCAAGAGTTGGGTTTAACTCAGAAATTCATTCATTTTGCATCAACTCTGAGCAGAACAAATCACTTCTTCAGTCTTCATTCTTCATTACATTCATTTTGAATGCGGTATCTGTAACTTTTCTTCTCAAGCTCGCGCCCTGCCAGGTGCCAAGCAGCGCTGATTTGGCAGCGCCGCCTGGGGTTTTCACCCAGCCCACCTCGTTGCGGCTGCAGCCGGCGGCGCCAGCGAGGCGGCGACACTAAACCGATCATTTGGGGATGGTTTATACCACTACAGCCATGGGTTATTTTTGGGGATGCTTTATGGCATTGGTTTTACCACATTATGGTGATTCCATTTTTGGAGGGAATGAGCTGGAAAGATGGTAGAGGTGACACACCCAGTGACAGATCTTGGCCCCTTGGACTTGTCCAAGTGATGAAGCCCCTGGCAGGTCGATGCCAGAGGAGATGCCCCAAGGGGCACCGGAGCCGGAGCCGATGCCCCGCATTCCCCCAACACGACGGCCAGATGGAGGCGGGAAAGGGTGCATATAGGGACATAGTGGCCTTAGTGACATGTCCAAAAGTGAAAGACGGACCAGAAAGTGTGCTGGAAACTTGCAACGGCAATGAGGGCAGGATAGCAGCAACTATGTGATAGGGGAAGGAAATGACTCGAATTTTGCTTTGAACATTTTGGAGTTTTGAACCACTTTCGAGTTTTACATGTTGTCACAACATCAGCTGATCTGAAGCACTGAGATGTTTTCTGGTGGCATTGCCAGCATCGAGACTGCTTGTTCCAGGTTCTACTCGACCACGAGAGGAGAGCTGAGAGCCAATTCAATACAGTAGATTGGAATGGCTTGACCACGGAACGGGCTTTAAAAAGCCACGGGAAAAGGTTCATGATGATGGTTGATGGTTCACAGGCCTCAGAATGCGGCAGGTATCAGTTTTTTGTTTCTTTGAAGGGTTTGAGTGGTTTATGGTGGTTTAAGATGGTTTAAGTGGGTTGTTAGTAGAAGCTCAAATGCCCAAGACATTTAATAGACACAACTGTAGGTGTCAGAGAGTTGCTGTTTCTGTCTGAGTGTTGGCCTCAAGCAGTTTGATGAGTATGCCAATCTTGATCAGCCACCACTTAGCTAGCAGGGTTTTCCTCACCTTAAAACGAGAGAAGTGCATGTCCGGTGTATCCGGTTTATTTGTCTTTATCTGGCATACTCTTCTTTTCATTGGCCGGTCTAAATGCCACCCTTTCGAACCGAACACTTTTTGAGGGAGAACAAGCTGGCCTTGCGTCCGCTTTTTCCAGGAGCCTGGAGAGCAAACGAATCGGCATTTCATACCAAGCTCCTTTGTAGACAAGCTGGCCCTCCGTTTGCTATGCAACCACGAATGCGTATGCTCAAATGTTGTAGCAGAACTGATTCTACAGCAAACTAGAAGTTGGTTTGCATCTCAAGAACAACGTGAAAGCTTTGATGTCGGCAACAAGCTCGCCACTTGCGAGCTGGTAAGTCAACTTGCTATGGTTTTGTCACCAGGTCCTGTCTGGTCCTGTTGGCTTTTCACTTTTCAAGATCTTCAAATACAGAGAAAAATCTGAAAAAATAACTCTATCGTTGAATTTCTTTCCAATTGCCAGTGGACCAAGTGATGTGACGGTTGATTCGTTCAGCACATCTTCTGCTCCAAAGGCAGTTTTGTTGGGATTTGCTCAGGTGCCCAGCAGCACAAGGAGAGGGCAGACGGGTAGAATGTTTGGTTTGTCCGTCAAACACTTAAAAATCCCAACTTCTTATATATATATATACATACATACTGTATATATATATATATATTTATATTTACATATTGGTCTTGAAATGTATTGACCACCCAAATTTGGCGCAAAAACACATTTGCAGGAAGATGCTCGAGACGGCGACGAATTGGACGACCTCAGCCCGGCCCTGGATTGCGATGAGCAGACGGAGCTAGATGCGATTGTCCAAGAAGCATTGGAGCGGCAGAGAAAGGAGCTGACTTAGCTGACTCGGCAGAGAGAAGTTTTGGGAAATGTGGAACAATCAGATCAATCTGCTGTTTGATTTCTTTTCTGTTTTTGCTTGTGTAAGAATGTTGTAGGTGAACTGGCCGAGAAAGTAGGAGGGCACTTGGCTGAACATGCTCAACGTTCCAAGATGTGCTATAAACTTTATAAGCAATCATAAGTCATTTCATAATTATATAGATATTACAAATTATAATCCCTACCCCCTTGGCTTGCCGAAAACCAGGGGGACCCCAAAAATGTAAGATACAATAATTCTTTTTGACCCCCCACCCTCCATATAGCTATCATACAAGGTGAAGGGGGGGGGCAAACAAATATAACATGTACCTCCCGCCTGCATGTTACATTTGTTTAGCCCCCCCCTTCCATACGAAGAAACCATACGTAATCTATACGTAAGGGGGGGGGACCCCCCCCAACAAGCATATGTTACAGGGGCCCAAGAAAATGTAACATAGACGTGGGGAGGTATATGTTACATTTTTTAATGTTTTTACATATATGTTAATACATGGTTATTTCTTGTTGTTCATTGTTTATGTGTTTGTGTTTTTTTATTTAGGCAGACCTTAGGCAGACCTGAAGATACATGAAAACATCGACAATGCTGATGATATCCAAAAGGCTCCAAGTCCTAAGTTACTTACGCCTCGAGAAATTTCACGCTCGATGAGATGTGTGCGCACTTAGGTAAAATGAAACATGCAGGGACTAGGGTAAGAAACTACTGTATTTTGCGAGGTTTGGGAGCCCTCCCAGTGCCATATTACATTTTTGATCTGTGGATCCCTGCGATTTGCAATGCTTGTGCGCGTACGTAAAATGTAACATGCAGGGGCTAGGGTAGGGAACTACTGTGTTTTGCACGGTTTGGGAGCCCTCCCAGTGCCATGTTACATTTTCGACCTGTTGATCCCTGCGATTTGCGATTCGCGATGATGCGCATGCGCGTATGTAAAATGTATTATGCAGGGGCTAGGGTAGGGAATTACTGTGTTTTTGCAGGGTTTGGGAGACCTCCCATGGCCATGTTACATTTTGGACGTGTTGATCCCTGCGATTTGCGATGCTTGTGCACGTATGTAAAATGTAACATGCAAGGACCAGGGTAGGAAACTACTGTGTTTTGCAAGCTTGGGGAGCCCTCCCATGGCCATGTTACATTTTTGATCTGTAGATCCCTGCGATTTGCGATGCGCGATGATGCGTATGCGCGTATGTAAAATGTAACATGCAGGGGCTAGGGTAGGGAATTACTGTGTTTTTGCAGCGTTTGGGGGCCCTCCCATGGCCATGTTACATTTTCGACCTATCAATCCCAAAGACCCTAAGATTTGCGATGCGCGTGCGCATATGTAAAATGATGTAAAATGTAACATGCAGGGGCTAGGGTAGGCAAGTACTGTTGTTTTTGCAGGGTTTGGGAGCCCTCCCAGTGCCATGTTACATTTTGGACCTATTAATCCCTAAGTTTTGAAAATCTAAGATGCAGGGCCCGGGGTAGGAAAACTTAGTGTTTTGCATTACTCAAAGTGGGGCGTCTGGGCATTCATGGGCATTCGTAATTCAAAGGCTGCCTTGAAAGGCCTTGAAAAAAATGGGATTGGAAATGAGTGGAAATATTTTCAGAAATTTGGATGTTATCAGAAACCCCACGTTACTTTCCAGTAGGAATGCATGTTGCACGCGCGGATGAGCTCTTGGCACGAAGGAGGGAAAAAAAGGCTTTACGTATCTTTACGTACTTGAGACCTCAACTGGACATGTTACATTTAAAAAATGTAACATGTTTCTTTAGGTATGTTGAATGTATGTTGATCTGTCTTGGAGGCTATAAAGACCTAAAAATGTAACGTTACATTTTTACGTCTCTTAGATCTATATGGGGTTACATATGGTAGTTTTCGTACTTAAGATGTGGAAAATGCAGAATTTCCAAAACCTGCATTTTGAGCATATGGAAAATGTATGTTACATTTTCCAGGTCCCCCCCGTCTAAGGTAGTAGGGATAAATTATATATGTATATGTAAATTATAAGGATATGACACATAACCAGTCAAGACAGTCAAGGGACACCCACTTCAGTAGCTAATCGAGGAGCAGCTGGCGGAAGATGCTGCAAGCGATGTGAGGTTGCTCGGCTCGGGTCATGGATGAGGGAAAGGATGGAAAAAAGGAGGGCCCCAGAGATCCAGAGATCAAAGATATCCTCAGTGCATTAATGCTGGGGCTGAATTCAGAGATGCTGATGTACAGCGTATCAAAATACATTATAAAATAATTACTTTTTTCCTTGATATTGCAGCAGAACATACATGGAAGTTGCGGATGAAGGGCGTGCAAGCAGGCATTTATTTTTATCTGTCTGCAATCTGCAGCACTTGATTGGCAATATGTGGATTTTGTGCTCTTGATTCGCACCTGTATTTCACTAACTCCCTGATCTTTGCACCCTGCTTTTGCTTTGGGTTCGCGCTTTGTGAGGCTTGATGAAGAACGTCCGGAGGTATTCGAAGCCGCAGACAAGCTGCCAGACATGGACTTCTTCGACCCGTATGGGGAAGGCGAGAGTTGTCTCAAGCTTTCCTGCAAGTTTCATTGAGACTCCTGAGTTCTGTTCGAGTTTGTTTGGTGCACTGCAAGAGCTCTCACTGTAATGGCATCCACTTTGACAATAAGATATAGAGAAGGTTCAGCAAATCTGTCATGGCCTTTTGTTTCCTGTTGTTGACCATTTCCTTTCTTGGTATTCCACTTTTCAATCTCCTTGGTATTGATTCTCGAGCCTGCAAATACATTCAACCTAGGATGGAAGCTGCTGCTGCTATTCCATTTCAGCCGCACACACACATACAAAAAATCAACAAGCGTGCCTCAAAGGAGAACAATACCGCGAGCATGAAGACTTTGAAAAGGAGGAGTGAGAGCTTGGCGTCTTGCGCAAAAGATTCTATCATGTTTGAAGACACATAGCATCTACCATTTTCTTTCTGTGCTGTCTGGACGTTTCCTAACTTGGTGGGAGGACCTGAGTCAGCTGTGAGTTCAACCGATTGCCTTGCAGGATCCGGTGCCAAAAAGTGACAGCTGGCTTTACTCTTAGCTTTACCATGCTTTGGGTCCACCTTCTTTGACAAGTGAAGGCGCTGTACGTGGGCAACTGCCAATCCACCCCGCGGGAACCCCGCAGCATGCCGCCGAAGGGTTTCCGGGGTATGGTTTTGAGTGGTCTCATTCTCACTGCGTCTCCAAATCCACAGTCCTGCGCTGCTTCTGGCCTCGCTGGGTGTTTTTGCCTTAAAGCTGTTGTTTTCAAGGGCAACAAGGTACTTTTTGACTGGAACCACTTTTCTTAACGGAACGGGGACGCATCCAAATAGTGGCAGTCTCTCTTCCACGCGTTTGGTATGTTCTTTCATAAGAATCCTCCAGAAGCTGAGGTCCAAAGACCAAGAAGAGGACTGATCAGCTGCAGCTGAAAGTGGCGCCACGGCAGCTTTCGGGATCTGTGCCAAAAAACGAGAGGAGTTGAGTGAAGCCTTGGAAGAGCGATGCAAAGCCCGATCAGCCGGCTCCAAAAGGCAATGGTGACCTGGGGATGGTTGTTTCTATGGACTTTCGTTTGGCTATGCAGCATCATAAAGGGGCGTAGCGAGAGTAGTGCTCATGCATGCTTTCAGGAAGTGGCGACTGTGCTTGAAGCATTTTGATTCATTATTGTTTTTTGTAGTTTTAGTGCATGGTTAGATGGTGCGCATTCTCAATCTTTCCTGTTCCCACATTCTCAGCCAGGCCAACAACGGGTAGCGGGCTCAGCATGGATAGAAGATGCTGGTATTCCGAAAAGCTTGAATCTTGGGATCTGTGGATTTTCTTTTTAGTGGTTGCTGCGCCTGCCGGGTCATGCAGTCATACATATATATATATAATTATATAATATACATATATATATATATAATATACATATATATACACACACACACGTAAGTTTGACACGTTGACCACACGGTGATTTGCTTAGGCAAGAGCAGGCAAGATCAGGAGACAGGGATGGAACCGTGTTGCAGTTTGTAGTTGCTTTATGGTACTTTCCACTCTCACTGCACTGGTGTTATGGCGCGTCACTAGTATCGAGCGAGGGCGAACCAAACTTTCTTACGGGAGGTGCCGGAAGATACCTTAATCCATCAAATGCGGGGCTTGCAGTACATTGACATGCTGCAGCATGTTCAGAAGCATCCCTAGCTGGCAGAGCTTGGGCAAAATAGCAAACAGCTCATTGCACGTAAGATGAATTCAATTGAGCTCCTTGGTTCTGGTACCTGAGTTGTCAGGATTCCTTTGATGCCAGACCTCCGTTGCCAAGGCTGCCCACTGTTTGGACAAGTGATCAATCCACTGTTTGGACAAGTGATCAATGCTTTATGCACTCTTGACAAGCGTTTCGACGTCGCTAGTTTGCTGCAGATTGTTGGAAGGGTCCTCTCACCTTCATTGTTTGCTGGCTTTTTCCTTGCTGTGCTAACTTATCGCATCTTGTCCCGAAGCGGAGTTGTGCAACAATGCAAGCGAACGTTTGACAGCATAGATACTTTCTTCAGGCGAAAGAGAAAGGCAGATATGGCTGAGTTTGGTGCTGAAGAGGAGCTTGAGAGCCATGAAATGTTGACTTCGAACATTTCACTTGAATGCTACAGAAAGCGCAGTCTTAAGTCCTTGAAGATTTGAAGAATAGTTCCCTGAAGACCTTCGAAGGGTTTCTGCATCTGCAACTTGATTTTTAGGCGAGCTAGGAGGAGGTGAGGGGCTGGAAGATGTGATTAAACTGAAGGGCCCACGCAGAACAGAGAGGATGTAGCAAAAATCAAAGGCAAAGAAACATGAAGACACAATGCAGCAACAAAGATGCATTGCGAAAAACAGCGCTGTATGAGTCAGGGCAAGCGCCGTGTGACACAGAAGCCCCGGCCGCCTGCACCGCCGCCGAAGCCACCACCGCCACACGTGCCGCCGCCTTTAGCAGTCTTGCCCCAAGTGTGCTTCAGAAACGTTTGCTGATTGAGACCATTCAATTGATCGCTGCAAACAAGCAGTGCGGACCCCAACGCACACTATGGTTTTTGCTGTCCTGTGTTGACTGGTGCCATGGGTCAAAACACAGTTTTTTGAATTGAACGTCCAGACCAGCCATGTTTTGATTTTGTCAGGACCAGCGCCATGCCAAAAGTAAAAGCAACCACCTGTCCACCAGGTTTTCAAGATTTTTCTCTCTTGAAACTTCTCCGCTCCTGCCCCATTTGGCCTCAGTGTTGACCGACCGCCCCGTGGCACAGCCTCGACACAAGGCAAAGAAGCGGCAGATGCAGCAGCCTGAGCCTCCGAAAGAGCCGCCCAGCTGGTGGAGGGAAGAGGTTGGACCTGTCAGATTTGGATTGGTCAGCTAAATTTCAAACGAAGACCCATTTAAACCTATACCCATGTCACGAAAGCTAGCTTCTGCTAGCTGAAGTCCCTCTTGCTTTAGCAAGGTATTGGGGGGGCTGGAATCTCCAATCGCGAGAAAAAAATCAGTTGACTCCCCCCCCTCCACTCCCCTCCCCTTCACAAGCAGTTTGGTTGTGGGCTCAACCCCTGCGGGGGTCACCGTCAGCAACATCAACATCGGTATCCTCTGCACTCCCCACTCTACACTTTGCACTCTACACTCTGCACTCTTAACTTCTTAACTTTGCGCTCCACACTTTGCACCCCACACTCCACGCTCTACACGTAACACTTTACACTTGGCACTCCACACTCGAATTTTACACTTGGCACTCCGCACTCCACCCTCCGACTCTACACTGCACACTCTACACTCTACACTCCACACTCTACACTTTACATTCCACACTCTACACTCTACACTTTAGACTTTACACTCCACACTCTGCACTTTACACTTTGCAGTCCGCCCTTTGCAAATTACACTTCACTTTTTACACTTTACACTTCGCTCCACACTCTACACTCTACGCATTTCAGCATGCACTTTACAGTTGACACTGGGCACTCTACACTTTACAGTGAACACTCTACACTTTACACTTCACGATTTGCACTGTACAGTATACACTTTACAGTTGACACTGGGCACTTTACACTTTACAGTGAACACTCTACACTTTACACTTTACGATTTGCACTGTACACCACGCACTCCACACTCTACACTTTACACTCCGCACTCTGCACTTTACGCTCAAAACTTTAAACTTGACACTCCACACTTGACACTCCACATTCTGTACTTTACACTTTACATTTTACACGTCACACTTTGCACCTGACACTCCGCACTCTATGCTTTACTCTTTGCACTTTACACCCCACACTCTACACTTTACACCTCTAGACTCTACACTCTACACATCACACTCCACACATGACGCTGCGCACTCTATATACACTTTACACTCCACACTCTACACTTTACACTTTGCAGTCCACACACTCTACACTTTACACTTCACACTTGACACTCCACACGCTACACTTCACACTCCACACTCTGCACTTTACACTTGCACTCTACACTAAATTTACACTCCACACTCTACACTCTACACTTTACACTCCACACTGTACACTTGAGACCCCACACCAGGCACTCTACACTCTACGCTTTACACTCAACACCTGCACACAATACACTGTACACTGTATGCTCCACACTCTGCACTTTTCAGTCCACACACTCTACACTTTACACTTTACCCTTTCACACTTTACACCTTACACTTCATTTTTGGCACTTTGCACTCCACACTCTACACTCTACACGTTGCACGCTGCACCCTGCAGTGCGCACTCTACACTTTACACTCCACACTCTACACTTTGCACTCCACGCATTACACTTTAGACTACGCACTCCACACTCCACACTCTACACTCTATACTTTACACTCCACACTTGACACTTGGCACTCCACACTCCACACTTTACACTCCACGCTCTACACTCTATCTTTACACTTTACATTTTGCACTTCACACTTTACACTTGACAGACTGCACTCTACACTTTACTCCTTACGCTTTACACCCCATGCTCTAAACACTACACTCCGAACTCTAGACTCTACATTCTACGCACTATACTCTACACTTGACACTGCGCACTCTATATACGCTTTACACTCCTCACTCTACACTTTATGCTTCACACTTGACACTTGACACTCCACACACTACACTTCACTCTCCACACTCTGAACTTTACTTGACACTCTACACACTACACTCTACATTTTACACTTCACACTGTATACGCTCCACACTCTACACTTTACACTCCACACTCTACACTTTAAACTTTCACACTTTACACCTTACATTTCACTTTACACCCTCACAACTTTGCACTTTTCACACTTGACCCTTTATGGAACCTTGGCCTAGCTTCATTTTCATGTTGCGCACGCACACCTACCTCTCGTCCGCAACTTCGGCTTTGCACTGCGTTGCTTCTTCCCGCGCTGCCAAAGGCCCACTCCGATGCCAAAGGTGGACCTTTCCATCTTCCCCAATCACTAGTTATCATGCCGGCTATGTTGTTTTTCCTTATCCTTTTCGTGCAACAGTACATCATAATCATATGTTCTCATCCTCGTCCTCTCCAACATACATCGCCTCAATACGTAGGTTTGGATGTTCACTTTACCAGCATGCCCCAGCTTCAGACCCGCTCGTCCACGTTGACGAAAAAGCTGCACGGCTGCGCTGTAACCTTAGAGTTTTCATGCCAAGCTCCCTGCCAAGCTCGCTTTCGTCCCTTACCCCTGGGCCTCAAGTATTATTGCTCATTGTTTGGTGGTTATTGTCCATTGTTTGGGGTTCATGATACCGAACTTCTCCCGGAAAGGAGGGTAAGATGGAAAGTTGGGACCCTTGAGCTTTCCACCTTGTAGGCAAAGAACCAGTCAGCAAGCACGTTCAGTGAGCAGGACAAGGCCTTCGCAGCAGCAGGAATCATTAATTCCACATCCAAAGACGTGATGATGATGATGATGATGGTGGTGGTGGTGATGATGATGATCCAAGTGTATCAAATGCAAGCCACAGAGTTCTGGAGGTTCTTAGGTTTTTTTTTTTCTGGACTGCAGGTTCCTCTCAAGCCACCAGAGCCTCCCGGGCCACCTTGGGTAGAAGATCATGGAGGCAGAACATGGACACGAAGATCCAGGTAGAGTGAGATTGATGTTAATGTGGATATTTGATGATATTTGTATACTGGTAGTAAGTACATGGATGGATGGCAGACGCATATATACACAGACCCCTGGTGAACAAATTGATTTTATTTCACAATGAAGTGCCGCATGTTCCCCTATGTTTCCGTTATGATCTTGGGTCCTGAGCAGCAGTCGTGGCACTCAGGTCCCCCGGCATCACCAGTGGCATCGCCAGTGGCATCACCGTCGAACCGTCGTGTGGTCAAGGTGAATGTCGTGAAGCGACTCGGTGGATCCACGGTTGGCCACAGTTGGCCACTAGCTATCAGAGACCTCAACAGAACTACGTTGCATTGGAATGGCATTTGTTAAGGTTTATTCGATTGGGAAGAGATGGAAGGGCAGGGGCAACGGTATTATGAAGCTGTGGACAGGGACCTGGGAAAGTGTTAGAACTTGCCAACAACATGTCCGAAAGCGTCACGAGATGCTGACGGCAAAGAGATCAGGCAGATTTGCCAAGTAGAGGTGCTGTGTCTGGGACCTGGCCTGTACAAGCGCCAGAATTATCACATTTGCCGAAGCAAAGGTTGTCCCACACGCGGGTACATGCAGAAGATATAATGTCCAGGTTAGGTTCCAGGCTGGTTTCCAGTGGAAGCGAAATTGGCATCTCTATTTGTTTGAACAATGCAGGTCCAGTGTGATAGCATCCCTGCGTTTTCTGCACGATTGCTTCCTTTTCTTGTCGTCCTCAAAGTTGGGTGCTACCACTCTTTCATGCAAAATATTAGCTTCAAAGCAAATGTTTTGTCCAAACATGTTTGAAGAGCACAAAGCAAGACATGTGGCCACTTACTGGAGTGCTTTCCTAGCAGTAAGGACAGCTCACAAAGTTTAGGTATCTTTTCTCAAAGGGCAGCTGTCTATGTCGCAAGCTTTCGTGCTTTGAGAGTAGAATAAATAAATAAAGAAACAAACAAACATATATATATATGTATACATGAATATAAAATACACCATACACCTTCCATTTTTGTCAGTTCCTGTCTCTGAAGCGGCATTCCATTTGAGGTTTCTGTAGTCAGGCTGCAATGACAATGACCTAACATGACCTAAAGATGGATACAGAACGTTGTGCGCGTTTTTGTGCGATGATTGTTTGTTGGAGTGCTCCTTATCCACTTGTGGGCAGCGTGACGAAAGGCTATGTCACTTGGTCTTGTGCCTCCTCGTCTTGTCCAATTCTTTCGATACCGATCCGTGCCAGCGTTGCACTGAGGCTTTCAAGCGAGAACAAGGATGATGGGGTGGAAGATCACGAGGAGCCTGGAAGCTGGCAGGACGCAAGCGACATTCCGGTGCGTGAGGAGAATGAGAAAAGATCCTTACCGCCAAGGCCAACCAATCAGCACGGCCGTCATGGCACTCAAGGTCCTGGAGAAAGGGGCAGGAAGCGGTTGGTCAGAAGCTGGGATAGCCGGAAGAAAGAGTTTGTCTACCATGAGAAATATGATGATGAAGGGCCAAGAAAAGGGGGCAATAATAAGAAAGCATGGAATGAAGGCTGGACGCAAGATTCAGAACAGTGGGCAGATAGCTGGACTGGCAGAGAAGTTCGCTCACGCTGGCAAAAATCCAAAGCAGCTTGGACGTTGCCAAGGTGTTTCTTTATTTTTTCATTGGATGTTTCCCACCAAAAAATCTTCAAGAATGGCCAGATCGGCTTGCTTGATTTCTGTCATTAATTTTAACACTACCTATTTTTCGAGAAATAAAAGGGTTTGATCTTGAGAATGATTGTTGATTATTGTTGCGTTTTCTTTTGCAATCTTCAGCCATGCTGCCATACTGCGCAGTCTTGTGCTGTATGGCAGGTATGATATCACAGCTTTGCGACCATGCTCAGGATTCCTACTACTACAAGTATTGATTTAAGTGGCAGAAGTTTTGTTCGGAACAAAGAGTTCGAAGAAAACACGCCGTGAGCTCAGCACTGATTGAACTTGTACAACAAGGAGTTCTTGAAAACTAACTAGAAGTCTGGATAGGGGATGTTAGGAGCAATGTGATGCTTCGCCAATTGACCTGGTTGATTGTCCCTCTGAGAGTGCGAAAATTCAAGCTTATTCCTTCTACCCAACCAAGGCCTGCTCAAAGATTACGCCGAAGCCGTGTGCATACTTTTAACATATATTCATTTTGAAAATATATTATATAAATTTATATAACATAATTTATCTTTTGGTGCTTCTGCCCGCCATGGGATGTCTATTTTGTTTTTTGCTTTAGCTGTTCTATCCCTTCTATTGTATTTCTTTTGATGCTGGTCGCTGTTATTGGTTGTGTTGATTTTTTTGGCGCTTTGAGGCTGTCGCCTGCTCCGGAGTGTTTCTTCCCCTTTGGCGGTTGTGATTGGTATTATTTTTTGGTATAAATGGATTTTTTTTGAATTAATTATTATAATTATTATTTCCTTCAGGATTTTTTTTATAATTCCATTGGCCTATATATTGGGGAGAATATTTTTCTAATTATATTAATATATATATATTATTATTGATTTTTATTTATTATTATTATTTTTTTTTTAAAATTACAATATTAAAAATAATATATTAATTTTATATATAAATATAATAAATTATAATTATATAAAAATATATATAATTTAAATTAAAATATATTATTATTATTAAGATTTTAAATAAAACTAAAATTATATAAATGGGATAATTGAAATTATTATTAATATTTTAATATATTTTAATATTTTGAATTTTTATTTATATGTATTTTAATTTTTACGAAAATATATATTTTTATTTATTTTTATTTTTTTTAAAATGGTTTTGAAATAATTCGATTATTTTGAAATAATTTTGGAAATACGGGAAATTTCAAAATAGGATTGATATTTTTATCACGAAAGGTAGCTCCAGAGGGGCTACCTTGAGTTTTACTTTACGAAGTAAAGGGGAGGGCGGCCAGCCCCGT
>CAMXCT020000836.1:185846-205330 GCA_947184155.2 Cladocopium goreaui
ACTCTTCTTGCACATACTTTTCACCCATATACTTTTCACCCCGAAACTCTTCACCCAGAAACTCTTCTTGCACATACTTTTCACCCATATATTTTTCACCCAAAAATTCTTCACCCAGAAACTCTTCTTGCACATACTTTTCACCCATATACTTTTCACCCAGAGACTCTTCACCCAGAAACTCTTCTTGCACATACTTTTCAACCATATACTTTTCACCCAGAGACTCTTCACCCAGAAACTCTTCTTGCACATACTTTTCACCCATATACTTTTCACCCAGAGACTCTTCTTGCACATACGTTTCACCCATATACTTTTTACCCAGAGACTCTTCACCCAGAAACTCTTCTTGCACATACTTTTCACCCATATACTTTCCACCCAGAGACTCTTCACCCAGAAACTCTTCTTGCACATACTTTTCACCCATATACTTTTCACCCAGAGACTCTGCACCCAGAAACCCTTCTTGCGCATACTTTTCACCCATATACTTTTCACCCAGAGACTCTTCACCCAAAAACTCTTCTTGCACACCCATATACTTTTCACCCAGAGATTCTTCACCCAGAAGCTCTCCTTGCACAGACTTTTCACCCAGAGACTCTTCACCCAGAAACTCTTCTTGCACATACTTTTCGCCCATATACTTTTTACCCAGAAACTCTTCACCCAGAAACTCTTCTTGCACATACTTTTCACCCATATACTTTTCACCCAGAGACTCTTCACCCAGAAACTCTTCTTGCACATACATTTCACCCATATACTTTTCACCCAGAGACTCTTCTTGCACATACTTTTCACCCATATACTTTTTACCCATATACTTTTCACCCAGAGACTCTTCTTGCACATACTTTTCACCAATATACTTTTCACCCAGAGACTCTCCACCCAGAAACTCTTCTTGCACATACTTTTCACCAATATACTTTTCACCCAGAGACTCTTCACCTAGAAACTTTTCTTGCACATATTTTTCACCCATATACTTTCACCCAGAGACTCTTCTTGCACCTACTTTTCACCCATATACTTTCCACCCAGAGACTCTTCACCCAGAAACTCTTCTTGCACATACTTTTCACCAATATACTTTTCACATCTTTTCACCCAGAGACTCTTCACCCAGAAACTCTTCTTGCACAATTTTTTCACCCATATACTTTTCACCTAGAGACTCTTCACCCAGAAACTCTTCTTGCACATATAATGGTCCCACATCGGAGCCTCAATTTTTCCATTGTGTTTCCATCCCATCAATTTCCGTCATTTTACTCTTATTTTACTTGGCATCATTTTGATCCCACATCAGAGCCGCAATTTTTCCAATGTTTTTTCCATTGTTTTTCTCCACTTCTTCATCATAGTCCAGTCTCTCAATTTTTCCATTGCTTTCCCATCGATCCACGTCGACGCCATAGTTTCTTTTCATTGCTTTTCCATAGTTTTACTCGACACCATTTTCCCCTTCATTCCAGTCTCCCCAGTGTTTTTTTCACAGTTTTTCCTCCAGTTTTACTCAATCGTCTTTCTTCCATGGTTTTCTTTCCGTGCGTCTACTCCATAGTGGTCACACATCAAAACTGCAATTTTTCCATTGCTTTTCCAATGTTTCACGCGTGCTTTACGTGACCTGGCATCATTTTACCCGCTCCTCATTGTTTCCACCAATTTTCCTCGCTTTGCAATCAATTTTCGAAACATTCCACTCCAATTTTCCATTGCTTTCCCATTCATTTGTTCATTGTTTTTCCCATATTTTATGCTATCAATTTATCTTTCCGTTTCATCACTTTTCACAGTGTTTTGCCATGGTGTTACTCGATTTCTTCAGTGTGTCTAACGCTTACCCAAATGCACCTTCCACAATCCCTACAGTTGCACCGTATAAACGGTTTTGCTCGTTTCTTCCATGTTTTTTTTCTGTGCTTCTACTCCATAGTGGTCACACATCGAAACTGCAATTTTTCCATTGCTTTTCCCTTGTTTCACGCATGCTTTACGCGATAATGGTCCCACATCGGAGCCTCAATTTTACTTGGCATCATTTTACCCTCTCCCTATTCTTTCCACCGTTTCTCCTCGCGTTTTAAACAATTTTCCAAGCGTTCTACTCAAATGTTCCATTGCTTTCCCATTTTTTTCCATTGTTTTATGTCAAAGTCCCTCCTTTTTTCCATTGTTTGTCTCATCATTTTCCCCTCCTTTCCCATTTTTTTCCCATTGTTTTATGTCATATTCCCTCATTTTTTCTATTGTTTTTCTCATCATTTTCCCCTCCATTGCAATCTGCCCAGATCCACCTCGGAGGGCGGACCAGGGGGGAATCGATACCCCAACGTCACCCAATTGCCACCTGGTACATAACCCTAAAAAAGTTTACCTGTGGCCACCTTTTTTACCACCTAATTTCCTCATTTTTGTCCCTCTCGGGGCGCTCTGCCCCCAGACCCCCTTAACTCACTTTGTTCGCAAAAATAACTTCGCCTAGCCTAGCGGCTGGCTTTCGTGAAAATGTCTACTTGATTCTATTCGCTGAGTCACCGTGAAGTCCTCCTCTTCTTCATCTTCGTCCTGTCGCAATGCATTCCCTGTTTTCCCAGTGCCAAAATCAGCGAAAATCTGCACCTCTTCCTCCAGGAGTAAGTGCCCGCTGCTCAACAGCAAAGATAGGCCTGTCGTTGCAGGGGTTCAAAACCCTGGGCTCTGGTAAACCCGGTGCTGGGATTCATGCCAATTTATGGCAATTTATGGATGATGTTCATCCCCTCAAAATATGACCCAACTATTTCTGAGAAATTCTTGTGATTTTTTGGACTGACCTCTTGGCTGTCTCGCCTCCTGCACCAAGAGGAAGGAATGCTTTCCCATGTGCCTCGCACATCTGCAAGCTGATACTTTCAAGATCTGTCAGTTGAACAATAAGTTTCTCTTGGTCTCTTGGCTGTCCCACAAGGATTGTAGAGTGAACGACAACTGAAGGAAACATGTTATGGTTTCTGAATCAAACGAATGCTTGCCGAGTGCTTCACAGCTTTGACAGCGAAATACAACAAGAATCAACAAGATACAATAGAATAGAACATGCCTCTTAAAAATTCTTTGGGTATGTGTATCTGATCATACTCTCAGAGCCAAACCCTGCTGCTTGGAGCAGGACACTGACCGTGACACTTCACTCTCGCATTGCCTCAGTCGACCCGACATATCAGCAGCGGTCAACGGCTCTGTATTCGTTTCTGAAGTCTGGGACGTGTGATGATGGCCAGGTGTCTACACCAACACCTGCCAAGCTTGGCTACTCAAAGAAAACATCCAAGGCTTCCACAAGATCTGATGGCGCACACAGTACGCACTACGCACATTCGAGAAGGATATAGAAGGTGAAGTATGGCAGTGAGCCCTCTTAAAACTATCAAGTCGGAATCTAGTCCACAGATAGCCTGGCAGCCGTCCCCGACCCATGCAACATCCAGGTCACAACCCTCGAGTCGGAAGCGTGGACATGACTCAAACAGAGTCATGCTCAAAAATCTGGCCTGAGTGGTTGAAGTGTCCGCACCCACACCATGGAGGTGCCAAAAAGCACGCTGAGTGCAAAATCGCCGTTGGTAAAATCATTCCGTAGCTGTGTTGAATGGCAACCAGAGGGGTCCAACAATATCCCCACTTCTGAATGCATCTAATTCCCTTCTTCCTGGTTTCCGGAATTCTTGGAGTACCAATGAATGCTGCATGAGTTGTACGCACCAATTTCAGCAACGTGCTGCATATTGTGTGTAGGCGTCTTGTCCCAAGCTCTTGGAAACAATGGACAAATAACTGGCCCAGGAACCCGCCTTGGTGCTACAAATGGCCGCAGCTTGAGTCGAGCAAGTTCCAAATCCGAAATTGGCGGGAGCTTAAAAGCAATTCATCGGATCCAACCCACCAAGCGATGCGCTCAGCACCATCTTTAAATCTCTAAATTCTAAACGATAGTCATCCGCATCACTGAAGCGATGCACTCAGCAGGCCATACGGTATCAACTTGCCTTGGGCGAAGTAGGTCGAAGTGCAGTCTTGCAAAACAAACTATGCCAGTTCACACGGCTGCGTTCATCCGAGATTCTGGAGTCAGGTGATGGGTCATCGGAACTGTGCTGTGAAATTACAGCACAAAATTGGGGGCCCGTAGAATCTCATATGGACACGTGAACTGCAATCAACTCCCAATGTCTAACAAAGCAGGCAGGTGACCCGGAATGAGAATTGCCCCAGCAGCTGCAAGCGCAAGAGCAGCTGCAGCCGCTTCTGCAGGTGATGCACTTGGTTCATCGTCGAAGTCTTCACGAGGCGGCATGGGATTCTCCCTGCAAAGAAAACGACGGTGGCAGCCAGAGATGCTTCGATCTTCTACATGGCTTACACAAACTTCTCACCGGCATCCACAAAACTGCTTGTCTACAGCACTTCCACCTTCCACCTTCTTAGGGGAAGGCGGAGCACCACCAACAAGACTGCTTCGAACTTGTGTCGTTTTGTAGAATTCAAGGCTCGAGTGACTCAAGAACTTAAGAATCCCCTTCTGGAAACCTGCCTTGATGCGAAAAATCTGGCAGCCCAGGCGAAAAGTGCGGTTGAGCAGACTGTGGCGTTGGCATTGGGGCCCAGCCGTTCCACTGCACCGAGAAGAAGAAGTACGCCGGTGCAAAGCCTTCAAGACAGGCAACAAAAGAAAACATGGCAGTTTCAATGCATTTGTTTTGCTAAATTACTTGTGTTCTGAACCCTGAACCCTCAATTCAGTGTGATCTTTGGAGTTCATTCTGACTTCGCAAACATTTTCAGTCGAGGCTCTCCAGTAGTTGCAGTGGTCGCGGTCCAAATAGAAACCTCACAATTCGAAAGCTGCTTTACAAATGCCAGCAGGCAGCGTACAAAGCAGTTCTTTTCAATCAAGTCAATCTCTATATATATATACACATATAAATTGTATTTTCCCATCTCAGTCCAAGCACTATGGCTGTTCAGTCTCTCATTTAACAGCGAACTTTGCATCAAGAATATGGGCACACACTGTCATCGCCACCCTCTATCCATTCGGTCAGCCCACCTTGCCAGAAGATGTCCATCAAAGCCGCGCAGTGGCAGCAGCTGCACAGCTTGCGTTGTCACCGCAAGGCTGCCACTCAGCAGAAGTGGATCTACCCTGGGAAACGAATGAAACGAATGAAACGAATGAAATGAATAGGAAGAAAATCTGAAGCAAAATGAAAAGATGGGAGAAGGCGACAGTAAGAGTTCAACGATGATCTGCAGACAATGCCCCAGTAATTCATGGTGTTTGCGGTCCCGAAACATTTCGCAACGACATATAATATATATATATATATATACGGCAGGGGGAGGAGGTTCCCCGAGAGGACGTCAATCAGGATCATTGAATTGGAGAAAAAACAGTGTTTCACTGTGGTAAAATGGAGATTTTTCATGTCGTTCTTTTCATTGTTGATGTCTTTCAATTACGGAGCATTTTTTTTTCGTCCGTCGAAGTTGAAGTCAATTATGGACCATCACAATATGTTTTTTTTGGTGTTCTTATTTTCTCCATTGGAATTACGAGGTGCGCATTTTGTGCTATATCAAAGATCATTGGAAAAGGGTATAATATACTGTGTTTCCACAGGTATTTTGATGTGATGTTGTTTTTCATTGGTAATTCACAGTGATTTTGCATATCATCAAAATTTCCGAGTGCTGTGAGTCAGCTGTTTTTTCTGTTTTTATACAAAAGCATTAGTACAAGACATATCAACCACTATAGAAGGCACAAACCAGGCTGCCGGCAACTTTTCATTGCCAACTCCTTGAAGCGTGCGAGTGCATTCAAGACACTTTCCAAACCAGGCTTTTTGCTTACATAGTGCACTGCTAGAATGCTGCTAGAACGTTGCGATGTTTACACCCCACCCCTTCACGCAAGTTACATGAACGTTTTTACACCCCACCTCTTCACGCAAGTTACATGAACGTTATTACACCCCACCCCACCCAAGCCCACCTCTTCCCCCCGCATGACTCATGCATGACAAGTACAAGAGAACTTACACTAGCGTAGCATGACGTATGCGTGACAAGTACAAGATAACTTACACTAGCGTAGCATGACGTAGACGTCACAATTACAAGAGAACTTACACTAGCGTAACATGGCATATGCCTGAGAAGTACATAACATGACTTTAGAATGACCGTAACATCCACGTAGCATGCACGTCGCCTCCAATTCTACGCAAGTTACATGAACGTTTTTACACCCCACCCCACCCCACCCCCCCACCCCAACCCTTCACGCAAGTTACATGAACGTTATTACACCCCACCCCACCCCTTCCCCCCTCGGGGAACCCCCGCCCCCAAGGGTATATATATATACATACATATATATATATAGCAAACAAAGCAAGTTATGAATGCTGCAGTCCGTGCATTTCTGTCCCATTTGCTGCCAAAACGCGTCACCTTTGCAGGCACAGGGGCTGCAGCTTCACCGCTACTCAAGCTCAGCACAGTTTGCACTGCATCTTCAGGAAATGAATCGCCCAAGAGCTGTGCAAGCAGCAGTGGCAGCCGAGTCACCTTGAAAAGCTGTGCAAAAACGGCCAGAGTCCAATGCTCAGAACCAACAGAGCTTGTCGTAGTCTGTCCAATGTGCAGTCCATGGCATCTGTTTTGGACAATGCCACACACGGCACGCGTCCAAAATGAAACCGAGTCTCTTCAAGAACTATGAGACCGTCAGAGGCATCCCCGCGAAGAACTCCAGCGAAACACAGGAGCAGAGCGGTTGCAAAGCCAGCGTATGAACCAGCTAAAGCCACGTCTACTTCCGTCTTTCGAGAGGGTGAAAGCCTCAGATCACTTCAGTTGATATGGAATAGCATTGTCACATTGTCTGCCATAAAATGGCCAAGGCGACTAAGTTCACTAAGGTCTCAACCCTGAAATGGACCAAGTCCGTCCAACAGTGCCCAGGCTTGAAGATGGGATGAAGTAACCACCACGAATCTTGGCGCCATTCTTTTCAGCTGCCTTCCCTCTTCCAAAACCCTGGACAATGAGCATCAACAACAGCCCAGCACCCACTGGAACAACACCATCTGGGTCAAGGCGTGTCACAGCTACACCCAACATGGGGCTGTAGGTGACCTCTTCCACGGATTTGTTCAGAAGTGCGTCACTGCGTTCGCCGTTCAGCGACCCCACTGCTGCGGCAATGATGTTGCAAAACGCGGCGGTCGCTGCGAGAGAAGTTCCAATAAGAATGCGCCTGCTTCAAGAAGTTGCTCGACTTCTACACTGGTAATTATTACTGAGCACCACATGACCATAAGAATCTTGAAGAAATCTTGCAGGAAAAAAGTGTAACTTGCTTCAAATTGTATGTTTGCGCTTTCGATTGTGAGTGGGGGGGGCATCCGCTCTCACAAGCTTCATCAAGTGCCAAGCCTGAAATTCCCAGAGCCTTCTTCAATTGGCAGGTCGGAAGTGCGAAATACCAACAAAGCAGCGGGATACTCCTGCGTGGAACAGGCAAATACAGTAAGTCTCCGAATCAAATAGATGGAGAAGAGGCGTCAGTGGATATTCCCGCTAATGTTGGATTTTTTTTGCGTGGTTTTAAGGCCCTGGAAACTCTGTGAATAAAGCACCCAGGATGGAGGAAATGCTCTTCTGGAGGCATGATTTCACTAGGAACTGGAACTCCGACAAAGGACACTAACAATGACAGAATCACAACTGCAAGCCACCATCCGTTCCAGTTCGTTCCAGGCTTTTTGCTATGGACTTGTGAAGCCAAATAACAACTTTGAACATTTCCGGTGGATAATCCGGCATTTTATCATGGCATCAAGCCGTGCCACGCCTTCGCCGAGCTGACTTGGGCAGGATCAAACTCCCCCTTCCGCCACAAGCTAAAACTCGGAGCTGGAGGCGGCCGCTCGCGCTGCAAAAACACCTCGTCATCCGACAAATCCTGTGTAATGTGGTAAACCCAATGCCATAAACCATCTCCAAAATCACCACAACTGGGTGCTATAAACGATCCCCAAATGGGAGGTTTATTACTAGGTTTCCCTGTTGCAACCTGTGTGTTTCCAATACATGTTCCTACTCCATGACCCTTCCCAGACTTGACAAGACTATATGACCACACACACCCACTCATCAATTCAAGGTCATCAAGTCGTCAAGCGGACGAGACACCTGGTATTTGCCCTCCCCATAGCAGCGATCGAGCGAAGCTTGTCGCTGCTCCACAAATATTCGGGGAGTGCCCAGGCCACCAATATCTTGCCTTACAGTTGGCAACGGCAAGAATAAGAATCTAATCTTAAAGAACAAAACTATCAGAGATCTGGGGTTGTCTGAAAATAGAGTCACCCCAAATCTATCCAAATCTGATGATTTATCATCGTTTTCCCAACTAAACTTGTTAGTTTGGGGGGGTAACCGCATTTTCAGACACCGCCATCATCTATGAACAAGATACCCCATATGCTCCTACGACCAAGCTGCGCTAATTTGAACGAGAAATGTTTCAAACTCAGGGCGAGTTGCGCAAGCAGCCCTCGCACGACCACGCAACGGCCGACGTTCAAATCTGGGCAGGTCCCAAAGGCGATGCAGTCATGGCTAAGTCAGATTTGATCTGTAGATATCAAGTTCAGGTTTATATAGGTCTTGAATAACCATGTTGGATTGATGTTTTGTTCATTTCAATGTGTTTCGCAGATCCAGCACATAACATGAAACCAAACCATACAAGGCATTGGCATTGAAACCCTATGCACCGAAAGAAAGGCCACGTGCGATGCAGAAAAAGTTATGGAGAGCGCGGAACCAACAGGTAGGCGAGTAGTGTGGAAGAGGGGGTGAACATGGAGAAAAGCACACATGTTGGTAAGCTGGTCATGGACATGAAGTCACTGAAACCAATAGATCCAGTTGATGAGAAAAGAACCTTCCAGACATGCACAAAGTCTTGATCTGTCCATGGCACTGCCCGTCATGGTGAATCCGCTACCAGGCAAATCCAGCGCATCCCGCACATCACTGGGCTCTGGAAGCTCTCCTCGTGCCTCGCAGTGGCCATAGACTTCCAGCGTTCCAAGGTGGGGTATCTTCAATCAATTGGAGGGGAGGAATGATGGATGTGGAAGCAAACTTGTTTTCTGCCCAAATCAAGTAAAATCCGCTTGGAAATACAAGAGGTGTGCTTTTACGCCCTCCGTTAGCTCTTTGATTTGTTCCCATCCCTTACTTATTGGTCCCAGTTTCAGAGATCTTCTTTATGTAATTTTTGATGAATGGCAAGGAGAACATCATGAGCAATGCCTATTGCAAGTCTAAACCGGTTTCGGATCCATCAATGAAACACCAAATCAAAGGAACCAGCCCAAAAAAACGATAAGCCCAAAGAATACCCCAACAGCAAGAAAGCAGCGGCCGTAGATCCCAAACAGTAATTCCATATAAGCGTGGTCGTTTTTGTTTCATGACCAAGCAACATTTTTGCGCCGTCCTGCCCGCCGGCCTCCCCTACTACTTCTACTACTACACAACTACTACTACTACTACTACTACTACTACTACTACTACTACTACTACTACTCCTGCTACTACTACTACTACTACAACTACTACAACAACAACTACTACTACTACTAATACTACTAGTACTACTACTACTACTACTACTACTACTACTACTACTACTACTACTACTACTACTACTACTACTACTACTACTCCTGCTACTACTACTACTGCTACTATTATTACTACTACTACTACTATTACTACTACTAACTACTTACTAACTACTAACTACTAACTACTAACTACTTACTACTAACTACTTACTACTTACTACTTACTACTTACTACTTACTACTTACTACTACTACTGCTGCTGCTGCTACTGCTGCTGCTACTACTACTACTACTACTCCTGCTACTACTACTACTACTACAACTACTACAACAACAACAACTACTACTACTACTAGTACTACTACTAACTACTAACTACTAACTACTAACTACTAACTACTAACTACTAACTACTTACTACTAACTACTAACTACTTACTACTAACTACTAACGACTTACTACTACTACTACTACTACTAACTACTTACTACTACTACTACTACTACTGCTACTGCTACTGCTACTGCTACTGCTACTGCTACTGCTACTGCTACTGCTACTGCTACTACTACTACTACTACTACTACTTCTACTTCTACTACTACTACTACTACTACTACTACTTACCACTACCACTACCACTACCACTACCTACCACTACCTACCACTACCTACTACCACCTACTACCACCTACTACCACCTACTACCACCTACTACCACCTACTACCACCTACTACCACCTACTACCACCTACTACCACCTACTACCTCCTACTACCTCCTACTACCACCTACTACCACCTACTACCACCTACTACCACCTACTACCACCTACTACCACCTACTACCACCTACTACCACCTACTACCACCTACTACCACCTACTACCACCTACTACCACCTAGTACCACCTAGTACCACCTAGTACCACCTAGTACCTAGTACCTAGTACCCACTACCCACTACCCACTACCCACTACCCACTACCCACTACCCACTACCCACTACCTACCTACTACCTACTACCTACTACCTACTACCTACTACCTACTACCTACTACCTACTACCTACTACCTACTACCTACTACCTACTACCTACTACCTACTACCTACTACCTACTACCTACTATCTACTACCTACTACCTACTACCTACTACCTACTACCTACTACCTACTACCTACTACCTACTACCTACTACCTACTACCTACTACCTACTACCTACTACCTACTACCTACTACCTACTACCTACTACTTACTACCTACTACTTACTACCTACTACTTACTACCTACTACTTACTACCTGCTACTTACTACCTACTACTTTCTACCTACTACTACCTACTACTACCACCTACTACTACCACCTACTACTACTACTACTACTACTACTACTACTTCAACTTCTACTACTACTACTACTACTACTACTACTACTACTACTATTACTAGAAGTATTAATAGTACGCGCAGGTTCCGCGCGTCTGCGTTTCGCGCGGTTTCCGCGCGTTACGCGAGTCTGCGTTTTGCCTGAGTTCCGCGCGTGTTGTTTTGCGCGGGTTCCTCGCGTGTAGCCGCAATTGAATTTCTCAAAGAAATTAACCTATTACGATGAGTATTACTACTACTTCTACTAATTATAATTTAATCAATACTACGATTAATATCATTTCTACTATACATCTACGATATTTTTACTACTACTACTACTACTACTACTACTAATACTAATACTAATACTACTACTAGTATTACTAGAAGTATTAATAGTACATGCCCCCCTCTTAAGGGGGGGGGTGGGCCCCCCTTAACACTAAATATATGTAAACCGACGTCCCCAAAACATTGATGCTTGTAGACCTAAGATTCTGAGGATTTAGATGGATCTAGACATAGTGCATGTCACCAGGTACATGTCTCTTATACGCATGGCACTCAGGTGCAACTACACTTACGTGATTTTTTTTACCTCATGTTTTCATGCTATACCGTTTTTTTTTTAAATGGCGCTTCGCTTTTGTCGCTGGTTTTTCAAATGCGTTTGCTTGAAGTGTTCATAAAGTGTTCCATGTGATTTTATTTGAATTGTGTTCTGGCATTGCATCTCGCATACATTCAATACATTCTGACATCTAAATAACAGGCTTAAAATTTGTCGATATTTTGTGTATTATCGTTCTTTACTTACGTCCTTTTCAAAATTCGGCGCGATTTGCGTAAGGTCCGAAAATTGCGTTCTTCTTGGTTCGTATAGATAGTGTTCAACAAAGCAATAAGATAGATTGTTCACTACTAGCAATGACCGCGTTCAATTAAAAAAACAAACCACGATTAGATATTTGTCAGATTCTACGTTTTCATGTCTTGAATTTAGCTATATATGTTTATTTTTGGATAAAAATAATCGCGGATTTAGATTCCTGCATCTGGGTCCCGGGATCCGGGTCCCGAATCCCGGGTCCCGGATTCCAGAATCCACCTGTCCATTCTAGGTAGAAATCAAGGTTTGAAAAACTATACAGATTAATACAGATTTGTTTCGTCTCTGGACTTTCTTTAGATCAGACCTTATAGATGTAAATAGTTTTGGTATGAGTTGTACATTTCTCGCTTGTCTACACGGATGTATTTTTGAAATATGTTCTTTTTAAAAAACCATAATTACATGAAGATACAGGTAATCGATGGTGGAAAATAATTTCTGCATGTCTTGGCATGGATAATGATATGTATATTGTCACCAGGTACATGTCTCTTATACTCATGGCACTCAGGTGCAGCTACACTTACGTGATTTTTTTTACCTCATGTTTTCATGCTATACTTTTTTTTTTTAAATGGCGCTTCGCTTTTGTCGCTGGTTTTTCAAATGCGTTTGCTTGAAGTGTTCATAAAGTGTTCCATGCGATTTTATTAGAATTGTGTTCTGGCACTGCATCTCGCATACATTCTGACATCTAAACAACAAGCTTAAAGTTTGTCGATATTTTGTGTATTATCGTTCTTTACTTACGTCCTTTTCAAAATTCGGCGCGATTTGCGTAAGGTCCGAAAATTGTGTTCTTCTTGGTTTGTATAGATAGTGTTCAACAAAGCAATAAGATAGATTGTTCACTACTAGCAATGACCGCGTTCAATAAAAAAAACAAACCACGATTAGATATTTGTCAGATTCTACGTTTTCATGTCTTGAATTTAGCTATATATGTTTATTTTTGGATAAAAATAATCGCGGATTTAGATTCCTGCATCTGGGTCCCGGGATCCGGGTCCCGAATCCCGGGTCCCGGATTCCAGAATCCACCTGTCCATTCTAGGTAGAAATCAAGGTTTGAAAAACTATACAGATTAATACAGATTTGTTTCGTCTCTGGACTTTCTTTAGATCAGACCTTATAGATGTAAATAGTTTTGGTATGAGTTGTACATTTCTCGCTTGTCTACACGGATGTATTTTTGAAATATGTTCTTTTTAAAAAAGTTTAATTACATGAAGACACAGGTAATCGATGATGGAAAATAAATTCTGCATGTCTTGGCGTGGATAATGATATGTATATTGTCACCAGGTACATGTCTCTTGTACGCATGGCACTCAGGTGCAACTACACTTACGTGACTTTTTACCTCATGTTTTCATGCTATGCCGTTTTTTTTTAAATGGCGCTTCGCTTTCGTCGCTGGTTTTTCAAATGCGTTTGCTTGAAGTGTTCATAAAGTGTTCCATCTGATTTTATTTGAATTGTGTTCTGGCATTGCATCTCGCATACATTCTGACATCTAAATAACAGGCTTAAAGTTTGTCGATATTTTGTGTATTATCGTTCTTTACTTACGTCCTTTTGAAGACCCGGTGCGCTTTGCGTAAGGTTAAAATTGTGTTCTTGTAGGTTTGTTTTCTCCAGTATAAAAGCGTTTAAAAGCGCAAGAAGGCGGGTTATGCACCAGTAGCAATGAATCAGCGTTCGAAAAAATATTGCCTTGTTTTTTCAAATGTTTTTTGCGTTTTGTATTTACATCTGTTTTTGTATTTACAATCTTTTTCTGCCGATCTGCAACTGACACCGGCTCCTTCACGACCATGACAGGCACAGACTGGGCCATAGACCGCATCCACTTCGGAAGCTCCAGCTGCAAGTCGAAAGCCATACGAAGATAGCAATACAAGCTGCACGTCCTGGTGTGGCCAGACACATGTGAAGGTGTCGCTGTCACCCTGCCGCACGACCTTCATCGGGCCAAGCCACCCTTCTGATTGGAACATTGCTGCCAGCTTCTCCTTCCAGTGCGCGCCGTGAACGTTGGGAAATTTCAGTGGGAGCATGCAAACTTTATGCTCGAAATCTTCCAGAAACAACAATGATTCGTGCGATCCCCATCTTGACCGATCTCTTTAGAAGTTGAGGTCCGGTGGAAGAAGGAGGAAGAGAAGAGATAACATATGATCTAACAAATCTCACCTGACAGGTGGGGACTTAGTTGCTCTGTTCGCCTGCCTCAAACAGAGCAACCAATCGTTTCATAGAGCCCATAGCTTGGAAAAGAGGTGTTTTCGGGTGCTAGTTGCTTTGTTCGACTCCGAGTTGCTCTGTTCGCCTCCGTCCAACAGAGCAGCCAAACGTTTGGCATGTGTCGGTTTTGTCTGGCAGGCCGATATGGGTGATGAGTACGATATTATTATTACTACTGCTGCTGCTACTGCTACTGCTACTGGTACTGCTACTCCTACTGCTACTGCTACTGCTACTGCTACTGCTACTGCTACTACTACTACTACTACTACTCCTCCTACTACTACTACTACTACTACTACTACTAGAAGTATTAATAGTACGCGTGGGTTCCATGACAGGCACAGACTGGGCCATAGACCGCATCCACTTCGGAAGCTCCAGCTGCAAGTCGAAAGCCATACGAAGATAGCAATACAAGCTGCACGTCCTGAGTCCTGGCGTGGCCAGACACATAGGTGAAGGTGTCGCTGTCACCCTGCCGCACGACCTTCATCGGGCCAAGCCACCCTTCTGACTGGAACATTGCTGCCAGCTTCTCCTTCCAGTGCGCGCCGTGAACGTTGGGAAATTACAGTGGGAGCATGCAAACTTTATGCTCCAAATCTTCCAGAAACAATGATTCGTGCGATCCCCATCTTGACCGATCTCTTTAGAAGTTGAGGTCCGGTGGAAGAAGGAGGAAGAGAAGAGATAACATATGATCTAACAAATCTCACCTGACAGGTGGGGACTTAGTTGCTCTGTTCGCCTGCGTCAAACAGAGCATCCAATCGTTTCATAGAGCAAATAGCTTGGAAAAGAATGGTTTTCGGGTGCTAGTTGCTTTGTTCGACTCCGAGTTGCTCTGTTCGCCTCCGTCCAACAGAGCAACCAAACGTTTGGCATGTGTCGGTTTTGTCTGGCAGGCCGATATACGGGTGATGAATACGATATTATTATTATTGCTACTGCTGCTTGCTGCTGCTACTGCTACTGCTTACTGGTACTGCTAAACTTCCGACTGCTACTGCTACTGCTACTGCTACTGCTACTGCTATACTACTTACTACTACTACTAGTACTAGAAGTATTAATAGTACGCGCGGGTTCCGCGCGTCTACGTTTCGCGCGGTTTCCGCGCGTTATGCGCGTCTGCGTTTTGCGCGGGTTCCGCGCGTGTTGTTCTGCGCGGGTTCCGCGCGTGTAGCCGCATTCAAATTTCTTAAAGAAATTAATATATTACGACGAATATTACTACTTGGGAACCTTTACATAATAACCTTGGGGACCTTGAGAACATTTACGTGGAAAACTTGGGAACCTTGAGGGAACCTTTACAATACAACCTTGAGAACCTTGACAAACCTTTACTTGGGAAACTTGGGAATCTTGAGGGAACCTTTACAATGCAATCTCGGAAAGCTTGAGGAAACCTTGACAATATAACCTTGGAACCCTTGGGAACTTTTACAATGTAACCTTGGGAACCTTGAGGGAACCTTTACAATGCAACCTTGGAAAGCTTGAGGAAACCTTGACAATATAACCTTGGAACCCTTGAGAACTTTTTACAATGTAACCTTGGGAACCTTGAGGGAACCTTTGCAATACAACCTTGGGAACCTTGGAAACTTGGGAACCTTCAGGGAACCTTGAAGAAACCTTGAAGGAACATTGAGGGTACCTTTTGGGAACCTTGAGGGAACCTTGACAATCTAACCTTGGGAATCTTATAGAAACCTTTACAATGTCACCTTGGGAACCTGGACCACGTTTACTTGGGAACCTTTACATAATAATCTTGGGAACCTTGACAACCTTTACTTGGAAAACTTGGGAACCTCGCAGGGAACCTTGAAGGAACCTTGAGGGAACCTTTTGGGAACCTTTTGGGAACCTTGAGGGAACCTTGAGGGAACCTTGAGGAACCTTGAGGGAACCTTTTGGGAACCTTTTGGGAACCTTGAGGGAACCTTGAGGAACCTTGGGAACTTTGAGGGAACCTTGGGAACCTGGGAACCTTTACTTGGGAACCTGGGAACCTTTACTTGGGAACCTTTACTTGGAACCTGGGAACCTTGGGGGAATCGGTTTTGGAGCTGCTCCGGTCTGCTCCGAAACCTTTACTATGGCTGAAGACCCCAAAGCATTCTGCTGTTGGGGAATTACAAAGAAATACAGGGCTTGAAACTCCTACATTTTCTAATTGATCAGAGTTTAAGAGTTCCGGTCAAGAACGGTAAGCCGAGATACAGCTTGGTGGTCATTATTCAGCAAGGTGGCAGATGTCGTCCCTTTTAAAGGAAAAACTGGGTTTTCCAATCTTATGGCATTTTGTCCGTTCAAGCAGAGATCCAGACAGCTGGGTTTTCCAATGACCGTTTAGTTTAGAGTTTAGAGTGATATTGACCGTTCTTTCCAAGGCATCACTCAAACCATCGCTCACGTCAATGTAGGGTAGCGCTTCATCAGGGCAGTGAAAGGTATAATGCAGGATAGTGTCCAGTTTACTCGTGGTAGTTGGACTGCTATGCTGCTGTGCTGTCAAAAGGATGCCATACGACGATTAGAAATTAGAAGCATACACATGTCAGGATGAAGTCAACCAGAAGAAGGGAAAAGGATACTTGCAAATATCCAAACGTCAAAGTGAATGATATGGTCAAAGTCTTCCAAAAAGGAAGGGGCGACTTCACGGAAAGAAGTGGTATATTATATAAATCCAAAATGGAGCAGTCAACCCTATAGAATTTCAAGCATACGAACCTATAAGTATGGGAACTGCCTGTTCCACGCAGCTCTGCTTAGAGAGCCTATTTCCGCATATATTTTTTTGACTGTATAAGAATATCTCATCGAAGGATATGATATGTGTGTGTGCTTATAAAATTGTTTGATAGCGAAGACATCAAGGAATAATAATTCAATAACAGAGCTGACTGTAGAAGAAGCACCAAGGGAAGAGAAACCAAAGGAACCAATTGAGGAACAGGAGGAAAAGAAAACAATTGGCACCCCCGAAACCTTGAAGAAAACACTTGTCGAAAAACTCAACGAAGAAATAAACAGATGTTTCCGATGACAACTAACTTCTAAGAGACGTTGACAACTCCTACGAAACGCGCGGAAATCTCTACCAAATGCGGGCGACGACTTCTACCAAACATGGACGACTTCTAACAAACATGGACAGCTTCTACCAAAAAACTTCCAACATCAGTCGTTCGTTTGAACTGCTCTGCTGCATTCAGATCACACTGCTGTCTTTTTGGCCTTTGGTGTGCTTGGTGACAGCTCGTTCTGCCTATGGCACAGATGTCACACCTGGTGCCCTTCAACACCCATGTGCACCTATGCCCGAGCTGTGCTCGTTGGCCATAAAATTCAAAAGGCGTGGGGTTGGGAGGGTGCTTGTGTGGGATTGAGCCCACACTTCACTGCAGATTCACAGCTCAGCACTACCTCCATACGTTCCTACGCACAGCTGTGCTACCAAACATCAGTCGTTCGTTTGAACTGCTCTGCTGCATTCAGATCACACTGCTGTCTTTTTGGCCTTTGGTGTGCTTAACACCCACACTGGCGCCAGTCTACCCACCTCTCCAGTGTGAGATGTTTGCAGCAGAGGGGTTCCAAAGCGAGCACATCGTGCAAGGCTGTGCCGTGTGCGTGGTCAGAGTCAGTCGCTGTGCGATGCAGGTCTGTCCATGCGGCGTCAATCTCATGCATCTCTGTGAAGGACTGTCTGGAGACCTGGTCACTGATGTTGAGGTCCGAGGGGACCCATTCGAGATGAAGATGCCACCCTTGGTGAGCGATCACCCCTTCCATACCAGTGCTATCATGTTGCATATTGCTGGGTCTTTGCAGTAGCCCTTGCGTAGAGCAAAGAATCCTGATGTGTTGTCGATGAAGGAGATCACCATCGTTGACTGCATGGATCTGCACAGTAGCAGGCCCATGCACTGGGCTGCCACCTCCAGGAAGTATATGCATGCCTTTCTGGTGCAATACTTTTCGATGACCCACGTTGGAATGCGTCCTGCAGAGAAAAGTGTGGTCCCACCGAAGTGTACCACGCATCCCCATCCGTTTTCATATGTGTGGCGTTTTGCTTTGTGCCACTGTTTCGGAATTCCATCTGATCCCGGAGAGAATCTCTGGCCGTCCATGACGAAGTAAGCATCGGAGTAGAGGATGATGTGTCCTCGAGCGCGCTGTCTTGGGATTACTCGTGGTTGTATCTCTTTCAAGAGCCCCACGAGGGTCTGTAATGCTGACCGCAGCGGGCATTGAGCTGACCCTGATGGTCATCATTGGATAGTCCATGCGCGCGTGCATACAATGGTTGCAGCGCTGCTCTGCCCAGTTGCCCAAAGAGGGTCGAGGTCAAAAAGACCAGCTTGCCTGCCAGTCGATGGGCATCATCGTTCGAGAGCTCGTTCTTCTGGAGCGCTCTCATCATCGTGGAGCAGGCCTTCTGGCATCTTTCTGGGTGTGGTGACAGAACCACGCTGTCTTGTGTGATGTGCATGTTGATGCCCAGGACTTTTTGCTGTGTGCACGGTGGGAGTGCCTTCCGTTCCTTCATGCGTAGGCCCAAGGTTCTCATCATTCTTGTGAACTGCTCGTACCCACTTTGCACGACAGATTCCGTCTCGACCACAATGAAGTCATCAACGTAGTGCCCCAGGGCTGTTGCCAACAGCCTTCTGCTGAGAAATGTCAGCCCATCGGCAGCTCTGTTGAAATTCTATACGGAGCTCACAGCCCCAAAAGTCATCGCATGATGTTGTAGCAAGACTGGTCCTTGAGGAGTCATCAGGACACAGTAGCAGCCCCCAGGGTCCCTGACTGGGAATTGCCTGTATGCCCCATTCAAGTCCTCGGCCCATACCATGGCCGTCGTGCCCTCCTTCAACGAGTCAGCTATCAAAAAAAAAATTAAAAGTCATCAAAAAGAAAATTAATTTCCCATCAAAAAAATTAAACTCATCAAAAAAAATATTCCCTCATATCCTGGCCTGCGCAAGCCAAACGCAAAATACAAGCATCATGAAATCTGTGCATTGCATCATCAAAAAAAATATGTTTAAATTATTTTTTGATGATTTAAATTTTTTTTGGGGGTCATTGGTAAAACAATTATTACTAGCAGAAAAAGTATATTAAAAAAGGAATATACTTGGGAGGGACGGTTGGGTGGGCTTGGTCGACGCCGACATGTACGAGTCATCGCACAAGGAACACGTATTGGTTCGCAAGCTGTTCAATAACGA
>CAMXCT020000837.1:0-72500 GCA_947184155.2 Cladocopium goreaui
AGGTGGTGACGATGGGAAGTGGTGACGATGGGAAGTGGTGAGGAAGGGAAGTGGCGAGTTGGGGAGGAAGCCACACCACGAAACCTTGTGTTTTTCCGTGTAAAGTGGCTGCAGCCGGCGATGAAAGGTACCTCGTCTGTGCGGCGGGTGCGGCTGCGGTCGGTTGGTCGTTTTTTTTTTGCCGCAGTGTAACGGTGGCTTCAAGCTGCTTTGGGTGTGCTTGTGTGTGCGTAGTTATAGGGTGTTTTGGAATCTGTGCTTGCAGATCGCATTGGAATGGCTGCATGATGTTGCAAGGGCTCTGTTTTGGGGAGGAAGCCGGAGCACGAAACCTTGTGTTTTTCCGTGTAAAGTGGCTGCAGGCGACGATGAAAGGTACCTCGTCTGTGCGGCGGGTGCGGCTGCGGTCGGTTTATCGTTTTTTTTTGCCGCAGTGTAATGGTGGCTTCAAGCTGCTTTGGGTGTGCTTGTGTGTGCGTAGTTATAGGGTGTTTTGGAATCTGTGCTTGCAGATCGCATTGGAATGGCTGCATGATGTTGCAAGGGCTCTGTTTTGGGGAGGAAGCCGGAGCACGAATCCTTGCGTTTTTCCGTGTAAAGTGGCTGCAGGCGACGATGAAAGGTACCTCGTCTGTGCGGCGGTTGCGGCTGGGGTCGGTTTATCGTTTTTTTTTGCCGCAGTGTAACGGTGGCTTCAAGCTGCTTTGGGTGTGCTTGTGTGTGCGTAGTTATAGGGTGTTTTGGAATCTGTGCTTGCAGATCGCATTGGAATGGCTGCATGATGTTGCAAGGGCTCTGTTGTGGGGAGGAAGCCGAGCACGAAACCTTGTGTTTTTCCGTGTAAAGTGGCTGCAGGCGACGATGAAAGGTACCTCGTCTGTGCGGCGGGTGCGGCTGCGGTCGGTTGGTCGTTTTTTTTTGCCGCAGTGTAACGGTGGCTTCAAGCTGCTTTGGGTGTGGTTGTGTGTGCGTAGTTATAGGGTGTTTTGGAATCTGTGCTTGCAGATCGCATTGGAGTGGCTGCGTCAAGGTTGCTTGCCGCCGCGGCTGCATGCGTAATACTATTGTCTTTTGCAGCTGAAGATTGTAAATCGTATTGGAGTGGCTGCATCCAGGCTGCGATAGTCATTTGTCAGCAGATTTTCCCAAATTTGGCGCTAATAATTATCCTTTCCTTTAAAAAAATGCTTCAAAATCGTCTTTTTTTTGCTTTGGCGTCGAGATCCGGTTTTGGAGCTGCAATTTCCGACGCCGTTGCGCTTAGTTCTATTATGATTTGCAACTCAGTCTCTGCAGATCGCATTGGAGTGGCTGCCTCAAGGTTGCTTGCCGCCGCGGCTGCATGGGTAATACTATTGTCTTTTGCAGCTGAAGATTATAAATCGTATTGGAGTGGCTGCATCCAGGCTGCGATAGTCATTTGTCAGCAGATTTTCGCAAATTTGGCGCTAGTAATTTTCCTTTTAAAATTCCTTTTCAAAAATGCTTCAAAATCGTCTTTTTCTTGCTTTGGCGTCGAGATCCGGTTTTGGAGCAGCAAATTGTAGCATACTGG
Organism: Cladocopium goreaui; assembly: GCA_947184155.2. Classification (NCBI taxonomy): domain Eukaryota; class Dinophyceae; order Suessiales; family Symbiodiniaceae; genus Cladocopium; species Cladocopium goreaui. The sequence continues at coordinate 1,556 of CAMXCT020000837.1, forward strand.
AAACGACTTTGTGCAAGCTTTGTAGTACAAAGTAGTACTGGGGAGTACTTTGTGCAAGTTTTGTAGTACAAAGTAGTACTGGGAATTGTAGTGCAAAGTAGTAGCGGGTGCAAGCTGTGTAGTGCCAAGTAGTATGTACTGGGAAGTAGTACTGGGAAGTAGTTTGTCAGCTAGTTCGTGGATGTAGGTTGCTATTTCGAGTTTTGTGTGCGATATTGATGTAGGTAAATGTTGTGACATTGATGTTCAGGAACAAGCTATAGAACTCTTGATTAGAAACCACGGTGGCGATGTGTTGTGGCCGCAGCCGTTTGCATTTTCCAGGAGGCAAACATGTGTAGCAAGAAAGAATTGGGAACGTGCATTTGTCAGAGGTGTCATGTCTTCAGGTCTCATGGTTAGTCACGAAGATTTTCTCATGTTTTGGAGCGGTTATAGTGGATGAGAAAGGCATGCATGATGAGACAGCCATGCTCATAATTTCGGACGTCGCAGTGCGCAAGGAGACGTGGCAGTGCGGCCCGTTTCCTAAGACGCGGTGGAGCCATGGCGCAATCGGGGACCTTTGCTGATCTGTGGTCATACATCGAGAAGGAAGCGGCGACTTTGAAGGTGCTGGAATGTAAGACGTTGAAAGCTTGTCTAAGCACCGGAAAATGTCGGAAGTATTACAAGATGTATCTTGCTCTTGAGAAAACCTTTTCAGCCGAACAGACTCAAGTGATACAAGAATGGGAAAAACAAAACTGCGTGTCAGATGTGCGAGCAGCCTTTCGGAAGTTTTGTGCTGCTGCAGAAGCGCACGTAGAGGAGATGAAGGCTTTGGGAAAAGGTACATTGCGTGATGTGTGCATGAGTAAGACTGTTTCACAGAGCAGAACTTGGGGAGGCATTTGTTATCGTTTTGTGAAGAACTACACATATGAGAGTTTGAATGAAGAAGAAAAGGAAAAGTGGAAGGATTTGGAACGGCGGGTATGTGTGAAGCATGCAGCTGCGCAGCCCGAGTTCGATCGTTTCGTCAACATTCTTGAAGATAACAGAGAAGAGTTGCAAGGGATGCAGAAGTCTACGCTGCTTCAACTCATGTGTGCAGCTGAGCGTACAGGTAAGCCAGAATATGTATTTGGCCGAAATTTTTGGCGACGGAGGTATGAAAACCTTGATGAAGATATGAAGGCTAAGTTGCAGGAATGGGAAACATTGTTGTGTGTTCCAGCAGTTGATTCGGTAGACAAGTTCATGCAGATCCTGGATCGAAGAAAAGTAGAATTGCAATCCTGTGGCGCAGCAAGTGTTGAGTCTTTGTTTAATGTGCACGGCAAGAAGCAAGATGCCGAACTTCGTTGCTGCTTTGACTTCATGCAACGCACGTTTCCGAGTCTGACAGAGGACAAGAAAGAGATGGTGAGAAATGCGCTAGGACAGCTGTTGCCAGCAGCAGCCACTGTGCCGCTGAAGAAATCGCATGAAGCAAAGTTGCATAGCCGGGAGACAGTCTTGGGAGATGACTTGCCACGGCCCAGGTTGCCGAAGAGTTTGCGACAACTGTACGGAAATTCCGCAGATGCTTACTGCCATAGGCTACAACCCGTTGGAGCCAATCAGCGATCACCAGAAAGCTTTAGACGCAATCCGATGTAAGAATTGGAGCATGCGATGCGTGATTGTCGAGGACGCTGCATATCAATAGAGACCTGCTCGCAACAGCTTGCAAGTGGTTTCTGTGAAAGAGCGCTCTAGCAGCTTTGTGGGCACGCCGAGACCGCTCTTTGCAATGCAAGCAGAAAACCTTCGCCCTGGGATTATACCCGTGCATGTGAGAGACACTCACGTGGATGCTGCCGAGCAAGTGCTTGACAAGCACGATCGAGTGATCGAGTTGGCCGAGATGATGATTCGCTGCAGCGATGAAACTCCGCAAGAGCATGCAAATGACCATGAAAAAGGCGTTCGCATTACTATCGTTGGGGAAGATCCAGTGGCTGAAAGCGGGCACAAGGTGACACTCATGTGGGTCGGCACTTTGAAAGAAGTGATGCCGGTGATTCGGATGCAGCCTCAGACGTTACTGCGGGTCATCGCGCAGCCACACGTCAAGGGTGAAAGCGTTGCATATTGGCAAGTTGTCTTTTATGCCAATGCAGAGCCCGCTGACTTAGACGCTTGGTGCAAACGCAAAGCATGGCAGGAGAGTAGCTTTGAAGATGAAGGCAACAAACGCAGAGCGGCGGAAATGTCGCTGCAGACGCCGTTGACGAAGGTCAAGAAAGTGAGGGAGACGTTGACATCGCCGAGCCACAGCACTTCGGCACACACTTGAAGTTCTTGCAAGATTCTTCGAATTTGAATGCTTGCCTCGTGCTGGCAGTGCCTGACGGCATCCTTCGTACCAGTGCGGGTCGGAGGTTGCTGCGACAGGACGAAACTCTATTTGAAGTTGCTCCTCGTCACATCGACTTGACGAGCGCATGTGACGCTCATATAGCGTCGCAGTCTCTATAGTGTCTGACATCGTCCTTCGTACCAGTGCGGGTCGAAGGTGGCTGCGATGGAAGGAAAATGAAACGCCCGGCCACGGGTCGTGTGATTGAAATTTGATGCAAGCGGTGTCGGGACATGAATTGCCAAATCAAGGCGGCTGTGCGGCTATTGTGCTATTGGAGAAGAAGCTTTTGTAACATGGAATGGGTGCCACTGTTCGCCGAGGGAAAAGGTTGACAATGAAGCGGATAGGATTCATTGAGTTGTCACTGCAGTTTTCTGGCTCCAGTTGTTGTGGTCATTTTCAAGTTTGTCGTCATGTTTAAAAGACATGCACAGGAAAGAACAGCGTCAACCTTAAATTATGGTTGTGACGGTTGCAGTATCGCCAAATCCAATAAACGGGATATAGGAATCATCTCTTGAGATTACATGTGATATATAGCTGTGTTTCAAAATCCTGTGTCAAGACGACTGTTGCGTAGGTGCGCAAATTCCGCGGCAGTGCGGCCCGGACGAGCAATCTCGCGCGGCACAGCAAGGGCGAGCTCCCAACAGTATGCATGGCAGATGCCTTGGAGCTTCTCCGGCCGTTGCAGCCTACTGTCCTGGAATGCTTGGGCTGGGTCGCCGCAACGCAGCTGCTGTCGACGCGCAGTCATGCGCTCGGCGCCGATTTTGTCCAGACCATGCTGATGAAGTTGGAGCAACATGATGTCACCTTGGATCCGACACGTCGGCCTTCTGCGGGGAACTTGATTCAACAGCTCTATGCCGCAGTTTGCCAGGAAATGCTCATGTTCAATCCACCCGCTCATGCGCCATCACCATGGGGTGTCTTCCTGGAAGGAATTCCAAGCTCTCCAGTTATGTGCCCACGCTTAGGAAGTCCAGTGGTGCTGCACATCGCAGATCTGCGCCCGCAGAGTGTTTTCCGTAGTCGCTACTTCGATCCGTTATGGCACCACTTGGTGCGACACGGAGCAAGGGCGACATTCCGGGCGACTGTCACGCGTAAGCGGTTTCGCTGGCCTCGGGGAAACACACCTTGTCATGATGTGCGTCGAGATGCAAGGTTGGAATTTGTGGTGGTGGGCTTTCGAGGGCACCTAGTTGAAACCGGTTACCAGCAATCATCACCGCGACCACGACCTTCCTTGGAAAGACGACTCGCAAGCTTTGTGGAACATGTGGACGACAACAGTGAAACGGACGCAGAGGCATCTTACTATCACAACCGTAGACCTTACACTTGGCCTACAGTGCAGCACATTCAGCTGCCGAATGGGAATCATTGAAGTTTCTATTTTGACTCATGCCGTCGCACCAGTGCGGGTCGAATGGCGTGCGCTGACCCAGCCTTGCTGCTGCTGTCTTGAAAAAAAAAAATCACTGCTGCTGACGCAAGCTTCTCTGCGCTAGCGAATCTGTGAGTGCATGACATCTTGCAAGTGCTTTGACAGGGTGCAGGAAAAGTAATGTGAGGTAGTCCCATTGCGTTCAGTGTCATGTAATCGATTGTGCCATGTAATCACGTTCTTGTTGCTGTGTCTAGCATTGGTTGCTACATGATCTGCATCGCGCTGGGTGCTGAGTTCTGCTTACTTCTGAAGTAAAGACGTGTGGCTTCAATGGTGTTTGATGCAAAAATAAAACAGTTTCTCATAGATGCCAAGCAGAAAAAGGTATGGTAAAAAAAGGACACATGAGGAATTCAAAGTTTGTGAAGAAACTGGGGAATGCGAATCAGAACAGGATGGGTGCATGGGTTGTTGGATGTTTCCTGTTATGTGAAGTACTGTTTGCTCCACACTGCAACGATGTGTTTATGCATGATAGACTGAAGGCCAGCATCGATGTCCTATCTCTGGTTTGACGTGTGATTGAAATTTGATGAAAGCGGTGTCGGGACATGAATTTCCAAAGCAAGGCGAATGCATGGCTATTGTGCTATTGGAGAAGAAGCTTTTGTAGAATGGAATGGATGCAACTGTTCGCCGAGGGAAGAGGTTGACAATGAAGCGGATAGGATTCATTGAGTTGTCACTGCCGTTATCTGGCTCCAGTTGTTGTGCTCATTATCCAGTTTGTCGTCATGTAAAAAAAAAGGAAAGAACAGCGTCAACCTTAAATTATGGTTGTGACGGTTGCAGTATCGCCAAATCCAATAAACGGGATAGAGGGTGTAACTAATGTATATGCATCATGTTTAATTTATTGCAGGAAGAAAAATACCGACGAGCAGTGGCATAGGAGCTTGGAGCAACGGATCGCCAGTGCGGGCGTTCGGGCAAATGCGGCATGAGCATCAGCCATGGCTTTGTGCTGTCGAGCAACTGGTAACCTTGAAGCTGTTGCACAGCCGTCAGCATTGTCCGTTGGCCTGCGTCTGCCGCGCAACAGCGGATGCTATTTTGCAAGATCAGCGGTACCTGAGACACCGGGACTTTTGCAAGAGAATCTTGCCCACGATTCCACGCATCATTGACATTGAAACCATGAACGAATTCGATGCTCGTTGCCATCACTTGTTTCGAGTGACAAAGGCGCTGGAAAATCACCGCTGCATCGCTTGTGGACACGACAGGCCTGTCTTGGAACCTCTTGCCATTGCTTCCTCCTTATCTATATGCCCCTCTTGCGATGAAGCCTTGCAACAGGAGCTGCGAAATGCCTCCAGCCGGGAAAATCAGACGTGCAGCTTCCCACAGTGCGTGGCTCTCACCGCGCTGGGAATTCGAGTCTTGCATATGTTCTTGTGGTGGAACTTGATTGCAAGGAAGAGGCCCAGTGAATGGGCTCCGGGTAACTCGAGACTTATTTTTAAGGTACGTTGTCTGGATAAAGACGATCTGCTGTTGCATCGCTGATGCTTGCCCGTGCAGGACACTCACTGCCATGGCGTGCGTGCCAGTGCGGGCCGCGTGATCCAGGCATGATTGTTGCCAAGGATTCAGAGTGAGATGAAAAAGGACCATGATCTGCATCGCGCTGGGTTCTGAGTTCTGCTTACTTCTGAAATAAAGACGTGTGGCTTCAATGGTGTTTGATGCAAAAATAAAACAGTTTCTCATAGATGCCAAGCAAAAAAAGGTATGGTAAAAAAGGGACACATGAAGAATTCAAAGTTTGTGAAGAAACTGGGGAATGCGAATCAGAACAGGATTGGTGCACGGGTTGTTGGATGTTTCCGGTTATGTGACGTACTGTTTGCTCCACACTGCAACGATGTGTTTATGCATGATAGACGGAAGGCCAGCATCGATGTCCTATCTCTGGTTTTACGTGCTTGCAGCTGTTTGCAGTGATGACTTCCAAGGATAAAGTACAGTAAGAGAAGTTGCACGGAATACAGTTAGTTCATGCCGTGACGCACATAACCTTGCTATACCTCCATGTCTCTACTTACTGTATTACACGACAGGAGACTCATATTGCAGCTACGCTCTGCTGTTAGAGAATTGCTTTGCGACCATCCTCGTGCGACAGTGCGGTCCACGAGGGCAACCACCATGGCTATCGGACCTTGCGACTTCTGGCGGTTGGCAGTCGATTTCGAATTGCTGGATCTCCATGCGCTCAGCAACGTGAGCGCTGCTTCGACAGCTACGAATGCATGTGTGCTGCAGAGCGCCAACCTTAGAAACTTGCTGCAACGCAAAGTGGAAGAGGAAGGAAATTTGGAGTCGCAAAACTTGAGGATTGACATTGGCTTCGAAGAAATGGCAGCTCTCAAGCATAGCTTGAAGATTGCATTGCACGTCTACAACGCGTTGCAAAATTCACTATGCTTCGCGTGCAGACGAAGTATCCCAACCGAGGAGCGCAGGAATATTGTTTTGGGTTACTTCAAATATGGACTCTGCGCTGGTTGTTTCGAAGCCTTGACAACTGTTTGCACGGAACAAGACGATACCTTGGCAGAACAGCGCTGCGTTGCCCTGACAGATGATGGTGTGCACGCTGCGGCCATGTTGTTGAGTGCTTACCGAGCAGGTGCAGAATGTCGTTTGTCGCAAGCAGATGCAGCTTGGGTCCGCAATGTCATTGCAGATAGTGAGAACTTCTTGCCTGATTTGCTTCGTGAAGTGCCCTGACGGACAACCAGGCTTCCAGCGTGATAAGCTCTCCACCCTTTCGTGCCAGTGCGGGCCGAAAAGCTGCCAAAAGCCTAGACGACCAAGTGTAGCGCAGAGAAAAAAGCAGCTGTCGAGCTTGGACTGCGTGAATCTCCTTGACAGGTAACAACTACACCATGTTCACACTTGCCGTTGCGATTTGATGCAATGCATCAACGCTTGGCATTAATGACCTCAATATTGTAAATATTTTATGGTCTACGCCTTTTGGCATGTAGAAGAATCAACATGAGTTACGCTCAACCTTGCTGACGTGCAGAAGCGCCGAGAAGAGCTCAGATGAGATGAAGTGTGGAGTGTGAAGTGTGGGGCGCGAAGAGTGCAGTGTGAAGTGTGAAGTGTGGAGTGTGAAGAAAGCAATGAGAAGTGAGAAGTGTGAAGTGTGGACTGTGAAGTGTGAAGTGTGGAGTGTGAAGTGTGAAGTGTGAAGTGTGGAGTGTGCAGTGGGAAGCGTGCAGTGTGAAGTGTGGAGTGTGGTGTGTGGAGTGTGGAGTGTGAAGTGTGGAGTGTGAAGCGTGAAGTGCGAAGTGGAGCTTCAAATGTGACATGTGAAACAGGACACCACACCACTTTCGCAGAGTGCACGCACGCACGGGCCTGGCTGGCGCACGGCGCATGCAAGTTCTATAGATGAGAAAGGTCTTATATATATCTTTAAGGCAACTTCCGCCCCGCCTCGTGCGGGTACTACTGGTATAATAGTATATAATATCTTGTAACAGACCTGTTCTCAGATAGCCGCTGCTTCCCTTTCAGGTCTAGTTTTAGGACACTTGTCTGTTGCAAGGACGTACCATGAGCTGCTGGGGCTGTTTAGCCACCATATCGCCAGCTACATCTTCATAGACCCGATCTTAGTTTCAGGACGTAGGGACCGGCTTGGTGCCGGTGCCGATCAGGATGACGGGTCACCGCTCTAGCTGGTGTTGTCACCTCTGCTACTTCTGAAAGCAGCTTCCAGTCCAAGTTTCAAGTTTCCTAGTCATCGAGCCGACCTAATGCAGTCACTATGCAGCATGTCAAATAGGCGATTCCATGCAGAAGTGTGCTACCTTGTTCGTTTGCATAGCTAGAGACACTCCACTCGGAGCGATAAGTTGCAACAGCAAGGGCTCGGGTTAGCAGCCAGCCAAGTCTCGCCGCCCGCACCCAGATTAGATGCAAATTGTGCAGGTCAGGGGCGACTGTTCGAAGTTGAGGAGTATGGTAGTCATGGTAGTTGTGGATGCGGGGTGAAGAACATGGGCATAATTGGCGCAAGGGCCGAACGCGAGCCGACTTGGAACCAACTTGGGCCTAACTTGCGGCCATTTCGCTCCAACTCCAACCCAGCTTCAGGGATGCAGGTAGCAAGCTACTCCGTCCGTGGAGTATTACCTTGCTTGTACGCAGGTGGTAAGCGTGCATGAAGCAAGCTATTACGTCCATGGAGTAGCCAGCTACCTTGCTTGTACATAGGCGTTAGGCGTGCAGGTAGCACGCTACTCAGTCCATGGAGTAGCCAGCTACCTTGCTTGTACATGGGCGTTAGGCGTGCAGGTGGCTACCTTGCTTGTACATAGTCGTTAGGCGTGCAGGTAGCAAGCTACTCCGTCCATGGAGTAGCCAGCTACCTGGACGTAGGCGTTAGGCGTGCAGGTAAAGCCAGCACGGAGTAACAGTAGCCAGCTACCTTGCTTGTACATAGGCGTTAGGCGTGCATGTAGCAGTCCATCGGGTAGCCAGCTACCTTCCATGCACATAGGCGTTAGGGATGCAGGTAGCCAGCTACTCCGTCCATGGACTAGCCAGCTATCTTGCTTGTACATAGGCGTTAGGCGTGCAGGTAGCAAGCTACTCTGTCTATGGAGTAGCCAGCTACCTTGCTGGCACATAGGCGTCAGGCGTGCAGGTGCCTACTACTCTGTCCATGGAGTAGCCAGCTACCTTGCTTGTACATGGGCGTTAAGGGGGGCAGGTAAAGCCAGCACGGAGTAACAGTAGCCAGCTACCTTGCTTGTACATAGGCGTTAAGGGGGCAGGTAAAGCCAGCACGGAGTAACAGTAGCCAGCTACCTTGCTTGTACACGCTCCATGCAATATGGAGTGGCCGTCCATGGAATAGCCAGCTACCTTGCTTGTACATAGCGTTAGGTGTCCATGAGATCAGGATCACAGCATATCACAACTCATGATTTCATATGTTTCATATCAGTTCATAGTATAAGTCAGAGAGACATAGGTGTGGATATGTTTTGATAGCACGATCATGTCCCATCATGTCTCATCATGTCTCATCATGTCTCATCAGTGTCATCCAACGTTTCCCGGTCCAGTTTCCCAGGCTCCATCAGGAAGAGACCGACCGGGCCAAAGAAAGCCAGGCGTTGGAGCTCGGTCCTTGCCATGTTTTGACGAATTGTAGCGGATAAACATAGAAAGTTCGAAGTCGCGCCGAGATCCACTGAGCCTACTGTAGCAGACTGTACATGACTGTACCATATAAATATCCTACAAGTACGAAAGTACCATCACCAAACATCCGTGATATGATATATCTACAGTTCAGTATTTATGTGCATACAGAAATTTGTAGATGAATGCCATGGCAGAGCAGAGTTTAATAGAAATTCGCCGTGCCCCTCCGACTCTACGTATCATGAGCGCTTGATGCAACACAACCAGGCTAGAGCCAAGAAATGGCTGAATGCTGTCCAAGAGGTCGCAAGCTTAAGACCAACACTGTCAGGCCACAGCGCCCATGGATCACTTGAAAAAATGATATATAAATACTTTAAATATCTTTAAATACTCATCAACAGACGCACAATGGCACAGAAAGGCACAGATGTCCGCGCAATCTGAGGCCAGACTTCGCGTTTCGTTTCTTCCTCAGTGGCGATCCACGCTGTTGGTTTGAAAATGATCCTGAAGTCACGCTGCTGAGATCTGCTGAGATCTGCTGAGATCTGCTGAGACAATTAGAATGAACAGCGACCATGGTGACCATGGTATTGACCGGATACAAGCGTCTGAAATAAACACAGCTGCTCGAATCGATGCACAAGGTTCAACTTAAGCCAGGACATGAAACGATATGAAAAGATAGGTAGAATTCAGAGGACATACTGTGACAGACAAGATAGGACAAGATTCAGGACATAGGTGGAGCATGCGGCGTTTGAACTCGGGGTCTACCTAGACCCATCTCCCATTTTGTGAATCCAGGCAGTCGACTCACCAGAAACTCATCGAATATCATCGATTGACCATGTGAAAAGAAAAAACATAGAAGTAGCTGAATGTAGGTGACACGGCCAAGCAAGTTGGAGCCATGCGCACAGGACCAGGATACCCTGTCCGCTGCGGAGTGTTCCTTTCGTTTCTCTCAGCGGTTTCCAGTCGTGGAAACCCGGAGTGTTGGTCAAACGGCTTCAACTATGACATGTGCTGCGATCTTGGGACCTATGGTCCAGCTGGCAATGTTAACTGCTGGGACACAGTCTTTACCCATGAATATTGCTGTACTGTCAAGACAGAAATTGGCAATTTCATGCCATCAGACCATAGCTATAAGACGGGACTGATTGGCCGAGAAAGTGCAGTGACTCGTGATCGCCAAAAAACCCTAGAAGCTGAGAAAATCGGCAAGACCTCTGCATGTCAAGTTCAGTGGGGTTGGGCGTTGAACGTCCAATGGGGCGCACCCATGGGCCAGTATCCTGAATGCTCTGGCGTGCCACTGCGTCACATGGGTAGTGGATGGGATGGGCAGAACAGAGGCGATTACAGAGGCTGTATGCATACCGGAGGTCGTTTTTTCTTGACTCAGCTCGACTTTCACTCTGAACCTTCAAATTCAAAGGATTACCGGATGTATTTTGGATTCTGTGCACCTGGACTTTGCTCAGTAGAACAAGTCGCAAATGAATTGGTGCCTGACTATGTGATACAGGTTGCAGATTCTCGACGTTTGATGATGACAATGGGAAGTGTTGAGCTTTGGGAATGGCCACATTTTTTGGACACTGTCTATGCGAGTGCCTCGCAAGACAAAACACTGCGTCAACAAATTGATGAGGTGTCCTTCCAAGTACAGGTGTCCTTCGTATCCATTGCATGTTTGGTTATTGTTGCCACTCTTTGCGACCCAAACAACCATGAGCATCAAAGCCATGTTTGCAACGGAAAACAGGACATGCAGCATGTCCGATCTGCTGGAATCTTGAACCAACTGGCTACTTTCATGCAGCACTTCGTCCACGCTTTCTCTGCAAAAAGTGCTTGGAAAGAATTGTGGTCCCCATCACGTGGCAATGCCATTGACTTTCTGCGAGGCATTGCAACGCTGCTCCTGGTTTCTCTTCACCTAGAGATGGCTCAAAATGAAACCATGGAGGGCGCCCTAGAGGGCGGAAACCAGTTTCGAATCTCCCTTTGCTTTCGATGCGTGATCATCATGACTGTTCTCACACTTCACCTTGCCTTGGGAAGTGAAAATCATGAGGGAGAGAAAGTTGGCTCACCTTCTCTGCTAAAAGTCTTTAAAAGTTGTAGCCTTAAATTGGCCAGAAAGTTTTTAAGGCATCTTCCCTTGATCATGCTCTCAGTATGGTGGGACAGAAGGGGAAGCCGGTTTGCTTTTCTGAATCAACCGCTCAACTACATCGATGGCACCCAAAGCACAGTTGAAGGCCCTGTATTGCAATGGACCCAGCAGGGTGGTGAGTGTATGAAGTCTTACTGGACGTGTGTTTTGCGCTTCTTCACTATCAACTGGCAAGTGAGGGATGCTAACGAACGTGTTTTGGCGTGTTTCGGCCTATTTTTTCTGCGAGCAGCAGGGCTTGCACGTGTCACACATGGGATTTTATACATCTGGGCAGTCCTGTATTATGCCATCAGAGAATCGGGACCGGAGAGTCGGTTGGAGTGGGAAAAGCTGCATCATGACTGGAATTACTACTTGACCAAAAGGCTCGAGATCCCTGCTTTCCTTGGTCTTTTCTTAGCCGCTCAAAACATGGCTGCGGCAGCTGCACTTCCAAAGAGATTCACAAAGAGGGCAGGCCTAGCTGTAGCAACAGCCAGTTGGTTTTGGTCGTCTTGGATTAATCAAAACGATCCCGCTCAATGGTGTCTAGCGCGGAATGTGAAGAAAAGCTTGGGAGATGTGCCTTTCATCTTAGGACTTTGTATTCTTCTTCGGACCGGTCTACCAGGCACACAGTCGATCGAGACGGAGTCGAATGATGGCAATTCAAGCAACCAAGGCATGATCACGGCACTTTTCAGGACGATGACCTTGATTTCCCGCCTGAGCTTTTGCATTTTGGTGGCTGAAGCACCTTTACAAAGCTTTTTGCTCCGGGGGATCTCTGAAAGTGGTGTTCCTCTAACCCGAAGCCTTCGCATTGATCCCATGTGGGAGCGAATAATTCTGGGCCCAGGACTTCTATTGTCACATGTCTTTTTGGCCCTATTGCTGTTCATGATGGTGCAAAGGCCCGTGGAAGTGTTCTTGAAACCTCTATTGAAGACGCCATTGGTGGAAAGCCTTTTGCATGGCCTTCTACCACTCTATGTGGCGTTTCTGGCATATCACTCCACCGAGTTGTGAAAAGAGCAACCGGCCACGCACTGTGTACTCAAACACTATTTAATGTATATTTAATGTTAATGTTTTTTTGCTTATTGAGATTTGTATATTGAGTACAGCTAGACAATTGTGTTTGAGCAGGGGCCACCAAGGCTGAAGTGTAAAAGGAGTAGGGCGATAGGGATCAGACATGCATGAAAAGTGAGAAGTCCTACCGCAAGACAATGCCATGGATGGATTGATATATGACATGACACAACATGACATTACACGACCATCACATGACACAACATGACATGACGTCACATCACATCAATACATGTAGGATCATGTAGGTATATTCAATACATATCTAGACTCTAGACCTATATGACGTATACTGTATCTACTTTATTCTACTTTACAATCATGCGATGGGCTCCGCACACCGACAATTGGTTGTGGCCGTGATGGGCCCCATAGGGGTTTGGGCTGTAGTTTGCAAAGCTTAAATCATAAAAGGCCATATAAGGCCTACGTATGGCGTATATGGCCGCATGAATGCCGTATGCTGACATTCACATAGATCGATAGATGACACATGTATATACTGTGTTAAGTATGTAGCTCTTGTTCACAAAGGCCACTCACCTGATCATATTTATCAAGTTGCTTGGCTGAAAGATCAGTTATGCACAGCAGGAAAGTTTCCCAGAAGAGACGAACACTTTACAGACGGTCTTTGGAGCTCTTGGTGTCGGGGGGTAAAGAAAATCACTTGAAACATCTTGACACATTACCTTACCTTTTTTTCCCGCCTGTCTCGTCTAGACTCATGAAGCATCATTAAGCATATAAACACATATAATTATAAACACCCAGCCATTGCAAGAAACATAGTGAACAAATGTGGACAAGGACGGGCCCCGACTGAAAGATGGAGAAAGTCCATGGTGATGCTGCCATGGCGCACAGCGCACTGGCTGTCCATTTGCTTGGTCGAGGCCAGAGAAAATGGAGATGTCAAAAAGATGTCAAAAAATGTCAATTTTATCCAATTTCAGTTTGCATTTGTAGATCATGTGTAGCACTGTGTTAGCAAGACATGGAAAAGCCGAAGCAGTTCAGTGTGATGGTCAACATGGTGTGTCCAGATGTGTCCAGCTTCAAAAAATAGATTACCTGAGTGTTTCTATCAATCCATGGTTCGAGATAACTGGGACAACTTGGGTTGACTACTCGTTGACTATTCGACACCGTAGATTGTTTTCAGAGAGGATGGGGAAAGTATCAAAACCTCTTTTTCGGCAAAGCCAAGGTCACTGGTGCCACTGCTGCTCTCTCGCAGATAAATGAGCAGAACTCGCAGAATTATTGCAGCTCCCTGCCGCTGCCACAGCTTCGACAGTCGAAGCTTAGCATGGCATCGATCTCCAAAGGAAAACATTTCCTTGGCATTTCTTTGACATATTTTGAACCATTTTCAAGAAGTGTGTTTTACCATGTTTTGCTTGTATATAATATCTTGTAACAGACCTGTTCTCAGATAGCCGCTGCTTCCACGCTTTCAGGTATCCTCCTTGGAATTATCTCTATCAAATAGGTAACCTGGGGGCACGATTCTATAGAGATGAGGTTGGTAGGCCAGTTTTTACTATAGAATGGTACCTGGATTGCGCCCATCCAGTTTGGGGAAAAAAAACATACCCAAAAGTGACACCAAACTTGAGGCATTGCAAACCCAGTTTTCTATTCTATAGGGGGTCTTTTTCCTAATCACTTGGACTCAGGTTTTCATTCTATAGTGGAGTATTTGTTAGAAGCGGTGGCCATATGAGGCTGGGTTTTCATTTTATAGGAGTGGAAGGGGAGGTGTCAGTGGGCAATAATATTGTAAATACTGTATGATATTGTAAAATATTGAAACATACTGTAAACGAATAAGTGCTCAACACTGTTAACGAATCAGCTTTTAGCAGGGCTGCTCCTACAAGATGGAAATCCAACACCACTTCCAAAAAATGGTCCCCAAGATTTCTTTTCTTGAAAGGTGCCAACCCAAACGTGAACCACATTTTCGGCCTTGGAAATAGCGTTTTCTATTCAGTAGGGCACTCGTGGGCAATCTTTTGGAAGTAGTGGTCAGTGTCCGGCTGGGTTTTCACTTTATAGGAGGGGGAGGGGGGAGTGTCAGTGGGCAATGATAGTGCAAATTAAATTGTGTAACAGAAAAAGTAATCGTTACTGTTAACGAAGCTGCTTTTAGCAGGGCTGCTCCTATAAAATGGAAATCCAACACCACTTCCAAAAAATGGCCCCCAAGGATGTTTCTTTTTTGAAAGGCACCAGCTCAGATCCAAACGTGAACCACATTTTGGGCGTTGGAAATAGCGTTTTCTATTCATCACTAGGACCCAGTGTTTTATTCTATAGTGTATATATTATGTGTTTATGTATTCATTTATTTCTATAATGGTTTGTCAGTGTCAGGCTTGGTTTTCATTTTATAGGAGTGGCAGGGGGCTTGTCAGTAGGCAAAGTAATAGTGTGTATGCATGTGTGTAAACAAATAAATAAATGAATAAATATAGATACATGGATTTATTTATTTATATATATACATTATTATATGAATGTTTCTGAGCCTGGCCATGCTGAGGCACGGCTCCTCTTGGATCAGTGCCTATAAAATGGAATCCAACCCCCCTCTATAAAATAGTCACCAAGTATATTCTTTTGTGGAATGGTGCCAGCCCAGATCCAAAAGAAGTGAAACAAAACTTAAGGCATTGCAAACCCAGTTTTCTATTCTATAGGGGGTCTTTTTCCTAATCACTGGGACCCAGTTTTTCATTCTATAGTGGATTATTTGTTCCAAGCGGTGGCCAGTATGAGGCTGGGTTTTCATTTTATAGGAGTGGCAGGGGGTTGTTGGCTTTCTTGGGTTTCTATTCTATAGGGAAAATCACCCCCCCTTAGTCCTGGGTTTTCGTTTTAGTCCCTATAGAATGGAAACCCCAGGTTTGGTCCGAATTCCAACAGGGATTTTCAGGTCTAGTTCTAGGACACTTGACTGTCGCAAGGACGTACCATGAGCTGCTGGGGCTGTTTAGCCACCATATCGCCAGCTACATCTTCATAGACCCGATCTTAGTTTCAGGACGTAGGGACTTCCTGGACTAACGCGTGACAGTCATTGGGCGTTCACACATTGCACAGGACCAGTTGCTGATTACATCTCATTACCGTTTATCGATTTTGTCCACATGACCGGCTTGGTGCCGGTGCCGATCAGGATGACGGGTCACCGCTCTAGCTGGTGTTGTCACCTCTGCTACTTCTGAAAGCAGCTTCCAGTCCAAGTTTCAAGTTTCCTAGTCATCGAGCCGACCTAATGCAGTCACTATGCAGCATGTCAAATAGGCGATTCCATGCAGAAGTGTGCTACCTTGTTCGTTTGCATAGCTAGAGACACTCCACTCGGAGCGATAAGTTGCAACAGCAAGGGCTCGGGTTAGCAGCCAGCCAAGTCTCGCCGCCCGCACCCAGATTAGATGCAAATTGTGCAGGTCAGGGGCGACTGTTCGAAGTTGAGGAGTATGGTAGTCATGGTAGTTGTGGATGCAGGGTGAAGAACATGGGCATAATTGGCGCAAGGGCCGAACGCGAGCCGACTTGGAACCAACTTGGGCCTAACTTGCGGCCATTTCGCTCCAACTCCGACCCAGGTAACAAGCTACCCCGTCCGTGGAGTATTACCTTGCTTGTACATCATAGGTGGTAAGCGTGCAGGTAGCGAGCTACTCCGTCCATGGAGTAGCCAGCTACCTTGCTTGTACATGGGCGTTAGGCGTGCAGGTAGCCAGCTACTCTGTTCATGGAGTAGCCAGCTACCTTACTCGTGCATTAGGCGTGCAGGTAGCCAGCTACTCTGTTCATGGAGTAGCCAGCTACCTTACTCGTGCGTTAGGCGTGCAGGTAGCCAGCTACTCTGTCCATGGAGTAGCCAGCTACCTTGCTTGTGCGTTAGGCGTGCAGGTAGCAAGCTACTCCGTCCATGGAGTAGCCAGCTACCTTGCTTGTGCCTTAGGAGTGCAGGCAGCAAGCTACTCCGTCCATCGAGTAGCCAGATACCTCAACTGTACATAGGCAGGGGGCTTGCAGGTAGCAATCGACTCCGTCCATGGAGTAGCCAGCTACCTTGCTTGTACATAGGCGTTAGGAGTGCAGGTAGCAAGCTACTGCGTCCATGGAGTAGCCAGCTACCTTGCTTGTACATAATGTACATAGGCGTTAGGTGTGAAGGTAGCAAGCTGCTCCGTCCATGGAGTAGCCAGCTGCCTTGCTTGTACATAGGCGTTAGGTGTGCAGGTAGCAAGCTACTCCGTGCAAGGAGTAGCCAG
The DNA here is from genome assembly GCA_947184155.2 of Cladocopium goreaui. Classification (NCBI taxonomy): domain Eukaryota; class Dinophyceae; order Suessiales; family Symbiodiniaceae; genus Cladocopium; species Cladocopium goreaui. Next base: position 18,139 of record CAMXCT020000837.1, read on the forward strand.
CTGCCTTGCTTGTACATAGGCGTTAGGTGTGCAGGTAGCAAGCTACTCCGTCCATGGAGTAGCCAGCTACCTTGCTACAGCTGAGGTATCTGGCTGCTCGATGGACGGAGTAGCTTGCCACCTGCCCGCCTGATGCCTATGCACAAGCAAGGTAGCTGGCTACTCCATTGACGGAGTAGCTGGCTATACCTGCACGCCTAACGCACAAGCAAGGTAGCTGGCTACTCCATGGAAGGAGTAGCTTGCTACCTGCACACCTAACGCTTACGTACAAGCAAGGTGGCTGGCTACTCCATGGACGGAGCAGCTTGCTACCTGCACACAAGGTAGCTGGCTACTCCATGGACGGAGTAGCTTGCTACCTGCACACCTAACGCCTGTGTACAAGCAAGGTAGCTGGCTATTCCATGGACGGCCACTCCATATTGCATGGAGCGGTTTGGTACCTGCGCACCTAACGCCTATGTACAAGCAAGGTAGCTGGCTACTGTTACTCCGTGCTGGCTTTACCTGCCCCCCTTAACGCCTATGTACAAGCAAGGTAGCACACCTAACACCTATGTACAAGCAAGGTAGCTGGCTACTCCATGGACGGCGTAGCTTGCTACGTGCACACCTAACGCCTAAGCACATTAAGAATTATGTACAAGCAAGGTAGCTGGCTACTCCATGGACGGAGTAGCGTGCCACCTGCACACCTATCGCCTATGTACAAGCAAGGCAGCTGGCTACTCCATGGACGGAGTAGCTTGCTACCTGCACACCTAACGCGTAAGTACAAGCAAGGTAGCTGGCTACTCCATGGACGGAGTAGCTTGCCACTTGCGACGTTGCTTGACATAGGCGCTGGGCGTGCTGGTTGAGAAGGGGTCGTGGTTTCATGAGAGACACTCTAAAAGTGATGCTTTTCAAGTCGGATTGCGCAGAACAAATTGGCCTGGAGTATCACTTTCCAGCCCATATAAGCCCAGAGGAAGAATTAACTGCTGGGTTCTGGTATCATCGTGTCGCCAAAAAACAAACCCAAATACTTTCTTCTAATCGCTGCCAGTGGAGAAGGCATCCTGATGCGCCCGCACTATCCGCGCTCTGCTTCTGAGCGCTTTGCTCCTTGCAGTGCTTTCAAGTCTGTCCTCCGCGCATCGCCCGCGCATCCTCGGCGTGTTTCAGGATGTACACGACTATGGTGCCGACCAACAGCAACACGTTCGTTCATCCATGGCGCTCGCCATCCAAGAGCTACTTGGCATGAGAAAATTTCACTAATCGTTTCCTGCTAGGCAACGTTTTCACATCTGAAAGGTAAGTAAATTTATGTAAATTTGACTTTGTTGAAATATCAACAGTTGCTCAAAATCTCAGGGTCGATCTTCTCTCAAATACCAATTACAAACGGATGTCAGATGGTCCTAAATAGTCACAGATGGTCGGAATTTAAAAGGGGTCTGGCCTCTAAAGTTCGTGTCAGCGAGGTTGGGAAACCTCGAAACTTGGCTCGATTTGGCAAATGTCTTTCAAAATTCACAGGTGCCTTGGGTCATATTTCGATATATTTTGTATGCATTCTTCGGGTGTGTTTTGTTGATGTTGCAATACATTTCCCTCGTCAATGTTCGAGCAGTGCCTGGAAGTATCTTGCACGTAGACTTTGGCTGGCTCAAAAACAGAGATTTTTTTTACTAAAGTTCGTCTGTGATTTTTTCAAGCTAATTTTATATATTTCGTGATTCAGCGGGGGTGTTTCTGTTTGACGGAGTGCTGACTTTCGCACCGAGGACGATGTGGCTTTATATTGCCCCCATGTTGAGCACCTACTGTTTGCATGTGAGACCATGTTCTGAGAGGCTTTCCTTGTCAAGTTGTCCGATTCTACGAAGCAAAAATCCCTCATGTTTCGAAACGCCTCTGTTGCTGCATGGACATGGATCACTTTGCGTATCTCAGCATTGTCAACGGTTGATTGACACTGAAAGATCCATTTGCCTAATTACTTCCTTTGTTTTTGATTGAGATGTTTCCCATATTTTTCTCCTGGTGATTTTGTTTGTGAGGTTTAGTTGTGTGCTTATGACGTTGGCCCAGGCATGAGTTGTCCTTGGTGATCAGGAAGCTGCTTCTCCCCACGGGGGTGCTGAAGGAATGGACGGTGCGCGAGTTTTCCGGCCGGATTGTTTTCAAAGCAGTAACAGAATGTTAGAGATTCGAGAGCTGATGCAACATTTTAGTGATGAAACAGGGGGCAGGTGACGCTCATGTGCACTGCAAGATTTGAGCCTTTGAATGTCACACGTTGTCAATTTCGTTCACACCCTGGTGTACAACCAGTTCACCTCTCATTTCAATCTCATGTCATTTGCAATTTGCTCAGCACTTAGCACTATTTTCAATGTGTGGCGCAAAGTGCAGGCAGTGATTCTGTACAACCTCAGGCATGCACCGTCGTGGCTCAGTCCCTCAAATGCACTGTTGTCCCGCGTCCAAGTTTGACCACTTTGATTTATGAGAAAGTACTGGCAACCTGAAAGACGTGAGGGCCTTGAAGTTATAGAAATTGGTGTCTTTAGGAGTGGATCTAATTTTACTCGGCCGGGAGGAATGTGGAATTCTGGTCAATGAATTGGCATGCCTGCCCCAGATGCAATAAAACACTACTACAATCTACTACTACAAAGTGGAAATCAGCAAGGCTTGATGATCTTGATGTTTTTCCAAGTTGTGAACAGAGTCTATGCAGCATGACATGAGGAGCCAAATAGAGTTTGAAAAGAAACCTCTAAGATCCTCTAAGCCAATAAAGCCAATGAAGATTCCAAGGTCCACCTTCCCGAGTGGAACTGCTTGTCAAGCACACGCTCGGGTTGCTCGACTCTGGAGTGTGTTCGTACTGGCGCCATATTAAATCGTACTAACATAATCTATCATACTTAGTTTTTACTTAGTTACTTAGCCTGGAAATGTTTGTTTTGCAGGGTCTCTGAGGAAAAGACACCAGCCATCACCAACCACACTCACGGAGATATACATTGCCATGTTTCTGCACCATGTTTTGTTGTATCTCTTCCTGTTTGCTCATGTGGGAAAGAAGTCAAGAAATCCATTCTGTGCTTCTACATATATATTCATATGCATATATGTATAATAATATTCATATATATATATATATTGTATTATATTAGATATAATAACAAAAATAATATAATATATGTTTCATACTATAATAAATAAATATATATATATATTATTATATTGTATTATATTATATTATATTATATCATATTATTTTGTATTTCGTTATACAATATTATATTATATGATATTGTATTATATTATATTATATCATTTTATTTCATATTATACTATGTTATTTGATATTATATATTATATTATATTATATTCTATTATATTATATTATATTATTTTATATTATTTTTTTATTATAATATAGTATATTGTGTTATATTATATTATTTTATTTTATATTATACTATTTTTTTTATATTTTATTATATCATATCACATTATATTATATTATATTTTATTTTGCTATATTATATTATATTATATTATATTTTATGATATTATATTATATTATATTATGTTTTATTATATTATACTATTTTTTTTATACGAACTATATTATTTTATATTATATATTTTATTATATGTAGTATATATAGTTTAAATATGTATAAAGAATAGTAATATATATATATATATCTATTATATGATATATATACTATATATATATATGTTACATTATTTAAATTATATATCAAATATATTGTATGTATTTCATTTATATTATATATACAATATATATTTTTATATTATATATTAAAACTACATTATATATTATATATGTATTGTATATATTATATATTTTATATTTTTTTATGTATTATATATATTATGATATTTACATAAATAATTTTATTTTATATATGTATATTATATATGTTTTATGTTATATATATTTATTGTTATTTATTTATTTATTTACATATATACATATCACACATATAATATAATATATTTATATATTGTGTTTTTATTTATATCTAAATTATATTATATATATTTATGTTTCTATTTTTTATATTATATTATATCATATCATATTATATTTTTTTGCGTTGTAGATACGTGTTGCTCTTTGCTGCTACACCTTGACAAATGCGTATGTGAGAGATTATACTGTGACAATGGTTGGACGTGTGGACGCACTGAAGGGATGTGGCTGGTATGCAGGCATATGTGTAGGTAAATATGTCTATGTCAGATGTCTAGTTCATCATTATGTCGCACCTATATCTCTGTGTGATGGCTTGTGTTCTTTGAAGTTGTGTGTCTGTCTGACACTCAATGTCCAAATACGATCATAGATGCATTTAGAAACAACTATACATGTTGTTACTGTTTATACATATATATATATGCAACTTTCTGGGGATGATCTTTACCAGAATCACCGTCGATTCAGGCATGTTCAGCGAGTCAAATGGCCGTCTGCTGAGACCTTGCTGACATCTCATCCATTAGTCTCTCAGCCAAGTTTTGGTGGAGCAGTTTTGGATATGTTTTGGATACGTTTCATGAATGTGTTTTCATGGGTGTCCAGATGCCAAGAGTAGCTAGCAGAGCTAAGTGCATGCAGCGGAGTCATTGTTCACATATGGTTTCTTCTCAGCTACACCCGCACAAGAACCTTACTGTACAACAAGAAAACAGCACTAACACAGCGCAACCTCAAGAACACCGATACATATCATTCATGCAAATGTACTCGTATCTTCTAAAGCCAAGACAACATCCTAGTTGTGCATGTTTCAGCTACGCAAAAGTAACATAACACTTCTCAATCCATGAGAATGATAACAACATATAACAGCAAACTGAGGCAAACTCCTGGCCGTTTCCACGCTTTGAGCTCGATGATGTGAAGCAAGGCTGGTGCATCACATAGTGATTTTTCTTCATGTGACTTTGATTCCGCGTTATCTGGTGGATCTTCTGAGTGCAGGTCTGTGGCGTTATCTGGTAGAAAGATTCAAAGACTTGGAGATTTGGACGGGCACCCAGACTTTGCAAGACATGAAGGCTGGGATATGCCACAGTTGACACTGACACCGAAACAGAATGTTGTGAAACAAGTACAGGACTTCATATCACTGCAAAAGGATCCAAAAGGAACGTTTGTCACGGTGCTTGACAACTGAGATTTGTACCTTCATCATACTTGTTAAAACGCAGAGATATGATATCCCAACGGCCAGTAGTTTTCTATAGCTTCCTTGACCAACCTAATGAGGACCCTATCTTCTTGAGCTCATTACGTCAGGTTCCCGAGTTCCTCATGACGGGCCACCCATTTTACGAGGGCTTGGAGTTACTTGTAGAAACCCAACTTGAGCACATGTTGATACATTTTGCATTATGTTATCATCGTGTTGATATGATCTTATGTGCAGTGATCATGTCATCCGCTTTCTCAGGTCATGGCAAATGATTTTCGAACAATCAAACTATTAAGTCTAGTGTGGTCAAAGAATCGATAAAGAATATGAATGATATACGTGTAGTTTTGTAATGCAAGTGTTACATTGAAATCTTGGGAAAGGAAGAATAAGGAAGATGCAGTGCAGCATAGTGCAGCTTTGTGCAGCCTGCTCCTCCGTTCCGCCCAGGACTGCCATGAGCAAAATGTGCCGATTTGTGCTGACAGGGGATTTGTTGCGGCTGAATGAAACAGCGCTCCCACCCTTTGCCCAGCACCTTGTTCTCGCAGATGAGGAGCCGCAGAATTGTGAAAGAGGACCTGCAACCTTCACGGACCTTAACTCTCAGAACTCAACATTTCAGATGTGAGAGACAGCCTTGTGAGAGACGGCGAAGAACACCGTTTTTTTGTGCGGGAACGATTTGCATTGCATCAAGCCTCAAAGTGGGTATAGAATATCGAACTAAATCGAACTATATATAGTATTATATAGTATAATCTTTAGAATGGTAGTGAATATATGTAACGCATATGCAACGAATATGTAATGAATATGTAACGAATGCGTAATGATTGCTATATGAAAGTTATACATTAGAACGAAGTCATTTCAGGGGTTGTTTTGAGCCGAGTTGGAACGAGTTGGAACTGCGCAAGGAGTTGGCCTTGGAGTTCGAGCGGCCACAGCGACACTGCTATCTGCTGGCCTGGCGATTTGATGCGGATCTCTCTGCCTCAGCACGCAGGCGCGGCAGAATGTTGAGATGACCTGGCTATGGCCTGTTTCAAGTCGTAAAGGAGAAATTAAGATGTAGAAAAGCATCCGTGCATCTTGAGACTTGAGAATCTTGAGTTTAGTTCTGGCAGAATATGAGAGCACATGGTCCATGTCCACAAGCCCATCAGAATGCCCATTTTGGATTCATGGGAAGCAATGCGAGGGTGTTAGCCATGTCCTAGAATGTCAATTCTCACTCGACAGGGTCATTGAAAGGGGCTGCAAGATTGACCAATTCTGGAGCGATAAATTGGTGGAGGCGCGGACGGCGTCACATAATTCGCTTAATTCGCCCATGTTGGCCTTGCAGAATCTTGCAGCAACATAATGCTGACATACCATTGGGTATCATCCGGTCCGATACCACTTTGCCACACTTTGCCACACTTTGCCACACTTTGCCACGCTTTGCCAAGGCAGTGGGTCACTCACGGCTCTTGGGCCCCTTAGAAAGGGCACGTTTCTTGACCACCTCAGCAATTGCTGCCGAAGTGGTGGCCAGCCTCAGTTGGGACCAGGATCCGAAGGCAAAAGAAGTTCGACAAGTGTGACAAGAGAAGTTGGTTGTTCAATTGATTTCATGATTTGTTCATGAGCTGAACAACCTCACTGCGTTGGTTCGATTTTTTCCAGCGGACCTTGCAAGTGGATTGAATTGATGCCTAGGTTCAGGTTGCTATGGGAGAATTCTTCTTCCGGCAGCTGCAAACCTTCAGTGTCGATGTGGCAGACGCTCGGCTTCTCTCACTATTCCAAACCGGATCATGTCAGGGCCGCTGACAGTGCGATTTCATACGAGTATCATGGACTATCCGAGTCATCCGAGACATTCCGAGATTCCCTTTCTCGGCCGCAGTTGCACTGAGGAGATGTTGTGCGAGGCGCTGGAGCTGACGCGGCGGTTGCCCGGGATTTACCTGGAGATTGGGGTCTTCAAGGCGTGACCTCCAATCGGGGAAACACATGGAAACACGGGGAAACCGGAGACGAAACAAGATGCGCCACTCTCTAAGCTAGATGCAGATCTCAAAAGAGAATGTCAGACTGACAGTGACTAAGATACTCTATAAGCCTGAGTATTATCCTCTGGTGGCCCTTGCCCGTGTGCCCGTGTGCCCGTGGATCGGGGTTGTGCCCGTGTGCCCGTGTGCCTGTGGATCGGGTTGTGCCCGGGTGCCCGTGTGCCCGGGCCAGCGACAAGTCCAGAAGTCCAGAAGTGACACGCTTGCAGGCAGATGAGTCTGTCTGCTGGTTCCCCAAACAGTCAGTCCACACTGAGGGGTTCTTACGGTAGATGTAAAGGCCGGTGCCTGATCTGGGTGCTCACTCTGGTCTGCGGAATTTTTACCTGTAAATTTCCGTATGGTGTGGCTCTTGTGACATGTTGAAGTGCATTTCCACTGCGCAGGCTCGCACAAAGTGTATGTCTGCGTTCTGGCCTCATCGGTCTTCCTCCTCAACATCCTCCTCCTCAACATCAGCATCATCATTTTCCTCTCCCTTGACACCAACTTCAACCGACTCCGCAGTACACAGCGGATGTTCCAGCAAGGAATGTATCTATCTACCTATCTATCTATCTTTCTTTCTGTCTATCCATCTATCTATCTATCCGTTTGTCTGCCTTTCTGTGTGTCAACCGGTTGCTGCAGCATGACGTCATAGCAGCATGATGAGCGCGGTGCCCGTCGTTGTAGGCCTTGGTGTTTGTTTGATGTTCCTTCCTGTTGCATGACCATGTGGTTGCCTTGTTGTTTCCTTGCAACCTTGTTCCGCTGTGTTGCGATGTCTTGATCTTATGTTAATGTCGACATGCGGCGTTTCGGCGCCGTCTGCTGTAAATGGCATGTCGCTGTCCTTGCCGTGTTGTTTGCGTGCAGCTTAATGTCGTTGTTTTGCCTTGATCTTAAGTTAATTTCCTCATGCGTTGCTTTGGCTCCGTCTACCGTAGATTCCTTTCAGTAGGCTCGCCGTTATTCCGCCGCAATGTTGTCATTATTTCTGTCATGTCAGCTGAGTTTCTTTGATTCTTGCGCTCATGTGTCCGTGGATTGCCAGTGTGCCCGTGTGTCCGTGTGCCCGTGGATTCCTCGTGTGCCCGTGTGCCCGTGTGCCCGTGGTTTCCTCGTGTGCCCGTGTGCCGGTGTGCCCGTGGATCGGCCGTGTGCCCGTGTGCCCGGAGGGCCGTGAGGAGAGTAATCTCCTAAGCCTCTAAGATATTCTAAGATTGGGCGGGCGGACTTTGTGAACGGAGCAGGGTTCGTATGGGGTGATCGTTTATATTGTTAATTAGATCATCCATTATATCCATATATTATCCATATAGGATCATCCAAATAACCTATACTTGTATTTTATTACTTATATTATATTTATGATATGGTTTGATCATGTTTGATCCAAACGCTATGGCCCCGTATCGATTTGTGAATTACTTTGAAACCTGGCCGCGCAGGGCGCCAGTGCCTTCGTGGTCTTTGGCTCTTTGCTTGGCACACAGTTTTCTACATATATCATACATATATATATATATATAATAATTTGTAATATAATCTAATATGATAATATATGTGTGTCTATTTAAGTGTCTCTTACTTGTAGTTTATTGGTAGTTTGTTTTTTTGGTTGCAGGTGTCACCACTGAAAATGATTTGTAGACAGGAGAACTTTGAGACTTCCTTGATTTGTCCCAAGGTCTTGCAGTATCTGGAGCGACAAAGAGCTATATCTCGCCCGGTAGTGCTGATGGACACCTTTAGCGGTTTCAACTATTCGGAGGCGCCGTGGAGCAAACTCGATAATTGGCTTGGAGGTCGTCGCTGTGACTTTGGAGTCTGCTCTAGATTTCTGCGACTTCACTCAGGTTCATCCCAGTGGGGAGAATGTATGAGAGGAGTCTGTTTCAATGCTTTGTCACTGATTTGTTCCATTCATTTCCTCACTTCAGCATCGGCACGTTCGCACATTTGCATGACACGTGCAGGCAGCGGACAGCATGGATCGTGGCTGGCATGGAACACACAAGGCCAGACCTGCTATGCCCCACATATTCAGCCGATGGAGCCGGACCCAAGCAGTTTAGCCCATGACCAGGCCTTGACACGCCTCGACCAATTCGTATTCTCAACCAAGATAACCAAGGACAACCTCTATCAACTGCCATGGTAAGCCCACATATAGATCATATAGTTTATCAGATTGTTCAGGCAAAGTCGTCCGATATCGTCAGATTGCAATATTTTGACACCAACTGGTATCCGACTGCGCAGGGTGCTGTTCTTCAGGTGTTTGCAGATCCAATGGAACACATGAACTATCTTCAAGACTTTCTGGGGCAGACATCAGTGCCCTTTACGCTCTTGCAGGCGCAGTCTGCTCAGTTTCACTTCTGCCCATTGTTTTGAATATGTTTGAACTGGCAAAATCCTTGTTGCGGTCCGTTTGTCTTGCCATGTCTTGCCGATGTGGCATTGTGCAGCACCTCCAAGCAGGGAGAGTCTGGGTTCAGCGCTGCAGGCGAATATATTGAGTGATGATGTCCCACATGAGGATATTGCAGTAGCCAACATTGACGTGGACATGTTCGAAACCACCCTGGCAGCATTGACGAAGGTCGGGAGCCAGGAGCAGGCGACGTTCAAATCTTTGAAGGTGTTCTTGAGCAGACTGTCGTTCTCCGCAGTCTCGGAGTTGCACACGGATACGGCATGCCAAGAAACGCCAAGAGTTTTCGAAAGTCGAGATATCGTCAGAACCGTAAAATCTGTTCAGTTTGTTTCAAGCAAATCCAAGGTGGCTCCACGAATAGTCCTTGGAGGAGTGATCCTATTGGAAGATGTGACTTGGCACGCCGATTGGGTTTCCACAAGTTGGGGCTGAGAATAGGGGTTCGGCCTCAGTTCCAAAACGCTTTGGAGGAGTTGCGCCTTTCCATATCAGTACGATGGGCTGGTGAACACAAAGGGAGTTCAGTGGAAAGTGCTTATGTATACTCTGATTTGTTTTTTTCGATGTTGATCTGCAGTTCTAGCCACCTACTGCGAAGTTTGATTCATTTTGTAGCGTTTTATTTTGGATTCTTAAAATAGCTGGATTCAATAGTCGACCAGGCAAAAGGTTGCATGAATTTAGCTACTGCTCTTTTGGGTTAGGGGCACAAACATTCAGAAACAAATTGGGTGAGCGGTACAGCCCGGTGCGGTACAGACCTTCACTCTGAATCCTAAATCATCCTAAATCATCCTAAAGCCACATTGCTTGACCGCACCGTGGCAAGGTGACAGCAACGCCCTTGCTGACAGGCTCTCTGGCAGCTTTGGATGAGTTTCTTGAGCCTGCTGCTCAGAGCAACGAGCTTTTCTCCATAGGCTTCACCAATATGATTATGATTATGATGTTTGAGTTGGGGTAGTTTGGGAATAATATGGCATATCCCTGCAATTCTATGCCAAATAATGCCAAATATTTGAATTTTGGTGATGCTATTTGTATCCCAAGGTCCAAAAATGGCCTCGACTTCAGCAAGCTGTTGACACGTGGAGGAGTGTTATTGATTCGCGTGAAGAGCCATGACGTGGACGTGCCAACGAGCTGCGAGAGTGAAAAATCGTTGGCTTTGCAGAATTGCTTTGACCATCTTTGACTGCTTTGGAAGATATTTTTGCACATGTTCGCATCTTCCAGTCTCGGAAGAGTCCCTTTGAATCTTTGAAGCAACATACTCTTTGAGTAACATGCACCAAGGTTCTGAAACTTTTGTGACAGGAGCAGTCGATGTCCATTGTCCATTTTTCCTCCCAACATTGGATTCATTGGATGATGGGAGTTTGCTGTATGACGTTGTATACAGCTGTAATTATGCAGATGAGTGAATTCATGCATGTAGCAAGAAAGGTGATGCAATGGGATGTAATGGGATCAACATGCAAATACAAACGTATTCAGACTCCTATTTTGTATGTTTTGTGGCCTAGCACAATTTAGCCTGGCAAATGCTGACACCGAATACGGCGTTGCTCTACCTTCGCCCATCCAAATCCCATCGCCGACAGTGAACCACCTTTTCCACCTTGGGAAGTCAGGGCATGTCATATGTGATCTTGAGCTGTCTCGAGCATTGCTCGCATTTGGGAAAGACAGAAACCTACGCAGTGACTTTGTTTGACTTTGTTTGTCAGAAACGGTTCCTTTCAGAGATTGAAATCGCCCGATTAAACAGACTCCTGTCAGTACACACTTTGCATTTGTTGGTATATGAGGATATGCTCAGACATGTCAAGCAGATATCCAGGGATCCTCATGAATTCGACGGTGAGTTCCAAATTACAAAGGCTCTTGCTCTGAAAGCATCCTCAACGTTTGCCAGATTCTTCACAGACATGCAGTAACAAGTACAGCAAGTGCTATCATCAGCTATCACTTCTCGGTGCTGCATGCTGAAGGGTGCAGCCGATGTTGTCAACACGCTGCTGCAGCCATGCCTGGTATGCTTCGAATCCGGGCTTCACCGGCTTCACCGGCTTCACCTCGGCATTTTCAGCTTGGGCAACTTGGGCAGCGTGGGCTTTGGTGTGCCAATGGGGTTCTCTAAATGTCGTTGTCCTCGCCAGTGACAGTCCTGACAGTCCTGACAGTCCCCGCATCAGTCGCGGCGTGTGGTGCCCACCTTTGCCATCAACCCGACCAGCCAACTGTTCTCGTCAGTCGAGTCAAGTGGGGCAAGGCACTGCAGTTCGTTCACTGTACGATGAAGTCGCTGAGACCATGGCACCTCTCTCGGATTTGTTGGAGCTGGGAGAAGTGGAAGACCACATGTTGAATGCCTATTTGGGATTAACTGAGTTCTTGCAGAATATGCAACACTTGATTTGTTTTATGGATTTCAAGGACAATTGCTATGAAAACTCAGAGTATATGGAGGTGGTTCAATATTTTTGCCATCACTTGGACAATATTTGCCATGACTTGGGCTTGTGCAAGCCCGAGATGAATATTTGTGGATCGCTGCTCCTAGACGCTGGGGTAGACCTTGGACGAGTCATACAGCAGATTCGCGCGGGTGTCCTAGAGCAAGTGCAGATGCATCTCGGTAGAAATCGGTACAGCATGGTACAGCTGTTTGAAGACCAAACTTCGCAGTTTCTCTGGGCATCTCTGGGCATCTCTGGGTATCTCTGGGCATCTCTGGGCTTTGGGGATCTTTGGGGTATCTTTGGGGTTTTGCTGAAGCTTTTCTGAACTTTTCTCTTATTCTGATCCCCTTTGCTTGACAAGACAGTTATGGTGAGGCGGTGAGGGTTCATGCTGGAAACAGTCACAAGATGTTCAAAACTTTGCATCAAGGAACGATGTGCCTTTGTCAGCATCGAAGTTTATAGATCGAAAGAATGAATGTCTTCCGCGATCGCCGGTCAGAATTCTCGGTCTCAATGGTTCGCTGCAAATTCTCTCGCAGGAAGAACGGCCACTCTTCACACGTCATCGCATTTTGGAGACCATGTCCAGTTCGAATCTGTCAGGTTTACAAAGCTATGTGGTAAATTTGGGCGCATCTGAAATGGCCGGTTGTTTGGACTCAGCAAGCTGTCTCATTCAGAGGGGTTGGTCAGGTATTATGTTAGAGTGCAACTACCAACATAGTCAAAATTTGCGTGAGACCTATGCTCATCGAAAGGATGTGCAGATCATAAATCAATGCTTAGCGCCTGAAAGCTGGGTGAGTGCTGCTATCAGCGCTGTCTGGAACTTCGAGCGAGTTCTGCCTCCGACTTCATCGCCATTCCCGATGTTTCTGAAGATCGATGTGGACAGAAACTGATAAAAAACGTGTCGATTCATGGATTTTGATGGATTTTGTCATTTGATTCTTTTGATCTAGACTGGTCTTAATAGGTCTGAATAGTTTTCGGCAAATGTGTTTCCCCACGTTTGAATACCTTGGATGCCTTGGAATTCTTGGGGCAATTAGTTCAAATTACTTCACCGTCCACGTGTTTGGCTTGTGCTTTGCTTGAACTTTTGCAACTGTGTGCTGTGGAGATCTGTGGAGGACAATGGTGATTGTGATTTTCTGAAGGCGTGGCTATCTGCAGGCTATCGACCCCTCTTTGTGGAAATGGAGTTGATTCACGCCTTTGTCCCGCCGGAGATTCAGGCCACTTTTTTTCCACCTTGAAAATCGGAGCACACTTGCACCATCTTGCACCATTGAAGGTTCACTTCCCGGATTCCAGCGCTCCCAAAGACTTGCTGAATCTCGCTCTTTCTCCCAATTCTTCATTGTTCCCCACATCACTGTGTGCGGTTCTTGTTTTTCGCTTTGCACCCGCCGCTCCTTCCGCGTCCGCCCGCCGCGTCCGCCCGACACACCACCACTCATCACACACATCTCACATCCAATCACATCCAACTCATCACACAGCACAACTCATCACAACACTTCGTCTGGCAGGCGCAGCTCTCACACGACCTCATCACACAGCACTCATCACAGCACAACTCATCACACCACTTGTCACAGCACAACTCATCACACCACTTGTCACAGCACAACTCATCACACCACTTCTGGGCCGCAGCTGGCTTTTGTGTGGCATGCGCGATACGCAGAGCCTTCTGGAGGAGCTGGTGCGCGCGTCGGGGCTGGGCCGCGGCTGGCTTTCGTGTGGCAAGCGCAGTACACAGAGTCTTCTGGAGGAGCTGGTGCGCGCGTGGGCGCCGCTGGGCCGCGGCTGGCTTTCATGTGGCAGGCGCAGTACACAGAGCCTTCACTGGTGCGCGCGTGGGCGCCGCTGGGCCGCCGCTGGCTTTCATGTGGCAGGCGCAGTACACAGAGCCTTTTGCAGGAGCTGCTGCGCGCGTGGTCGCCCTTGGCCCGCGGCTGGCTGCCGTGTGGCAGGCGCGGTACACAGAGCCTCCTGGAGGAGCTGCTGGAGGAGCTGCTGCGCGCGTGGGCGTTTTGCGTGGCAAGCGTGGCGCTTGGCGACATAGACCTTCGTTTTGCGTGGCAGGCGTGGCACTTGGTGACATCCACGCTGCAAGCGGGTCCATCTCTCTCAAATACGACCTTGTCACACACATACACACACACACACAACTTTGTCACGCACAATCTTTCACATCTCTCTCTCACATGCAGCTTTATCGCACACAACTTTGTCAAACACAACTCTTTCGCACACAACTTTTTCACACACATCTCTCTCACACACAACTTTGTCACCCACAGCTTTGTCACACACACACACAACTTTGTCACCCACAACTTTGTCACCCACAAGTTTGTCACACACACACACAACTTTGTCACCCACAACTTTGTCACACACAATCTTTCACACACATCTCTCTCACATGCAACTTCTCTCTGACACACATCTTTGTCACACACAACTTTGTCACTCACACACAACTTTGTCACACACACAACTCTTTCACACACAACTTTATACAACTTTGTCACAGACAATCGTTCACACACAACTTTGTCACACGCAATCTTTCACACACAACTTTGTCACACACACACAATCTTTCACACACAGCTTTGTCACAGACAATCTTTCACACACAACTCTTTCACTCACAACTTTTCACACACAACCCTTTCACAGACACACAACTTTCTCACACAAAACTCTTCACATAGAAATAGAACTTTTAAAATGATTGACCCTCCACCATCTCCTTTGTCTTTTCTTCTTTCTCCGTGCCACTGCAACCACTTTTTCTGATTATTGGAAGAAGTTGACTTGTGGGGTTATCCGGTCCTTTTATTTTTCCACTTCACAATGCCCCAAGATTCACATATCCCAACACGTCCCAACCCCACGACCTATAGGTCGCCCATGAACCTCAAGTAGTATCTTGCCCTGTTTCTTCCCTAGATGTATAAATTTGGTTTGCTTAGGTTTATTGTGGTTTATTGTTCAGAACACCAAACCTTGTTCTTTGCCGTGTGCCGCATTGAGAATTGGTCAAGAGGATAGAAATTTCACAACGTTTAGACGTTTAGCATTTGTTGAAGTTCCCATGCCAGGTGAACTTCCCATACATTGACGTGGGCCAGGCCGATTTCAACAAGGCGCGTGCTAGTGATGTGATGTCCAAAGGCTGTAGTCTTGGCCAAGTGCTCTCTATTTTGGGCGACGGCTATTCCCTTCTCTCGTGGAGCTATGACAAGGACTAAATGCACATGGAACGCACATGGAATGCAACTGCCAGATGTGCTAGAAACTTTCCAGAGCATGTATATATTTTCTTTAAAGCAAGGGGAGTCCAATGTGCGAGACAAGAATTGCAATCACAAATAGTGTAGTAATATAGGCAATTCTTGCGAATTTTGCAGCCAACTCTTGCACGTTGAAGGCTTTGAAACATGTACTCTGGATTCTGGCATTCGTGGAAGACTTGAGTCCACTAGCATTCCACTGATAGGACATCAATGCGCAGTTTGTATTGGACACCTGGGCCAAAGAGCACAAGATCTTCGTGGTACCTCACAGCGAAATCTCGTCCTTCTGGCATCGAGCTGTGAGCTTTCGTGAGGCAGAAAATACCAACGCGAGAGTGAACGTGAGAAGACAAGAGTACTCGTAAGAATATCTCAATATATCAGGAAATATCAGGAATATATCATTGATATCAATTTGATATCACAATCATATCTCTTTCAATGAGCCAAAGAGGGCAAACAAATGTAGATTAATACGTCTGGGAAGTTGAGAGACTCGGGAGAAAAAGACACGTGTTAGATTCCATAAGCTCGAAATATCTGGAACATGCGCAAATTGAGGCCTTGCCGGTTCGGTTTTTAGGATGATTCAGATTGATTAAGGTGCGGGAACAATAGGACACATGACAACACTCATCATCTCTGGTCAACTTACGCCCTTCGCCAGGTATGGGATGATCACAACTGGCATGGCATGGACTTGCCGCTGAATTTCCTTCTGAGCGATAGCTCTCTTGCAGAGAAGCTGCTGGGATCAAGATACTTCACCCATGGCCCATCATAACCCATCATCAATGCCGTTGTTTGATTTTGTTTGGCAATTGTCAAGATGATATTTGTGCGTGTTTGTGTTGCGCACTTCGTGATTTGTTTCAAGTTCTCGCGCGGCGACTGTTCAAACATGTTTGCATGTGTGCTATGATGTTGCTTTAGTTATCTATGGACTAGTGAATAAGTTTGTGCGAGTTGGTCTGTTGCTAGGTTAGCCGACTGATGAATCTGAGTGACTTATGCACATCAGGCCAATTACTTGCTTAGTGATGCTTAGTGTGAGTGTGGTTTTGTTGGAGGGCAGTTGTTTTGTTTGGAAATCCCAGGCAAACGGCCTTAAACGTCGCTTATGAGATTGTGCTACAACGGAGCCAGTAAAGCTTGGAGTTCTCGCGCAGCTTGGAGTTGCGACCAGGAAAAGTGAAATCGCAAGAAATCGCAAGAAATCATAAGTTGGCGGCCTCTCCGCGATTTGGGGCCTCGACTTGTCACATGGCTCGTGAAGCCTTGGAGGATAGTCGCATCGGCAAAACCACCGAAAGTGTCTTCAGCGGAGAAAACAGCGCATGGCATGTGGTACACGTCGCTGCAATGGGGTGGCAAGTGAGGGCAAGTGATGGCCCAAAGATGGGAGCTTTGTCTTTGTTTCCCGTTGTTCATTGCTTTTCATCTTTGAGCTCCATTTGTTTGTCAGCCATCGCTGGCCACCAGTGTTCCTGCAACAAGATACCTGTTGTTTCCGCGTTTGTGGGCTCAGACACTCTGCACAACGTGCAGTGCCTCGACAAGGCATAGAAGATTAAACATGAAGCGCCTAGAGACAAAACGCATCCCGAGAGCAGAAGAACATCACAAGAAATTCTGAATCGGGGCAATTTCTCTCGTCCTTGGCCTGTGTGACTCCACTGTGTTTTCCGGAAACTAACTTCAATGTGATTGCTCTGCAAAGTCAGTCTTGGTCAACCCTGCTTGAATGGTATAGGCTCCAATCATAATCTCTTTCTCAAAGCACCAAGTCTTGTAAATATCATTAAACATCAAAATAAAACAAATAGACATGCATTGAAAATCTAAGTATGTTTTGCGTTGATTATTTGATGGCGATCTAGCGTGCCAGGGGTGGCCCTGCGCGAGGTGAAGAGACCATGGTTTGTCACCTGCGTTGCTTACGGATTTGCATACTTTTGTTGCTACCCAGTGTGCGCAGTTACGATTATGAAATTGATGAGGCCGGCATTCCCATACTCTGGGAACCGCAGAAGGGATTATTGTTCAGTCCAGATGGCGACAAAAAGACCCTTGGCGAGATGAGTGATGAATTTGGCAAGTTCTTTCCTCAGGACAACGAAGCGCCTGGCCGACGACCAGCCGTCATTGCTTTCCATGGAGGACATGATGCAAGTATCGCCATTGGTGTTGGAGGTCGCGTGCAATGCGTGCTTGAGTTGGAGCGCTGGTTTGAAATACGATATTTCTACTTGGGTGGTCACACCACCTCCCACATGAGTGAAGCTGAATTTGGTGAGACTTGGTTCGTTGCATTGAAAGCAGTTCTAGAAGGATGTGAATGTGAGGGAGACTGCCCTCAACAAATCCACTATGCTGTCCTGGACAACTTGGAGTATCGTGAATATGAAGTTCTTAAGGATGCCGTAGAGCCACTGCTGGGCCAAGAAGTGACATGGCGTTTTGCCAATCATCACCGTTCCCACGCCCTACTAGGCTTCTATGCTTCACCCTTTCGTTCAGCCATCATTATGTCATACGATGCGGGTGGAAATGATGGTGTTTTCAACTTCTATGTGGGCCTTGGACTGGAAATGAAATTCGTAGCCAAACTGCCAATCAATTTAGGTATGGCATACAATATGCTTGCAGTTTTACTTCCCGAGGTAACTGGAGCTAAGGGCCCCAAGAACCCTGTGGTTTGTTCGGAGAGAGAGATCACTCCATACACCCTGCAAGAGACTGCTGCAGAAATGCATGGCCTGCCCAACACAGTGGATGCTACGGGCAAAGTGATCCACAGTTATGCTGGGAAATTCATGGGTTACTCCGCCCTGGTTTCGCCCGATCCGGAGGTGCAGTTTTGGACCAAGCAATACATCCGTAGTTATGTCCTAAACGAAACGGCTATGGAGGAGGCCTTCACCTGGTTGAGGCACTTTGCATGCACAGGGACCGAGGCCCAAAGGACATTGGCTGCCTCAGCACAGGCGGAATGGACCGATTATGTGGAAGAACTCTTCGAGAAGTTTTTTCGATCTGTCACAATGCTTCTTCCGCAGCCCTTGGAAGGTATCGTGTTGACTGGAGGCTGTGCCTTAAACGTTTTGGCCAACCAACGCATTTTTGATAGATTCACAGATGTGGATGGCGTTCATCCTAACCTTCCACGTTCCCTGTATGTTCCACCAGCAAGCAACGATGGCGGCATTGTAGTGGGTGCCCTTTGGTCTGTGATGCCACCATTCTTTCCCCAACCGCTGCAATACCTGGGCTTTCGTCTCTTTGACCTCGCTTTATTGGATGAAGCTGCAAGTAGTCGGCAAGCCCAGCGATTGACTGAGCTTGGTGGCGTTGAATACTTGGCCGATTTGCTAGCTGGAGGTGAAGCCTGGAAAAGTGAAAGCCCTGAAAATCTGAGCGTGAAACCCATCATAGCTGTAGTCCTTGGTCGACAAGAGTTTGGGCCCAGGGCCCTCGGTCATCGATCTCTTCTGGCAGTTCCGGATTCACACGACATCAAGGATCGGATGAATCAGCTGAAAGCACGACAGTCATATCGCCCCGTAGCACCGATGATTGCAGATGAAGCCTTGGAGGAGGTCTTTGGTCCGTCAGCACCGAAGTCTCCTTACATGACCATGGCACCTCAGGTGAAGGAGGAGGTCCGTGAACGCTTCCCGGCCTTGGCACATGTGGATGGCACTGCACGACATCAGTCGGTAGGAGCCAAAGATGAACCCTGGATCCATGCGCTTCTGTTGGCCGTGGGGAAGAGGACTGGTTTAGCTGCACTCATCAATACGAGTTTCAATTCCAAAGGTAAACCGATTGTCAACACCGTGAAAGAATGCCTCAAAATGCTTGACGACCTTCCTGATTTGGATTATGTGTTGATCGAGGATTGGCTCTTTCGCAAGAAAATGCGCTGAAACACTTGGCACCAAGATCATGAAGGATACCTTGGTATTAATCAAGTGTTCATGACTATCATGACTCATTTTCACAAGAGAACAATGCAAGGCTTACTTCCGGATCTTCCGGCTCATTTCGCTGCGTTGCTGTTCGTGTTTGAAGTGTTTTAATATGTGCTTCATTTGTTACCACATGTTGCCACCATCACGCCGATTCCCGCATTTGTGGGCTCAGACGCCGTGCACAATGCACGGTGCCCCGACAAGACATAGAAGATTGAAAATCATCATGAAGCATTTCTTAACAAAAACATAGCTCATTGACAGAGCGCCAGAACATTGCAAGATGTTCAGCACACTCCTTGTATAGAGAGAATATGTGATAATATGTGTCTTATTCCCTTTCCAAAACGGAAAATTAAATAGGCTTGTTGCTCAGCATTTGTTTTGGGCAACGTTCTGGTTAAATGTTATGTGCTTCGCCATGATCTCAGTAAAAAACATCAGAGTTTTGGAACAGTTGTGGCCAAGCACAACAGGTCATTCGGTTGCGCTGGCCAGCTTGCGGATCTCGTGGAAGCCTGGGTCGCTGAAGGGCCAACCAAGGCACCACAAACTCGGAAGGCGCGGACTGGTTGAGAACTGGTTGGGGATGGCACACAACCTGCGCAACATGGGCTGTTGCCTTCAAACTCATCGTTGCCCAAGGATTCATTGTCCTATCGTCGCATCCCTGACACAATCCAGCCCTCTGAATTCCCGATGGGAAGGTTTGGTTGGAGCAATTAATTCATGCCCCCTCAAAGTGGGCTGCTAGGCATGGCAATGCCCCTAATGGTGACGTGGCCATCACTAGAGGTTCCAGGCCGGCTCTCATTTTTCGCCTCTGACTTGTTGAATCACGTTGAGTCCATCTGAGTCCTAAAGAATGCAAACGATTTACCACATCCAACCACTGCGAATGATGACCAAATGTAGTTGACTTTTGCAAGCACCCAACATAGTGAAGCTGTCCCAACTTGCCAAAGTGTCAACCCGGAAGAGATAGCCTGTTCCACAATTCTGAGATATGCAGGAGGAAGGGTTGATCTTGGCCATGGCACGTTGCAGTATGGCACATGTGCTTGTCGAGTTTATCAAAAACGAACAACTTCCAGAATGGTGCATTGACGACCATGCAAACTGATGCAGTTGGACTTTAACTATGGTTTGTTTCCTTTGTTTTGTTAAACTACTGAGTGACCTTGGCCATGGAATGAACCACAGCATGTGACAGGTGCTGTCATCATGTTCCCGATGGCCATCACTCCCTGGAGCACCACAGATGGCGCATCAACCTCAGTCCAGCTTGGTCAAACCTAGCAAGGTGAAAGTCAGCCCTCAGCAAGGTAATAAAAACACCGAGGTGCATGAAGCTTGCTACAACTGACCGGCGTTCCAAGAAAAGCACATTTAATATAATATATATATTGTGATATAATATATTATGTAGTTAGTATAATATGTTATAGTCTTTATATGTCTTTACAGTTTGGAAACAATATGGATGGATGGCGTATGTTGTTTCATACCGTTTCATGTACGAACAGTTGCAGAATCAAGGCTGACAGCAGTGTCGTGTGCGTCCCTGTGGCCTCCGTGGACCAGGGATGGTGCGCTTCACTTCAACAGTTTAACACATGTTTAGCATATTCAGTAGCTATGTTCATGTTTCACTTCATGTTTCATAATGGTTCCCTGTTGAAGTGCAAAAAGATGTCAGTTGCCAGTGTGAATGCAACGCGCTTTCAGATGCTTTCAGATGCTTTCAGCATAGTGAAAAACATCGCAGACCATAACAGCCATGCTGACGCACAGGGATGCAACACACTCTGTCGAATCTCAGGACAACCGGTAGCTTCTATCATGGTTGCCTGCTCAAAGAAATCAGCAGTAAATACCAGAGTGCGGAAGTTCATAGAGCCGTTTTTTCCCCAGATTTGTGGCGTTACTTTTTGCATTCTTATCATTCTTGGATTTTCTTGCTGATTTTCGGATGATTTTAGAACTGTATTTATTATATCAAGACTCAAGACATTTTGTCAGGTCATGCACGTTTCATTGAAGTTCTTTCGTGATTTTGCGCAAGTTGGAAGGAGCCGATCCAAGAGAGTCAAGAAAGTCCAAGGCTGGTAAGAAAATGTAAGAAAGCATATCAATAGATATCAATAGTGATAGTGATTTCTGTCAACTGCTTAATTACATTCAATTGCTATGCATTTGGAGGAAAACTGAGTGAACATTCGTCACTTTCAAGACAGGTCACTCATACTGGACTGATACTGGACTCATACTTGACTACTGCTGGCATTTGCTAACCTATTTCATTGTCCACAATGCACTATTCCACCCGCGGAATGACCGGAATGACCTTACGCCACCTCATTGGGCATTGTCTTTAAAGTTTGGGTTCAGGAAAATTATGGGCCCTGCATTGTGTAGATTCTGATTCTGTACTGACACCAGAACCAAACACCCAAGCACCACTTCTTGACTTTGTGGTTGGGGAGGAAATCCATAGAAGTCATGTCCAACTATTTGGACTGATTTCTGTGGAGGAGTGCTTGTTTGGTCAAACTTCATGTTTCTGCTTCCATTGAAACATATTGAAACTATTTATATTCATCAACAATAAGTGCGCTGATTCAGTAAACAGTGTATGAGGTTCTCAATAGTTTCGCCCATTGGAATTCTATCAGCCATGTCAGCCATATATCCTTTCCTTCCATGCCTTTCCAAAAGGACGGAATTGACAGATGTTCCATGAAGTTTCCCGAGAACATGGACTTGCGGGGCTCCAATCAGGGTTTGAAACACATCAGATTGACATGGTCAACAGTTGTATAACTGGTAGATCACAGGGGAAAAGACACTAAACTCTCTGTGGGGAACCACTTTCATGTAGAGATTCAAACTTGTGAAGGGGTCGGCAACTTGATCTTATAGAGCATCCAGTACGCCAGAAACAGAGTTTTTTCTAGCATACTATAGCATACTGTGCAGCATACTTGATGTGAGATTTGTCGATGGGTCCTGAGTTGATAGATTTCTTTTTTGGTTGCGGACATTCATGCAATTTCATGCATGCGAGCAGATTTCTATACTGTAGAGGGCCCATTTTAGAAAGCATTGAAGTGACAAAGGGTCAAGGAATCAGTTTTATGAAGGACCGATTGGGTGATACTTGCTTTGTAGAGGCGTTTCTGGTTACATTTTGTAGTGCCCACAGCTGTTGCCAATCAGACACCCCAAAAACAGAGCATATCTATACCAGTTTGTGATTTGGGAGGGTTCTTGGGATGAATCGATTCAAGATGGAAAGCAACTGCCAGAAATCTACCCGGCCAAAGCACAATGCTGTTCTGTCTTTGGAATTAAAAAACAGCAGTGATGGGTCGCTTCAGCAGCAACGGATTGCTTCAGCAGCAACGGATTCCTTTATAATTTGGTTGAAGCTAGGGCTCTGATAAAAACCGGAGGCTTGGGGGAAAACATTAAAGCCTACTATTGGCATCCCATGTGTGTTTGTTGTTGGTCAAGACAGGGGCTTGTCTCGCCCGACTTTTCCAGGGTCCAAAAGTAGGGGGAATTGAACATATCTTCGAAGTTGCACTTATTGTCATTGTTCATGCTGGATCATGCTGGCAACTTGGATCCAAGTATTTGAATTGCTTCACTTGGGCATCATGTGTATGGCCAAGCTGCGGCTGAATCGAACATTTGTGGACCCTGGTGTTTGGTTCCATGTTTTGAAGCTGTTGGGCTTGTGATGACGACAAAGTGCTACAAAACAAACCTTGCCATCCCTGTCACTGAACGGATTTGATGCTGTAGTTGCAGGGTGGGGATCACTCGAAGTAAGCTTTTATTTTTTTTGGGTCTCTAGATTTTATCTCGCTTGTCAACCCCACGGTGTGGCAATCTGGACGGATGAAGGATGAACGACAAAACTCGCTTTGAAATTCGACCGTCGCCCAGCAACACCGCGCATTAAACGCACGCCGCAAGCGCGCCGAAAAAGGGCGCTAGCCAAAAGCGCGCAAAAACCCGCGGGCAAAGCCCAGCCGCCCCCGCGGCAAAGCCACCAAAAGCGCGGGCGCAACCAAACACGAGGACAAGGCCTGTAACCTATGCTTGAGACCAGAGCAATTTATTTTTGCCTGGGCAGACCTTGAAAAGGCAGCGGCCAGCTCCAGACAACCGCGCGCCATCCTTCACAGTGATCTTTGCTTCTGACGCGGCAGATTCATTGGGGGGGCAAAGGGCGCCAATTCTTCTCTCAGCCCAGCGAACATCTACAAGAAGAATCGGGCGGGCTTGGCAGGTTTGCTGAACCTTCATGTCGCCCTGATCATGAAGAGCCTCTTGTCAACATCTTGGAAAGTTCCTCGTCCGCACTGAACACGTTTGCCGTGTCAAGTTGACTCAAACGCAAACTCGTGCGCAGACAGATGGGTGCATTTTCAAAGGCGTTGTGCCCGCCTTTGGCCAAAACACACGGTAAAAGGCCGACCTTGAGCGTCCACAACTCTTGCAAGAGCAAACCCATGCAAGCACCGTCAAACGCCATTGTTTGTGATTTCGATCCAAGAAGGATTTTTAAACGTTCGTTGAGGCAATTCCTGTCTTTCTGGTTTGTTCGAGTCGACACGTCGTGTTTTGAAATTGCGTTAGGATCCTTCGTGAAGGAATTCCTGCGGAGGAGACACGTGTTAGAGGCGATGGTGACTGTAGTGATGCATCCATGCTTTGCAACATGCGTTGGACCTTGCAGCTATCAAATTGTTTTTTTCTCGTGCTCGTACGCGGTCACATTTTCGTTGCTGCATTTGTTTCTCCATTTGTTTTGAATTGAAAAACACGTCAACCAACGGTAAACAATACCAACGTTAAAATGCATAGTGTTTGTTTTGCGCCGACTTGTTTCTGATGTTTGTGGGCATTAGCGAAAAACAACTACGAACGCCTGTTCAATGCTGCATATAGTGCCACAAACATGTGAAATGTTGTGATGCATTTCCACAGGAACACTGCATCATCCGCAGCATTTTGGGTTCAGGATTTTGCTTCCACGGTGCATCTGACGAGGTATTATTGACGTTCAACAAAATGATTGCACCTGGGCCTTGGAAAGACCACAGTGAAACATCGCCGACTGTCCGACAAAAAATGCCTCCTTTGATGGGTCCTTGAGCTGGACAAGAAGTGGCAAAAAAACAATGGCAATCCAAACCAGACAAATGATTCTGCAGGGAACCATACTCAAACGAATGGTTTTCAAGAGACTTAATTTTCGGACAATTGTAACCGTTTTCGACTTAAGACAAGTCGCAACCCTGCTCGACAGACGCGATGCTTGACCAAGGAGTTGGTCTTGGTGGACAAGATCATTCTAGCCTCTAGTGCCTCGGTAAATTTCCTGAAATTATCTCAAGCATTTGCATTATTGTTTGATAAACCCCTGTAATGCATATAATATAAATCAGGATTCTGGTGCCTGGGTTTTAATTTTGGAAGGTTTCTGGGTGTTGAAACTGGTTTTTGAATGGTGCAGGATACATATCAAAACGGTGTTGGCTCAGCACTATTCGTTAGTGGTGTTTTTTCCAATTCTGCTCTGGTTTACATATGCGTGGTTTATTCAGGCTACCCCCGTCCAGGTCGGCCCAGGTCCGCCTAAGTCTGCCCAGGTCAATCCCAACTTGCAGGTTCTCCCAGGTTCTCCCAGGTTCTCCCAGGAAAGTAGTGATTTCCTGCGATTTTGTGGGTTTCCGGGATTTCCTGGGAGAACCTGGGTGTTATTTTCTGCGGTTTTGTGGGTTTCCGGGATTTCCCTGGGTGTTATTTTCTGCGTTTTTGTGGGTTTCCAGGATTTCCTGGGAGAACCTGGGTGTTATTTTCTGCGTTTTTGTGGGTTTCCGGTATTTCCTGGGAGAACCTGGGTGTTATTTTCTGCGTTTTTGTGGGTTTCCGGGATTTCCTGGGAGAACCTGGGTGTTATTTTCTGCGCTTTTGTGGGGTTTCCGGGATTTCCTGGGAGAACCTGCGTGGAAACAGTTGGGGATGGGCCTGGGAGAGCTGCAAGAGTTAGTTCGGAGAAAAGTGGCTGGAGGGTGGCCCGCTATTTTGACCCGCAATTTCTAGATTTCTGCCGCAGGCGTTGCCGCCCCCTTTGGCCTGCAGTTTTGCCACGCTTTAAAGTTTAGTTATAAGCGTTACAGGGGTATAGCAAATTATTGCGCATCATTTTGCATAAATTTGCATCATACTCAAACTTCAAAAACTGAGCTTCATGTAGCAACTAAGATTGCCCACATTTTGAAAACCATGTCCCATGGACCGCAATTGAGACTTGCGTGGGCCCAGGTGCCTTTGGCTTGTTGGTGGCACTTTTGCAGTTTACGGTGATCCAGAGACTTGCTTCAAAGGTTGCCCTGGTGATCCACAGCGTATCCGCTATCCGTTGTGTTTGCTACACAATATTTCCGTATCATGTCTATACGACATCGTGAAATATCCTGAAACATGACCTATTTCAAGTTGGACTTGAACAGTGATCCTATTTGGAGGTGTCAATCCAAATCAGCCAAAATCCACGCGGCCGCATAATACGGTCTGTAGAGGCAGGTCCAGACAAGGCATGACACTTCAGACATTGGCGCAACTTGACGACTGCATTGTCCAATTCGCACAATGCAACATGAACAGGACAAAATATTCACAACCGTACTGTGGGACCGAATTGAATCAAAGGCAGCATCGAACATCGCTGATCTCATCCGAGGAAGATCAAGTTGGGTCCTGCCGAGGGTTTGTCACAGACGTTGACCTCCGAAGATCCAGAGCGACTCAGCGATTCGAAATGATTCGCAGGTTGACAGCAGCATGATTCCCATGATTCAGACCTGATTCAGCTGTGGCTCAATCATTGCCATTTGGGGTTTGGAGATGTTTGGAGTTTGGAGATGTTTGGAGGAGATTGTGTGATTGATCTTAAGCTTTACAAAGAACCTTCGAGCCTTCGATGAAATCCTGCACCTTGACATTTTGAAGAAAGTAGTGGGTGAAACCATGTGAAATCCATAGCCTTAACAAAGACGTCAAAGATGTCGATGTCAGAGAGGGGTTTTCAGTTGGAGAGGGACCTGGAAGCGCAGAGGAAGCTGGTTCCTGAGATCTATGGGAAAATCATGAGTGGTGCCAAGCAGAATCTCGGCAGCTGACAAGACATTTGGAAAGGATAACAGTGGAGCAAAGATGTGCAAACATGATCAAAAGGAGCAAAAGAAAAAAATGGTCAAAACTAAAGAATCGCAACTTTAAATTGAGAAGGGCTACAAGATGCTAGAAAAAAATCCTGTTGTGTCATCAGATGTTGCTTTCAGCTTCTGAGGTTTCTGAAAGTGGAGTATGCCATTTGCACCACATTCTGTGTGCTGTTCTCCTGCGTCATTTATGGCTTGGTCCCTTAGCCTTAGCAGCCTTAGCAGCCTTAGCAGCCTTGGACGGTTCGACGGTTCCGAAGGATACATATGATACAATATGATACAATCTTCTACCGTTTCGACCGTCTAGATCGACATATCTAGACGTATCTAGAATATTCCAGAATTCTAGACCGCCTAGGGCGGAGTCTAGGTGGTTGTGAGGATCACCAAGACATCAACTAGTTCTTCAATGCCTTGATTCAACAGAGGTCGTTTTCATTGACACTTCGCAGGTTCATGGTGTGCACATGGGACGTTCTCATGGACTTCAATATGAAACGGAGAGATTCACACAGAAGTGCGGTTTACAAATTTTGAAGTGACTACAAAAGTGACTTCAACAGTGACGGGTGAAAAACTCATGACAAACGTGTACAAATGTAGTGACACGTCCTGGTCACGTGACGCCACGTCGCATTGTGCAGGTTTCTTGGGGAACCAAGAGCTCCACCCAGGGCATGTTGACTGCTGGAGCCTTCCTGACTGGTGCTGTGACCTCGATGTTGTGCGGATTCCTCGGAATGATGAGTCTTGGAACAAGATGGAACAAGTCTGTGAAATCAGCCTAACTGGGCCTAACTGTTTAACATTGTTTAACTCTCCATGTCTAGGACAGTGAGTTTCGAAACAGAATAACATGTCAAAGGAAGTGATCTCAAGTTTGATGGAGTTTGATTATTCTTGGCCAAATCAACTGACCTATTAGCTCAGAAGAGTTGATGGACCATGCATGATTTCGCAAAGGAAATGAATTCGGTTTGTATTTGTTGCTGCGAGAATTTTCTGACAACTTGTCCAGGATTGCTACCTACTCCAACGCCCGCACCACATTGGCATGTGCCAACCATGGCTACCTGGCCGAAATTGGCCGAAGCCAAGCTGTGACGCTGTGACCGCTGTGGTATGTGCTGTGCAGTTTGAACCTCGGGTTTGGACGTTAAACTAATAGCACACTGCCACATACTGCCACAGACTGTCACACTGCGTGCTGGTGTTATGTACTCCTTCAATACGCATGGCAAGAAGCATGGAATCTCAAACGGAATATGCATGATTCTACAAATGAAACGTCCAAAGCACTAAGCTAAAGTACATGAACGGTATTAAAGTCCGCATTTCTTCACATATATATATATATATACATGTTTGCGTTTCTTATCGGTGTTGGATCGCACCTGTATGACTCGACTAAGGCTACACCTTGGGCTTCAACACTGCCTTCCGTGGTGGCAGCGTCATGGGCTATGCCTTGTGCTCCTTGGGAGTGGCAGCTCGGCAGATGACATCAACAGGTTCAGACATGATTTGATTCATTAGGTTTCATGTAATACCATTAGAAACTCCATTCAATCATATTTAATGAATTACACATCCTTCGTCGATCCATGCGTTTGACAAGTTCTCAGTATTGATACTTCATGGGAACTTTGTTGGGATCAGATCGATTTACCTCACCACCACTGTAAAGTTTGAGAAGCATTAGGACATTAGGATGTGATAGACATGATGGCAGAGTTCAGCAGCTTGGGCTGTTACTTGCACGAGTTGCTGTCATCTCTTCAGAACCATATAAAGTAGAACTAAACTAAGCCAACGTCTCATCCTAGTCTTAAGGAGCCATAGCCAACTCGAGAAAGTTGTCCAAGACTTTTCCTCTGGATTTGTTGAGCGTGCTGATGGGTGCAGGTTGTCCTCTGGGCCCTCTTGACCTTCTTCCGATCAGTACCACGGCTGAAGCTGAAGGTCGCTGAAGGTCCTTGAAAAAGTTGCATGTGCGGGAATTTCATTGAATTTCTGCAAGCCTGGCTAGAGAAAGAGTTGCTTCCGCAAACGAAAAACATGTGTCCAAGGATGGCCAAGTGTCAAGGGACAGATTGCTCTGCCTTTTACTTTGCATTGCTTTTCATTGCTTTGCATTTCTGCGTGTTCTCCATGTGAGCGCTTTGGTCATGTTTGGTCCCAGGTCTACCCCGACCCTGATGACTGGGAGATCCTCTTCGACTGCGCTGCAGGATATGGCTTGGGTGGCAGTACGGTGGCCATGTTCGGCCGTGTGGGCGGCGGCATCTACACCAAGGCCAGTTGTGAAGATCGGTGTCAAAACGCCGCTGGATTGAACGATTGAACAGCAACAAAGTCAACTGGCATATTTTTTGGTGACATTTTCGGATGGATGGCCATGACACTTTCATCACAGTGCACTGATTGTGCCGCTTTGCGCTTGACTTGCTGTGACTACAAAATGTCTCGTTCGAGTCTCGGCAAAAGCTCTACTGCAAGCAGGTAGCGACGCTAAAGTGCGGTCAGAGCAAAGATAGGCTAATTGAAAGTAAGACTTAAGACTAGGGACTGCTCAAAAAAGAGCTGGCATGGGCTCAAGACACTGGAGAACGATAGGCACCCCAAACTGGAGCATCCCAACCCACCATAGAGCCATCATATTTAAAGAATTTTAAAGATTATAAAATATATTAAAATATTATAAATGTTTTAAATTGTGAGGAACTGTTGAACTATGTTTCTTTTTACAAAGACGCTTTCATCGCACAGCAGCCATCCAGGCCGCAGATGTCGGCGCTGACTTGGTGGGCAAGGTGCGTTCCTGGGAAGGGTTTCAAAGTCAAAGTTTCTCATGATTTCTCATGTTTCTCTGCTCGCTGGGGTCAAAATGAAGATGGATCAAGGATCCTTCAGGATCTTTCAGGATGCTCGTTTTGAAGGATGGATCTGTTTGGCCCATGTTGGCCCGAAATGGAAGGGAAGCTTGTTAATTATTCTGTTCAGGCAAGATGTGGTCAAAAGATCACCTCTGGCAGCTCCCATCCAGCAACAACTTGCAGACACAAGGATGATTGGTAGATTTCCAATGATTTGCACCAATTGCATTCATTGCATTTATTTTGCATTCAATTGCCCCATGGCTTGCAAGTTTACATGGCATGCCATGTCCGGTCGTCCTTTCCGTTTGACAGTGTGGAGAATCAAAGTGGGATCATCATGGATCCACATTGCAATACTTGCACCACTGCTGCCATTGCCGCCATTGCTCCATGATTCTCCGCCAATGTCCAGGTCGTGGCTGGCCTCGATGAGGATGATCCCAACAACCCTGCAACCATCGCGGTCCCTTGCCGATCCCTTTCGCGTCAAAAAGATGACGTGATGTCATGGCATTCCCCACATGGGCCCTGCATGATGTAAGTTTATAATGTTTATATACGTAAGATTATGTCAGATTCTTCAGATTGGCAATTGGCAGGAGTTGCAAGGGCAGCGTCTTTGAGCAAGGTCTTTCAAACATCTTCAAACTGCTTTGCCACAAGCAGCTCAACAACACAAGCAATGAGGTGATGAGGTCCGTGAAGAAATTTGATTCCCAAGACCGTTTTCTTCGTTTCGTTGTGGGGCACAGAATGGCACGGGGTGTTCATGGGTGTCATGGGTGTCCTACCGTGTCATGATGGCTACGTTGTCGATCGCTGTGCTGAGGACAACGTGGGCGACAACGTGGGCGACATCGCCGGGATGGGCGCCGATTTGTTCGGTTCCTTTGCCGAAAGCACCTGCGCCGCTCTGGTCATCGCCGCTGCTGCCGTGCAGGGGTGACTTGGATCTTGGTCCAACGGATCAACAGATCATGCAGTGTGGGGCCATCGGGGACCATGGTGTGGCGGGAATCATGAAGTGTGGAGACCAGAAAACAGCATTGGTTTTGCTGCTTTGCAAAATTACTTAATTGCTGGATGATGGAACCTATTTGGGAATGTTTGGGGGGCTTAGGGAGTGTATGCATGGATATGGTGCTACCTAGATTGATTGGCAGGTTTCCAAAGACTCATAAGATTATTCTTGACGAATTGGAACCAACCATTGCGGCCGAAGCCTTTTTGCGTTTCATGTCACCAGTTTCTTCTCCGTATTATGGCGATATTTTTCCCGAATGCGTAGCAAGGGTTTCCGTTTCACTCTGGGGTCTGGGGGTTGAGGGTGTGTTCGCTAGACGTTGCGTTCACGGTCGCAACCGTCCGCAACCGTTCGCAACCGTCCGCAACCGTCCGCAACCGTCCGCGCGAGGACCATATGGCCGTGCCTATGGGAAGTTTTGCAGAGGTGGTCCTTTTTGGAGGTTTCAGACGTGTCGTTGCTTCGTTTCGCGTGGCAGGCGTGGCACTTCGTGACATTCAGACGTGTTCTGGAACGTGTCGAAAGTCGTTTTGCGTGGCAGGCGCAATACTTTTGCGACGTTTTCAGAAGATGTGTTGCAGTTTTCGTGGCAGGCGCAGCACTTTGGACGTGTCCATCGTCATTTTTCGTGGCAGGCGCAGCACTTTAGACGTGTCCTGTTGCGTGTTTTTTGTAAATCGCATTGGCAGGGCTGCGTCAAGTGGTGACAAGGTGCAAATTCCGTGGCAGGCGTGGCATTTTGTGCGATGTGCTGAAAATTGACGGAGGCCTCGCACGAAACATCGATTTTGATGTTGCCAATTTTCGGGTTCTAAGGAAAACTCGTAGGAAAACGTCGATTTTGAAGCTGCAAAGTGTGAAAATTGGAGGAAGTCTCGCACGAAATGCTCGTTTTGGTGCTCCCACCTGTCTCTTCTCGCGTGTCTGGTTTTCCCGTGGCCTCGCCGTGTCTATGGGGGAAGCTGCAAAACTTGTCTTTTTGTCGTGTTGCCAACTGTGAAAATTGCCGGAAGTCTCGCACAAAATGCTGGTTTTTCTGCATCCACGTGTCTTGTCTCGAGTCGCTTGTTTTTCTGTGGCGTCGCCGTGTCTATGGGAGAAGCTGGAAAACCTGTCCTTTTCGAATGTTTCCAAGCAGGTTGTCATGTTGTTTTGCGTGGCAGACGTGGCACTTTTTGACATTCCAACCTGTTTGATGATGTTCACAAAATTGCAAAATTGGAGGAAGTCTCGCACGAAATGCTGTTTTTTCTATTTTTTTCTGCATCCACGTGTCTTGTCGCGACTCTCTCGTTTTCCTGTGGCGTCGCCGTGTCTATGGGGGAAGCTCCGCACTCCACACTCTACTGTACACTTTACACTCCACACTCCACAATTTACACTTTAGACTCCACACTCTACACTTTACACTCCACACTTTACACTTTGCACTTTACACTCCTCACTCCTCACCTGAGACTTTACACTCCACACTCCACACTTTACACTACACTCTACACTTTCCACTCCTCGCTCCTCACTCTACACTTTCCACTCCACACTCTACACTTTACACTCCACACTCCACACTTTACACTCCACACTCCTTACTTTACACTCCACACTTTACACTCCTCACTTTACACTCCACACCCCACACTTTACACTCCACACTCCACACTTTACACTCCTCACTCCACACTTTACACTCGTCACTTTGCACTCTACACTCTGCACTTTACACTCCACACTCCACACTCCACACTCTACACTTTACACTCTACACTCCGCACTTTACATTTTACACTCCACACTCCACACTCTACACACCACACTCTACACTTTCCACTCCACACTCCACACTCTACACTTTACACTCCACACTTTACTCTCCTCACTCCACACTCCACACTTCCCACTTTACACTCCGCACTCCACACTCTACACTTTCCACTCCACACTCCGCACTCCACACTCCACACTTTTCTGTACACTCCACACTCCACACTTTATACTTTACACTCCTCACTCCACACTCCACACTTTACACTCCACACTCCGCACTCTACACTTCCCACTCCACACTCCACACTCCATCCACACTTTACACTCCACACTCCACACTTTACGCTCCTCACTCCACACTTTACACTCCACACTTTGCACTCCACACTCCACACTCTAGACTTTACACTCCACACTTTACACTCCACACTCCACACTCTACACTTTACACTCTACACTCCACACTCTACACTCCACAATTTATACTTTACACTCCACGCTTTCCACTTTACACTCCTCACTCCACACTACACTCCACACTTTACACTCCACACTTTACACTTTACACTCCACACTCCACACTCTACACTCCACACTTTACACTCCACACTCCACACTCTACACACCACACTCTACACTTTCCACTCCACACTCCACACGCTACACTCTACACTCCACACTCTACACTTTACACTCTACACTTTACACTCTACACTTCGCACCCTACAATTTACAAACTCCACACTCCTCACTCCACACTTTACACTCCTCACTTTACACTCCACACTCCACACTTTGCACTTTGCACTTTACACTCCTCACTCCACACTCTACACTCCACACTCTACACTCCACACTCTACACTTTACACTCCATACTCCACACTCTACACTTTACACTCCGCATTCTACACTTTACACACTCTACACTCCCCGCTCTACACTTTACACTCCACACTCCTTACTTTACACTCCACACTCCACACTCTACACTTTCCACTCCACACTGCAGACTGGTAACAAGGGAAACATGTACAAGACTGTTCAAATAAACTATTGCAGAAAGGTATTGTGCGTGACTGCATAACCATGTGTATTGACATCTGTACCATTAACATACGTGTGAGCATTCGGGTTCGTGGGCTTCATCTTGTTTGTTGCTTAGCAGAAAAGACAGTGCCACACAGTCGCCGCCTTAGGAGCGATGCGACCCTATTTGATGCTGGATGGAACGCAATGCTCTTCCCAGTTTCCATCTCCGCAGCTGGCATTGTCATTTGTGTCCTGTGTGGCTTCTACGCGACTTGACAGCAGACCTTTTTGCGTCGATTGCCAGACCTGGTAGCTGCCCTTGCATGCCTTTGCTTCAAGTGAATTCAACTGTGGGATTTGAGATTCTGTCGATTCCTTCCCAGAAGCAGGTCACATATGGTCACATCCCAATCATCCCAGTGTATTCCCAATGTCTTGAATGTTTGTCTGGAATAATCACATCCTCCTCGCCGTGCCTCGCCACTTTCATGGATGCCAAATTGAGGCCACCAACATTTCGCCAGTCCGAGAGGAGAAGGACATCGAGTGGGTGCTGAAGCTTCAGCTGGTTCTCACTGCTGCATGGCAATGCCCAGGAGGGGTCAAACGGGTCAAAGAAAAACAATTTGTGCATTGCAATGCCAGTGCCCCTTCTGCAATGCCCTTGCTTG
Organism: Cladocopium goreaui; assembly: GCA_947184155.2. NCBI lineage: Eukaryota > Dinophyceae > Suessiales > Symbiodiniaceae > Cladocopium > Cladocopium goreaui. The sequence continues at coordinate 52,233 of CAMXCT020000837.1, forward strand.
GTGTCTCTGTCGGGTGGTCTAGCGTGTCAATCGTGTCAAAGTAAACAGCACTTTGAATTCTTTCATCTTTCAACGAAGACTCAAAGAATGGTCGTATATCGCATATCGAAAGTCGCTGGATTTGGCTCCAAGGCTTTGATCATGCTTCCGGTGATCTACCTCTTGGCTTTGCATCTCTTGCCTCCTGAGTTCCGCTTGGAGGGTGTTCGACTCAACGAGGAGCGTAGGATGGAAAGCAAAAATATCAGGAAATCGGAAATCGAACTCTGATCACTTGGAGTGGCTTCTGGAGAGGTCCTCGGGTATCGAATAGATCGGGTATCGAATGGTGTTAACTCGAGCGTTGACATGGTGGATGCATGGGGCTGCCAGAGCCTGAGAGCGTAATGGCGTAGTGCAGTCAGGTAGCTGCAATAAGCTATGAAGAAAGCTATGAAAAAAAATTAAAAGAAAAGGTGGTAGTTAGCTTGTTGAAATTGGTTGAAATTGGTTGAACCATGTTGAACCATGTTGAACCTGTTCAGGCGAGACATACTTTGATACTCACATTGTCAGTATTTCTCTGTGACAGACCATGCAATCAGCATCAATCAGCATCAACATTTGCAACACTGTGAAACACGTGCAATGTGAAAAACATGAAACGTATGAAACGGATTCAAACAGCCAATCTCTTTGACATTCTTTATTTTATACTCTTTTATACTCTTTTTGCATCTTTTTGCTTATTTTGTTCTTTGGACTGTTGGACCGCCAGGAGGGTGTCCCTGCCAAGATCCATGGCACCCCGTTCAAGGTGGAGCCAAAGTCAGAATCACCTTCGAAATGAGGAAAGATATCGAAACATGATCAAGACATATAACATATATATATCTCTCTTATATAGTTATATAGATAAATATATATATACATTAATACACATATATATAATATATATATAGGTACAATCGAAGTACATCGAGATGGTTCCAAGCGGATTATGATTCAGGATCTTTCAAGGTAATGATTTATATTATCTTATACTTCATTACCCAAAATCACCAATCTATGCAGCATAGACATGGTCAGAGTGGTCTGAGCAAACTCTCTGCTGTTGGAACCGGTGAAACTAAAGTGTGGACGCCGTCAGTGGACGCTTTGAACAATCTGAACGGTCAAGGCGGAGTTGGTATAAAGGAGTTGTGAAATTTATGACATTTAGTCACATTTAGTCACACTCATGCGAAAGTTGTACGTTTGTCATCATTCGCATTCGACCATGTTTGTCGCAAAAGTGATTGTGAGGCCTTCATGTGCGCAACCATGGGATGTGTGGGTGTCTTGGACAGTGAAGGCCCAGCATGAATAATTCGAATAGGAAACATAACAAGGTGGGGCAAATTCCAGCACTTGAGAAATAGGTCACTTGTCCTCCTGACAAACAATCACGTGAAACTGAAACCATCCGGTTTAACATGATCTCAAGGCGTTTGGCAGCAAGGGAAAAAATCAACTCCATAAACCATGCTTGCACTGAAGTTCGACCACTCGCCCAGGTGGTTTGATTATTGGCCTCATCACAGAGTACTTTACCTCCCACAGCTATATCCCTACTCGTGAGCTGGCAAGTGCTTGCAAATTCGGAGCCTGTGCTTCAGCACCGGTAAGGGGAGGATGGTGTAATTTTGCGACGGCCCATCATGTTTTACCTGGCCCGTCATATCTGTCATTAGTTCTCAACATGTTTATGTTTCTTCGGCTTGAAGTTAAATGAGTTGCCACACCACGATTTGGAAGACTCAAATCACAAATTGAGGCTGCAATAGGACACGAACGGGACCATGCAATTGCTTCTCCCCATTAAACTAAGGAGGAGCCTGACAGGGCATATCCCACTCGAACAGATACGTTTGAAGGAGTGGTTCCACAACAATCCCAGGGTTCGCATGGATTTGCCCGTTTTGACACCCCTTCTGCCTTGATTTCAAATGAGTGTCTCTCACCAATATCAGGCAGTTGGGCAAGTCATTGGCTCACGTGCTTCAGGAACCGCTGTGAACATCATTCAGGGCTTGGCATTGGGCTACAAGAGTTGCTCGGAAAGCACCCAATCAATGCAATGCAGAGATTTGTATACTCTTTTTGGCTGGATGCGGAAGATAGGGAAAGACCAAAGTAAAGATGGTAAAGCCACAACAAGTAACTCCTATTGGCCTGTATGCCTATATAACTATGATTAGCTATGCCTATATGGGATAGCCTATGCAGCCTATGCGTTTGTATCCAAGATATGATAGATGTACAGGACTTCAAGACTATTCAAGACTATTCAAGACTATTCAAGACTTCCATGAAGACTTCCATGTCTTCTTCGTATTTCTTCGTATGTCTTCGTTCTTCCCCACTTCAAAACATCCAAAACCGTAGGCTGCATCATCCCCGTCTTCGTTTTGTCTTCGGCCATCTTCGTGTCCTTCCAACTCTGTGACCTTTATGGCATCGCCTTGGCCGCCTTGGGCATGTGCCTTGCCTCGCCCAGTTGAAACAGGTCAAAACAGGTCAAAAACAATACAAACATGTTTGCAAAATCAGTTGATTTGATGATGATGTTGATTTGCACCTCAAATTGTTCAATCGATTACGATTCTGTATATATTTTTTATTTGTTCAGTTTGTATCAGTTTGTTCCTTTGGATGCATCGCAGGATATGGAAACACAATGAAACACACGTATTGGAATGTGGTGCCTTTCAGACCATTTGCTTGCAGGACTCAAGATTGCTTTGTTGCACACGTGAGTCTTCTTTTGTTTTAATTTGTTCACAATCTGCCCTTCGTCATACCCAAAGACGAAGTGTCGCACTTTCACACATGGAAGTGTTTTGAACTGCAAGAGTTTATCATTTGATATTCACATATTTATTTATCATTTGTACATGTTACTCATCATGTTACATATTTGCACATACAATGTGATAATGTGGTTTCATGATTGTTTCATGATGGATACACTGTATTACTGTATACATTTGTATCCACTGTTGGAGTCACTGGTATGGCAGCTGGCAGGTTGGCCACCTTGGCATGTGGTTTGACCATTGATGGCTTCGGACCCATCAGCGACAACGCTGGAGGCATCGCTGAGATGGCCCTTTTCAATCCTGAGGCATGGAATGGCAGGGAAAACGGGCACAGGGCGAAGATATGCGAAGGTATGCGAAGATGGGGTTTGCTAGATTAAGCTAAGGCTACTACAGTGACACATAGTGACAAAGAGACTACAATGGACTTCTGGGAATCAGCTTGCAGAATGGGATGATGAGTTTGAACCTATATCCTCATATCACTCAAAAAGTTCAATAGTTTTATCATGTTTTATCATGAGATATCCCAAGATATCCCAAGATATCCCAGACGCTCTCTGTACTCTCCTTGCCCCAGGTGCGTCGCCGCACCGATGCTTTGGATGCCGCGGGCAACACCACTGCAGCCATCGGCAAGGGCTTCGCCATCGGCTCTGCGGCCATTTCCCCAGTGTAGAGCCGTGCCAAACAGGAAAGACGATTGGCACTTTTTTTCCATATAAATATGTATATGTATATATATATAATATCGAACATATTGGAACTCAAGAAAGAACATGAAATAACAACAGAATACGAAAGAAATGCCTAAGAGATCGACTGATTTAATGAAGTGAACAAATGGGATTGAACATAGTGACATGGTTTTAGGACATGTTTCGAGTTAGAAGATTCTCTGTGTTTTGTCATGTTTTATCACATTGCTACATGATGCTACATGTCAATCCACGTCAACGCTGTTGAATCATGTAGTATCTGGTGAATCTCAGATTGTCGTTTGATTTTTTGACCCAGGCCTTGGTCTCCTTGGCCTTGTACGGTGCCTTCGTGGTGCGCCTCCGTGCTTCTTGGCCAAGCAGGGCATCAAACGCGGTGCAAAAAAAATGATAAACTGATATAAACTGATTAAACAAGTTAGATCTAAAGTTCATTTTTTTCAGATTCTTTCAGGTCCTTCCTTAAACTCAGGTGAAAACAGGTGTGAACATCCTGGAACCAACCACTTTCGTGGGAGCCTCAGTATGATGAAGTGATCAAGCGCTGGGACACCGAGTTTGGTCTGCGTTGTGTTTCGTATTCCGCTGGGCCTCGGAGTCGACCATTTCACAGCGAAGCGTCACTGAGGCCTTCCTGATCATCGGCTGCATGATTCCGTACTGGTTCGCCGCCCTGACCATGAAATCCGTGGGCAAGGCCGCCGGAGAGATGGTGGCAGAAGTGAAGCGACAGTTCAGCATCAAGGACCGGTCGATGTCGAGAGTCCAAGCCACGGTGCGATGCCACGATGTTTTTATGAGATGTCAATGAGATGTCAATGTTTCTCATATTTCCAATTGATCCAATTGATCCAATTGTTTCCCTGGCTACGTGCTATGGTGCAGAAATGTGCAGAATCAGGTCCAGATCTGAAGCAGACAGCAGAAATATTGCGTTTGACTGTGCCTCGTTGCGAGGACTCCAAGGGCAAGACTTTGCTGGATGGAAGCACCTCAGCAACCAGAGAATTGCATCAGCATGGAATCAGCTAGGCGAATCAGCTTGTTATGCAGGTGAAGGCTAAAGTAGGCGAAAGTATGCGAAAGTCATTTTTCTTTCTCAGTATAGGCAGTACAGGCAGGTTTCTGATCTAGTTCAGCTCAGCTGGCCCCAGTCAATTGACTCCGATGGCTCCGCATGTCCCGCAGCTGTGCCAGACCCGACACATACGTTGAAAACCTGCATACATTGGTTTGTTCGGTGTGCTTCTAGTTTCACCTGATTTTTGTCAAAGTGAAGAACGTGCCAAAAATGTTGAGATCCAAACATTCCAAGCATAGGTCACTTTTTTGGATCAAACAAGAGGAAAAGAATGCCTCACAATCAACTATGAAATCGATTCAAGTATATTCAAATCCAATATGATCATGAGTTCATTGTCATAATGATTTCATGATGATTTCATCGTTGCCCACCTACACTAGTTAGATCTAGTCAGCTTCACGTCATTTGAGGCACCGAGTTGAAGCCGGATTCCTTGACCTGTATTCAAATCTCCACTGCGGCATCTCTGAGGGACCGCGGGGCGATGCGGGGCATGGGGGGCATTGCTTGAGACCCGTCGGGTTTTTGCAGATTTTCCCATGATTTCGCATGGTTTTACTGATTTGAAAATTGTGCAATGATTTCTGGATTTCCAGAAAGAAAAGTGGCATGATTCCTCTCTACAAAGTGCCCTGTGAATGGATTCTCGATGCCTTTGTGCTTTCCCTCTCAACACTGATCTGAACAGCCATGCCATTCATAGTTTGCTGAGCAAAAGACCGCAAAAGTCTTTGTTCCATTTGTTAGCCCAGTCTAACTGTTCAGGAGATGGTGGCTCCTGCCTGCCTGGTGATTTTGTCACCTTTGCTGGCCGGTTCTTTCTTTGGCGTGCAGGCATAGCCAGGGTGGGAACAGGAGGCTGACCAATTCTTCAAAGATCCTGCCATTCTCAAGTCCACTCAAGTCCATTTACCTGTAAGTCCTGTATAAAGAGTTTCAATGTTGGACAAGGACCCTCCATGTCTTTCCTATGCATCATATCGATCATGTCGATCACCGTGAAAGACGTGGAAGAGTCTTACAGTCCTAACCCGACACTTGGCACATCCTGCCACTCGGCACGCGGCACCTCACGGCACCTGACGGCACCAGGCCGTCTTCGGTCTGTTGACGGGTTCCCTGGGCTCCTCTGTGCAGCTGGCCATCTCCATGTCCAACTCCGGCGGTGCATGGGACAACTGCAAGAAGTTCATCAAGTCCCTTGACAAGGACAGCACTTGATGACAAGGAACGATGAAATAAGGATGAGATAAGGATGAACAAGTGGATCTGCAAGTGAGTTTTGTCAGCTGAGGAATGGCTTCTCGGACGATCCTGAGCTGCGCTACACGAAGAACCCCAAGACACAGGCATGATGGCAATTGTTGGGATATGTTGGCATATGTTGGCGCATGACATTGAAATATCTTGAAATCCTGAAGCTATAGCAGCTATAGTCTACAGATGTCTGCAGAGTATATTGCAGTATGATTCATTTCTATTTGTTTTCAAAGTTCAGCAGTTTAAAACGCCAGAAGCAAAGGTGCCCTTGTCGTCCGGTCCAAATTCCCACAGTCCCCTCAGATTCCAACAGCAGTGCCCCGCTGTACGTCAGGAGGAGAAGGACGCCGCGCCAAAGGCCAAGGAGGCCCACGATGCCGCTGTGCAGGGCGACACCGACCCTCGTTGGAACAGCGAAATGTGAAATTATGGGATCCATTGGAATCCCATGGAACATCTGAGAACATCTGAGAACATCTGAGAACATCTGAGAACATGTATAAGAACTCGGGATTCGAAGCCCAACTCAGACTGAAGAGTGTAACTGGGGAGACGGGTCCAAAGTCTAAAGCAGAAAATTGTACCAACAAGTTCCGTCAAAACATCAATATGAGTACCCAATAGTACCCAATGGTACCCATATCAACACATCACTCCAAACATGTTCTTTTATATGTTCTTTTACATGTAAAAAAACATGTTCAAAGCTCAAAGGCTCCACCATCCCGGGTTTGGATCTGAGCGAAGCAGATCACTGAGGTTGGCGATCCCTTCAAGGACACCTCTGGCCCTGCACTGAACATCGTCGCTTGGATGAACACGTTGACGATACATGACGATACGACATGATACGACGATATGTCTCGATATGTTGCTGCCAGGGTCTTGTCTTGTCATGTCGCCGTCGTTTCATGTCGAACTGATTGCTGCGTTTCTGGTCAAAATGTGCAAATGCGATGATTTAGATATCATAAGATAGTACTGCCAGTTATTTTCAATGGTCAATACACAGGCATGAATCCTAATATTCGTCTATTGTCAAGGACATTGAATGATATTGAGGAAGTGTTCTGAATGCAGAATTTGTATGAATTTTCGTGTTCTGTATTGTATCACTTGCTCGCCTGGTACCTGAGGTCATGAAGCTTCAGGCGATCGTGTCATTGGTCTTCGCGGCCTATTTCGCAGCCATCCGCAACGGCCGCTGGAGCACAACTGGGGCAAGACCTCTCCCCGAACAGTCCGACAGTCTCTGCCGTTTTTTAGGATTCGGATGTTCCGAATCTTAAATTGAATCATTCAATCATGTTTTTTAGATTGAGAATTTCTCATTTTCCCTTCATCCAATGCTGGCACATTTAAGCTGGGCAGCTTTGTTTCACGTATACGTAGTTCCCAGAGCAGCGCAGCAGCATCTTCTGAAAAGCATTTGTAATTTGTAAGCCTGTTTTGTCATGATTTAACATATTATATTTACTGTAAACATACATGCAGTTGTTAAATTGTGAGTTGTGATTTGCTCAGGTCATGGCTTCGTGGGCACTGTCACCCTGTGAGTCTGCTAGAGCTGCGAGAGCCTCACCTGTGAGAAGCGTGAGGCGTCAACACTGATCCCACAGAGAGGCGCTAGCCGCCGCTAGCCAACCAGAGCTAGCTTAGCAGACACAGAGAGGTTTTAACTTTATCGTGGTGAAGATCAACAGATAAACATCGAAACAATCGAAATAATATGAAATAACACGAAATAACCCTTGAATATCATCAACCAAGATCAAGGATCAGAAATCCTTGGTGGGCTCAAAGAGAATTGCCGTTGAATTTTGAATGATGCGATGCGATTATTGCAACAAAATAAAGAAAGCAAAGCTCTGACAAAATGACTGCAATCTGAGTAGGCATAAGTAGACTATTCAGGGATGTGACAGCCTAGTGCATGAAGTACGATCCATTGCCTAGAGCATACATCATATACATCATCGTTCACCTATATGCCGATATTATCCATTCCTTGTGCAGCTATTTCCAGATATTTCCAGGCAGTGCAGGCTCAGCTCTGAAACGTTAATCCCAAGAAAGCGGACACCGTCACTGTAGCTGTTTGCAAAGGAGGGTTCAAACGTAGCAGATATCGTAGATATTCGTAGATCTTAGCAATTCTTGGTTTGCTCTATTTGCTCTCTAGTTGTCTCTAATAGAAATCTCTCATGTGTCACAGCTGAGTGAATTTTGCGGAGGACGCGAGGCAGGCAAACACTGCGCCGCGACACTCGATCGGTCACTTCAGCTGCCTGGGAATCTAGGGAACAAGCGAAAGTGACAACGAAAGTGACTTGTGGAGGCACTGCAGCTCTTTGAAGTTCAAAGATTTCAAAGATCCTTTGAGCTCCTGTTGAGATCTTTTGAGTTCCATTGGTTTTCCATGGTTTTTGGTTGGGCGAAGGAGCCGAAGCTTGTTCCTTGGATTTTCCCATGATTGTGAGCCATTTAAACATTTAACAAGTTTTCGATAGTTTTCGTCAACTCTTTAATCACTGGCATTCCAATACGATTGAATGCCTTGGCCTGCGAACACAAAACAGTGAAAAATCGAAGCCTTGCCAAGCAGATCTCTCGAAAATCTAGAACAATGCTACGTTTGCTAATTACCTCACTGCTGATTTGGATTTTGCACAGACCCTCAGACAGCCTCCAGTCATGCAATTGGAACCTACATTTGGTGTTGGGACTGCCGATATATTCTATCCCCTTTGTCAAAACATGTGCAGAGGAACATTTAAGTTCTCGATTGGTCAATCTGGAAGTCTTTTGCGACTGAAGGATTGAAGAGCTTTGAAAGAATCATTTTTGAGCCCTTTCACGCCTTTCCAAAGTGTCCAATGGTCCATCATGTCCATCGATGTCGGATCCCTTCGGTGAAAGGCTGGGGGTCGAGTGGTTCTGTCGATAGCGAGGTTGCTGCCCGGGTTCCCAGAGAGCGACGCTGTAGAGTACCAGGGCAGATCAAGGGAAGGGAATGGAAGGGACTTCAGGTGCCACAAGATGCCACGAGATGCTACGAAAATGGAAACAGAAACGGAGACAAAGTGAGATATACTGAGACTACTAAGATGAGATGATTTGAGATGCCTTATGAACCACTTCTGGCTTGATCTCATTGATTTAACAGTTCAAGCTTCAAGCTGGTTCAAGCTTTGTCACAAGCTTCGGTGGATTCTGATCTTTGGGCTTTTGCAGTGATCATAGTGACCTTTAAATGTTTGCAGTTTGCAGCATCTTTGGAGCACACTGCTAGGCATGAGCGTAGTGCAGGCAGCTGGGAGGGGCCAGGTTCACAACCCGTTTCTGTACAAGGGAGACTCAAAGAGGACAGGTACTAAGGGAATCGAAGGGCAAAGTATTTTAATTGAGGTTTGGACATAGAAAGATTATGAAAGATTAGTTTTTGTGTATTCTCCAATGAGGTTACTGTACTAGTTCATACTGTACTAGTTCTAGCTCCGCATTCCTTCAGAGAGTGTATCAGAACATTGTACCAAGCCAAACTCAGAACATTGTTCTTCTCTGCCGCATACCTTTCGAAGTCAAGCTCAAGAACTTCAAGATTCTTCATCATGGATCTGAAGACGTTTGTTGCAGAAATAATTGAATATAATTGAATATAATTGAATAATGTTTTGCTTTCCTGGACATCACATAGTTTTTGTATCCCCCCCTTTAACCCCGGAATATTTTTTTGGGGGGTAAGGCAAGAAAATTCTGAGAAATATTTCACCTGACCACATGAAATATACCCCCCCCCTCTACGCATTTTTGGGCTTCCAAAAGAGATAGGGGGGGGTGCTTCGGATGCCACATTTTAGCCTAGATATGTCAATTGGATACACATAGATCAAAAGCAAACCGCCCGTGACCTCTGCGAACTCCTGCCCCTGGTGTTTGAACCGCTCCCATCCCGGAAGTTCATTTTCTGCTCCAGATGGCACGCTCCATCCACTCTGCGATGAAGCGAAGCATGCGATGAAGATTGTGCTTTACCAAGTTGGGAACCTTACTGGGTCACTGAGGATGTGTAGGAACATGTAGGAACAATTGAAAATATGTAAAGGACATAAGCAAAACCCGTCAAAAACCCTTTCATATCCTTAAATCATCTTTCGCACAGTTTCGCTTTCTGCGTCAATTTCTGTTGTTTTGGCATTGCTCTTGTCCAGATCGTTGCTTGTAGAGAAGCCGTGCAGTTCTGTTTGAGGCCATGCGCAGGGTCGCTACCAGGCCATCCGACCAAGATGTCCGATGTCAGCAAGACATAGCAAGGCCGTATGAGGTTCGTAGTATGATTTTCAGAGGTTCGGTTCGTAGTAGGTTCGCAGTAGGTTCGTAGGGGACGGGAAAGTGGCAATTTAGCAAACTTAAACAAACATGGGGCGATTGCGGACAGCAACAGCACAATGCATCCATGCATGCAACACAACTTTGAAAACTTCAACACACATTTCATACGCATTTCATGTGGCATGTCACATATATAAATATATATATATATAATCATGTATATATATATATTTATATACATAATACAGTATCGGTTCCATTCATTTCGATCGATTTCAACACACATTTGATATCTTTTTGGGTAACAATGTGTGACAATGTGTGACATGGACCTGGAGGAAGTTACGAGGCATCGCTTGGCGTTTGGACTATGAGCAGATGGAGCTCCAGGTCACTGCCACTCCTGCACAGCCAAATTTTGGGAACATGAAAAACAACGAAGAACGATGAAGAACATGGAGACGTATTTTATGACTCGACATGATGACTCGACATGTACATGTTTTCTTTAAAGTGATTGTTCTATGATTAGCACATGTTGCACATTTTAGCAGGTTTTAGCACATGTTTGATCATATTAGCCCTCCTTGGGAGCAGGATGCCAGGAGAATGAGATACAAAGGAAAGCTATGTGATGTTTATAAGTTGTCTTGCCATCTTGGACGAACTTGAGTTGCGAATGCTGAGGATGTGAATGAAACATAATGAATCTATCCAAATTCTGAATGATCTCTCTGCGAAAGGTTCATGTGGCCAAGCTGGATGACTTTTGTGACAGCTGTGCTTTGCACAGTGCTTTGCACTCTTAGACGGTTTGCGCCAAAACGTGGCCCTGAGACGTGACCTGATCGTCGTGTGAATTGAGTAGAGAAAGGATTTTGGAAAAGTCCTTCGAAAAGTCCTTTCACCTTGCCTTCCGGGGCTTCAGGGCTTTGCGAAGCGACTTCAAGGATGTGTACTTTTAAGTTGGAGACGCCTCGCACTGTGCCGGGCATTAGGAAGTCTTTTTAAGCAAGGCAAAGTAGAAACTTGGTTGGGCAATCAGATAAAAGACGCAAGCTAGGATGACATAGATATTGAAATTATATGAATACGTGCAAAGGAATGGATAAGATGTACTTTGGTGTAAAGAATCATAGATACATTACGGAAACATTATTTCATAGGCATGACAGGATGATGTAGAATTTTGTGGCTGCGGCCAAAATGACCGATTGATTGGCAGACAAGGAAAATAACGGACAGATAAAGTGTTAGCTAAAGAGTGAGAGCATGTGAGAGCACACAAATAGTATAGACAGGGTAGCTTACATAGAGGTAGTACAGAGATTCTAGGATATATGCTATGGCTGGACCAATCGAATGATTTCCATCGGCATGTCAAGGTAGCATAGGCAAACATAGAATGAGGCATGATGGGACAAGATGCTTAGCTAAGCTCCCAGATACAAGGGCTGCTAGTGTCCGTTTGCACAGAGGCGTTTCCAGCCATGTTCCAGTATCAAAACAAGGTGAGAGGACAGTGACTGTGGCAAACAAAGACCTGTGTCATTGAGGTCTTCATCAAAACTGTTCCTCTTTCACCGCATCACAGACAACTGCACGTCCATGCGCTGCTTGGGAGCTCTTTTGGGAGGACATCAGCTGGGCTTTGGGACAGAAAAGTCTCGCCTGTTGCAGCATGTTCTGAGATTAAACAGTTATTTTTTTTCCACATTGAGTAAATGCAACTTCAAATGTCTCTCTTTGAGAAATCAGGTCGGTGTATGTCGGTGTATGTCGCTGTGATGTTAGACAGAATCAGATTTGGCATTACGCCCACATCCGTGAACTCATCCTTTAAATTCCTGGAGGTCAGTGTAGGACGATGTTGTTTTGAAAAAAGGTTGCGCCCTCAATAGCAAGATGGACACATGATTGATCACGATTGATAGCTTTGATAGCACGTTTGCCGCTTGAGAAATGTGTCAAGTTCAGCGTTTTGTATGAAAGTCCAGCTGCTTTCCACCAGCTCTTTCTTGCACGACGGATTTTGCCAAGTCCTAGTGGATTTGATTTTTGAATCACCCCTGGACCACCAACGCAAAAATCTGTTTCTTTCCATCCTAGAGTCAACAAGGGGAATTCCTTGAAGCTGTTGAATCGTGAGCTTTTAGATCCCGTCAAGATTCGTAGCAGTAGTTTGATTTCTCCATATCATGAAAAACATCTGGACGGAAAGAGCACGGAGAAGTTTTGTTTTTTTGGATGAGCAAGGAGCTGCCCCCTTTAGGGACTTGCTCAGCAGAAAGCAAGGGAAACTCCTTCTGTAAATGTTCTTGTTTGTTTTTACGTTCGTATGCCTTTGCAGTTGGGAAATCGGATTGGTTCAGTGTCATTTGCAAAACAGGATTGGTTCGGGGCATCAATATTTTGCTTGGGGCAGCTCCTAGCAACATGGGCACGATTCCCTGAGAAGCCAAGCCAACAGAGAAAATCTCCTTGTCCAATGTCCACCTGCATTCTTATTGTGTGCCTAGCTGCCTCCAGAAACAGTTTGAGAGGTGGTGCACTTGCTACAAAAAACCAAGAGAAAGTCCGTTGAATCACTGTTGAATCTGCATCAATTCGGTGATTCCACCGTGATTCCACAGAGCTTATTAGGCCCAAAGCTGGCCCCGCTGCCCATCCGCCGTGCCCTGCGCGGCGCACGCCAGCGGCACCCATGGCGGAGGGTTCGGAGGAGGAAGATGCTTGGCTTCAAGAAGGAACCTCGACCCTCGACCAAAAAAAGGCTGAGCAACGGTTGAGCAACGGTTGAGGTGGAGGTAACTATTCACTGGAAGAGCTTTGAATGCAGAAACTCCAACTCTAGGCTAAGAAGGGGGCGAAGAGGATCTTCAAAGATACAACATCAGCGCTAGCGCGAAAGCAAACCTGCAGAGAAAAAATCCTTGGCGATAAAAAAGGATAAGGGTCATGAATGTTCAGAATGTTATGCATGAGCTGCAAATGATACGTTCACAGAGACACATAGACGACAGGCCACCCTTGTCTTTAGACTCCTGCAGCATCACTGCAGTTGTCTAATGCTTTTCTGTGCTTGAGACCCAGCATCTTTGGAGAGCATGTTGGCATATATCGTAGTATATGATAGCATGATATAGCATGATATAGCATGTCATATGTCTGCACTCAGGATGAGGATTCAGCCACTTTGCATGTCGACATCCCAGACGGTGATAAATCTGGTGTTTGCTTCGCGAAAATTTTCCAGTACAGTATCTCTTCTTATCCAACGGATTATGCTTATTTCGCAAATGGTGTTGTCCATTCCCATGTTTTCTTGTTTGGGCATGTGAAGCTTCTATAAGCTTCTTGGATCTGCAGCCACAAAGACATGCTTCAGTCTCAGTGATCTGATGACTTCGATATACTTCGATATTGAAATCCGTCTCGACCTGTTGGAGAGTAACATTGTCAACCTGCAGGTGCAACACCTGAGTGGGGCAAGGAGTACGCTCCGCGTGCCCAAGGTCATGACTATCCGAGCTCCTTGGCATAGAGACTCTCTTGGATTCAAGTGCTTCAAGTGCATCAACTTGTCAAGGGACGAAAATCTGGTGAACACGAGTTGCAAAGTGTTTCAAAATTTTGGAGTTTCCTGTGGTTCTGTGCAACCACCCGACACGGCTGCTAAACGCGCTAAAAACTATGTAGTATTGTATAGTATTATATAGTGTTCTTTGGTTTTTATTTGATACTCAAGTTCTCGCACTGCAACGCCATGGGTTGTGCAGTGGCCCACAGTGGCCCCTTTGACTGCAGCTTGAGGTGCTGAAGACTCGCCTGGCCCGAAGTTGCGGCTCACCACCCTATGCGCAGTCCCTGCTGCAAGGCCAACTCGCCAACTCTGCGTCAGGTCGCCATGGTTCACAAAGCACTTCAAAAGACGCAACATGAGAATAGATAGATAAGACAAACAAGTGAAATAATTAATTAGAATAATATTAGAATTAATTAGATACGGTTTAAACAGTTATATTATATAGACATTGAGATCGAATGCAGTCACCGAGGATGAGTGAAATGCTGATGCGGATTTTGGACCTGGCAAGTAGCCGTATTTCCCCATTTGGCATGGCCAGTTCTTGTCACTGGCTCCCAGGGTCCTTGGTCCTCAATGATAACTTGATTGTACAAGATGTGTGCGACAACTCGGCAGCAGAGCTTCAGTTCCTTGTCCAGAGATGTTTCTGGGGAGCAAACGCAAGATGGAAATTCAAATCTGTCAGCTGGGTAGAAAGAGAGATGTGTTCGAGGGCATACAGAATGGTTGACCAAGACATACCAAGACAATCATTGTAGGAAAATGTGGATCTCTCAGGCTAGATAAAGACTTGATAAAACAGTGTCCTTTCCAGAATTCCAAGCGCGTGGATCAGCAATACCATGCAATACCTCTCTTGGATCAGTTGCACTCAGTTGTACTTGTTGGATACTTGTTGGAAACCCGCATGGCTGTCCTTGCCTGAGGCTCATTTGCCAGCCGTGCAAGACGGAAACAACCAATCAGCTCATCGATTCTGTGAGGAGACCGGTGGAGAGGATTTCATGATGCGGCAAAATATGATTTCAGTTTATGTTTAATTTTATAGTTTTATAGTTGATTCTTCAAAAAAACACTGTGCCATTGCGCTCTGAAGCTTCGCTTGGTCCTGTCCTACTTGTAAGCACCCTTCCTCGAACAACTTGAGTTTCAGTTTACCCAGGCTCATTTTTCCCGAATGCGTAGCAAGGGTTCCCGTTTCACTCTGGGGGTCTGGGGGCTGAGGGTGTGTTCGCTCGACGTTGCGTTTACGTCCGCAACTGTTCGCAACCGTCCGCAACCGTTCGCAACCGTCCGCAACCGTCCGCAACATTCCGCAACCGTTCGCAACCGTCCGCGCGATTGCTATATGGCCGTGCCTATGGTAAGTTCTCCAGAAGGGGTCATTTTGGGAGGTTTCAAAAGTCGCGTTGCTTCTGTTCGCGTGGCAGGCGTGGCACTTCGTGACATTCAGACGTGTTTTGTAATGTGTCGAAAGTGGTTTTGTGTGGCAAGCGCAATACTTTTGCGACATTTTCAGAAGATGTGTTGCAGTTTTCGTGTCAGGCGCAGCACTTTGGACGTGTCCATCGTCATTTTGCGTGGCAGGCGCACCACTTTAGACGTGTCGTGTTGCGTGTTTTTGCAAATCGCATTGGCCTGCAGGGCTGCGTCAAGTCGCGACAGGGTGCAGATTCCGTGGCAGGCGTGGCATTTTGTGAGATGTAATGAAAATTGACGGAAGCCTCGCACGAAACATCGATTTTGAGGTAGCAAATTTAGAGGTTCCTAAGAAAACTCGTAGGAAAACGTCGATTTTGAAGCTACAAAGTGTAAGTCTCACACGAAATGCTCGTTTTGCTGCTCCCACGTGTCTCTCTCGAGTCTCTGGTTTTCCTGCGGCCTCGCCGTGTCTATGGGGGAAGCTGCAAAACTTCTCCTTTTCGAAGGTGTCAAAGCAGGTTGTCATGTCGTTTTGCGTTGCAGGCGCGGCACTTTGTGACATTCCAACCTGTTTGATAACGTGTCGAAAATCGTTTTGTTTGGCAGGCGCAGTGCTTTTGCATTGTTTTCACAAGATGAGTTGCAGTTTTCGTGGCCAGCACAGCAATTTGGAGATCTCTGTCGTCATTTTGCGTGGCAGGCGCAGCACTTCAGACGTGTCGCACGGCGTGCTCTACACTCCACCCTTTACACTTCACACTCATCACTCATCACTCCACACTCCACACTCTACACTTTCCACTCCACCCTCCACACTCTACACTCTACACTTTCGACTCCACACTCCACGCTCTACACTTTACACTTCACACTCCACATTTTACACTTTACACTCCTCACTCCACACTCCACACTTTACACTTTACACTTTACACTCCTCAGTCCACACTCCAGACTTTACACTCCACACTCCACACTTTACCCTCCACACTCCACACTCTACACTTTATACTCTACACTTTACACTCCACACTTTACACTGCACACTCCACACTCCACACTTTACACCCCTCACTCCACACTGCACACTCCACATTCTACACTTTACACTCCTCACTCCACACTTTACACTCCACACTGTGCACTACACTCTACGCGTTACACTCTACACTCTACACTGCACACTTTACACTTTACACTCCACACTTTACACTGTACACTCCACACTCCACACTTTACACTCCTCACTCCGGACCCTACGCTTTACACTCTACACTTTACACTCCTCAGTCCACACTCCACGCTTTACACTCCACACTTTACACTCTACACTTTACACTCTACACTTTACACTCTACACTTTACACTCCACACTCTACACTCCACACTCTACACTCCACACTCTACACTCCACACTCCACACTTTACAATTTACACTCCTTACTTTACAGCCCGCACTCCACACTCCACACTCCACACTCCACACTCCACACTCCACCACACTCTACACTTTACACACTCCACACTCCTCACTCCACACTCCTTACTTTACACTCCACACTCCTCACTCTACACTTTACACCCCACACTCCACACTGTACACTCCACACTCTACACTGTACACCCCACACACTTTACACACTACACTCCACACTCTACACTCCACACTTTACACTTTACAGTCCTCACTCCACACTTTACACTCCACACTGCAAACTTTACACACCGCACTCCAAACTATACACTTTACACTTTACACACCGCACTCCACACTCTACACTTTACACTCTACACGCTACACGCGACACTTTAAACTGTACACTTCTCACTCCACACTTTACACTCCACACTTTACACTCCACACTTTACACTCCGCACTCTACACTTTACATTCCACCCTCTTTCGCATTCCACAGTCTACAGTGCACTGGTACGGTAGCAGGGGAAAAATGTAGACTGTTCAAATAACTTGTCTCACAATAGTGTTCGACGTGACTGCATTCGGGTTCGTGGGCTGCATCTTGTTTCATCTTTTCTTACCGGTTTGTTTTGCACCTTCTGTTAAGTGCATGTATGACTCCTTTTCCCTCATCTCCACTCCAGGTCAAGGGTTTACCATGCAGTTTCATCAGCACACGTCAGAGGATTTTTTACATGTTAATATACGTATATGTATGTATATATATATATCAATGTTATACTTTGAAGATCTAAAATGACCCGACTTCATGTAGGTTGCAGACTACTACCCACTTCCATGGACATCAGCATGTTCACAGGATTTGTCAGGATAATTCAACACATCTCAACACTATGATATCAAATACACAAAATCACACAAATCCCAATTCATCACAATTCCATATCAAACACATATACATCAAACATCATCAAACCATATGTCATATGTCCAAAAAAGTGTAGAGCCCGTGCAGCCCGTGGTAGGACGGGTGACCTGGTTGCCCTGTCCAAGTTGCTCCGTCTCCCGACGCATCCCGATGCTGCGCGCAGCAGCGACGGCATCACCGCGCTGCTCAGCGCGTCGTGCGGAGCCCCAGCATGGCATGCCATGGCCATGGCGTGTCGAAATTCCCAAGACGAGATGAGACGAGATGAGACCAGATGCAGGGAGGAGTTTTCTTGAATGCGTTCTTGTAGGTCAGTCTGTGTCATCATGTGTCATCTGATGTCATGATGATGTCATCTCCACAGTCTTATTTTAAGAACATGCAACGTCGTGCAGATGTCATTTATCATGATTTAGTTTCCATGTTGATGGAACTTGCAAAATCTTGCAAATGTTTCTGTATCCTATTGAGTCATGGCATGTTCTCAAATGCGTTGAGCGTCCTCTTGAGACTACGGAATTCTTGGGCACACTGTATGTAGCAGACATTGGTACGTCATGGTACTTCATGTTCATTGACTCATTATATATCATTATATTGTTTTAATTTGCAGGGATGCCGATATCCTGGACAGTCTTTTCCGCTGCCATGCAGATCCACATGTTTTTTTCCGTTGATTTTCGGTTTCTCGTTCTCAGGTACCATGGACGTTTGGACATGGTCAAGGAACTCCTCGCTGCAGGTGCCTCCAAGGCTGGCCGTCCTCGTTTCGCCGGTGGCCAACGCGTGTTCAGTACAGTTCGGATGAAATTGTGTTGATCTATCATCTTGGCTAGGCAGAGTGATCAATTTCGTGATGGGCTTGAGAACCAAAGTGTAGACATGGTTGCCACTTACCACATGTTACTATCATGTTACCATGTGTTAGCATGCTTCAGTGTTCAATTGCTGTGCTTTGATCTTTAAGTCTTTGGATTCCGCCAGGAGAAGCCCATGAAGAACGGTGCCACACCAGTGCACCTTGCTGCTCAGTGTGGCCACGTGGAGGTCGTGAGGCCGACGGCTGAGCCATGCGCCATGCCGAGCCAAACCAAGCCTCATTTTATGTGACCTTTTATATAATACCTTTTGTGTGTGTGTGTCATTTTATGAAAGGCTAATATACGTACATAATATATCATGATAATTGCATTATACATACATGCATATGCAATAATTGTATTATTTACATGTATTTTGTTTGTGTCGTGTTTGTGTCGCTATCATGTAGCTTTTGCAGCTTCATAGCTTAAAGTAGCTGAAAACTCCATTTGATCTTTGGCTTCATTGATCTATATGGATCTTGTTCTATGTTTCTTCTTCAGGTGCCTTGTGGAAGCAAAAGCCTCCGCCAACTCCAAAGCAGAGGCCAAAAGTTTGATCGGCACTGCATGTTGAAAGGATCAGACCTGCAGTAGACGTGTAGGGCAAGGGAAACGATATAGGGAAAGGACTGGTGCTTGTAGGAGATCGTGTTGTGACCCAGAAGAAAAT
Source organism: Cladocopium goreaui (assembly GCA_947184155.2). Lineage (NCBI taxonomy): Eukaryota > Dinophyceae > Suessiales > Symbiodiniaceae > Cladocopium > Cladocopium goreaui. The sequence goes on from CAMXCT020000837.1 coordinate 71,360, forward strand.
AGAAGAGGGGCATCGCTTACACTTGCACTTGCTAGGTGTAATGTATAGTGCGAGCCGAGCTATTGCAAAAGTAAGCGACTTTACAAGATGGATGTGGCTATGGCTGTCTATTTGTTGTTCTGTGAGAAAATCTAGAGGATGCTAGGAAATACTGGTTTCATCTATCAATTCAAACAACTGTCTACTTGGGAACTGGCTGTAAGAATAAGTAAGACGACTCAGATGATGACGGGTACCAATGGATACGAATGGATGCGAATGGATACAAATGGATACGAATGGTATGTATGTTCCCACGGCGGATGCACCGCGAGATGACAGTGAGACCAGAAGAGATCGTTTCTTTTTCAAAATGAACTTGGTGTGGCGTTGAAAGTTTCGTCACATTGGCATTGGAAGATGTTGAAAGTATCTTGTCCTATCAACGACAGATACTAGGACAGATATTGAAAGCATTGAAAGAAATTGAGACTGTAGGATGGGCGATTGCCTTTGCACATTGCCTCTCAGAAGAATCACCTGGAGGTGGGCAACCATTCAGTTTGGTCATTGACTTCAGCTGACCCCTAGACATTGTATACACATTTGTGCGCAATGTATATGATCCACGACTTTTTATACTCTTATTGGGTACATGTGGGAAGAACGAAGATTAGAGGAGGCCCTGATGCTCGTTACACCTCATTTTGTAGTAATTATTCCAGGAAAAATGTTTCTAATTAGTGCTGACCTTTTTCCAACATTGTCACGCTGTCGCCTTTTTGGATAGCCTGTGAAGAACCCCTATAACCTCGTTGCCCTACATGGTCCCGCCCGTAACCATGATTCTGGGCAAAACCTGCTTACCGCCGAATACTATTTTCAATTGTCTCAAATAAATACGGTTGCTATTTGTATTTTAGGCACAATACATTAACCTACGTATAGGTTTCACAAAAAGTCAAGAAACTCGTTTTCCTTGACGCACCCAGAACCTAGAGCTCGACTGTCTACATGATGATTTATCTGGTTGGGATCTCATGGATCAATTAAGGGCTGTGCTTAGAAGGTCTTTTTCTTCACAAGACGGCCTTGTGGCCTTGTGCTTGCAAAGTGGTGTTGCACTGCCGACAGGTTATCCGTTGTTTACTGCAGCTTGACG
>CAMXCT020000837.1:77500-156688 GCA_947184155.2 Cladocopium goreaui
GTTTCGACAGGAAAAGTAGGTCCAGCTCTGAATCCAAAACGCCCAAGATGGCGCTGATGAACTTTGAGAAGACTTCTGGTCCTTTGTATAGCACGGATTAGTACAGTAGCCCAGACCTTTGCTTAAGATGCTTGAACAGATTTGAATAATTTTGGACAGGTTGCTCCCAGTCCTTTGTAGCTTTAAACAGTCCGTGTTCACTAAGGATGACAGAGAATGCTCTGAAGGACTGCAAACAGCACCTTGTCGGAGTTTACTGCATATTTTGAGATCAATTGACGAGATCAATTGGCAGACGTGACTTTGAGTGGCTTTGAGTTGTCACATTGTTCTAGGGGTCCCGTTGCTCATCCAGTTGTCCTTGTTTGAAGTCGGCCTCTTTCCTCAGCACCAATGCAGCACCGATGCAGCACTAGGCTTGGTGTGCGAAACATTGTGGCACTGCGTGGCGATCCTCCACGAGGCGGGGATCGCTACAAGGGAATTCAAGGGAATTCAAGGGATCAAGATTCTGGAGGATCAGGAAGAGATCAACCCATGTCAAGCGTTTGATGCTTTCTGACCGGTTCTGTGTAGAATACACCTTTGATTCTCATATCACACTCTGGCCCAGGGCAAGAGAAATGGACCGCCACGGAGGGCGGTTTCAGCAGTGCTTTAGATCTGGTCAAGCTTCTCAGCCAAGAAGATGGTGTTAGGTACCAGGCTTTAGAATAAATTGAGCTATGTATAATCTATGTATCAATATATTAATAATTTAATATACATAACATATGATGAAAAAGTCTTTGTTGCCAATCTTTTCTCAAATTGCACGTTACAAGTAAAAACCTCTTTGAAAGCCCAAGAATGCAGCCACTTAAGGTGTGGGATGAAGGACTCATATTTGATCGTTTTTGCGCATCAAGGACAGAGTCACTATGGAATTCGAACGTGTTCATGCTTTTGGAGGAAATGTCTCGAAGCTTGATCCAGTTTTTTCACTTTCGAGGTTCATCCGCAAGAACTTCGGTGACTACTTCTGCGTCTCTGTGGCGGGGTACCCTGAAGGCCCGAAATCAAGCACCCAAGGGCAAAAAAAGATTAGTCTTGGCAGTGATCAAAGATGAAGTTGAGCTCTAAGTTCAGAAAACGAAACAAAGCTGAGCCATCCTGGCTATTGATGTGCAATGTGTGGGACTCGTGCGCAGGACACCCTGACAACATCGAAGAGATCCCTGGTGGCATCGATAGCTTGACTGCCTCAGAGAAGCGTCGTGCCCGCGTGGCGCCCAACGCTGAGGGCAAGACCGTGGTCACAGCTTCTTGGCCAAAAGAGCCAAAAGAAACACAAGAAACACATAGAAAATCATAGAAACACATTCCGTTCTCTGACATTCACATCATTCACCTGCTTGACATGTTTGACCATTGTTTGACCTGTTTGACCTGGAGGACAGCTTGACAGTGACAAATTCAGGTTTGCCTTTCCATTGATGCCATTGATGCCATTCATCTCGAAAATTCAGACTCCATTTTGGGAGAATTCAGCAAACAGGGACCTGAGCAAGCTCCAATGCTCGTTCTTGGAACCAAACTTGTGTTTAGATTTCCTGGCCAAATACGGCTGTAAGCTAGACGTGATGAGTGAGGGTTAGGTAGGCAACCCTGGGAATTTTTGCATTTTCTGAAGCATCAAAGTGGGCGGACCCAACCCATTTGAACGGTGGGTCCCTTCAATGTCGTCGCACCAGGTTTGCCGAGATGCAAACTTCCACAAGGACCCAGCATTAGTTGATAGAATCTTGAGCTGTTCAATGAGTGAGTACTGGATTGTGGACATGTGTCGACGATGTCGACGCACCGCATCACCTGCACCGACTCAAAGCCTCCGTAGCAATTTTGGCTTAGGCCTTTGTTATCTTTGTTCCACTTCCCAAAGCTGTTGTAAGCTGCTATAAGCTGTGCGACTGCCGAGGGGATGATGAAAGTGTTTTGCCTGGCATGGGCTGTCTCTGTTTGCTTGGCAGATAACCATCTGCGCGGCGACAAGGCAGTGACCCCTGCGCCTGTGCAGCAACCAGCTGAGCCAGCTGCGCCGCGTGCTGAGGTGGGAACAGTGGCGAAAGAACCTGATGTGCCAACACGCAAGGAGAACAAGGAGGCAGCGCAGGTACCCCAGCCTGAGGTGGGAGAAGTGGCCGAAGAACCTGAAGTGGCCAAGGGCGCTGAGAACGAGGCACCTGAGCAGGCTGAGCAGGAAGCTGGTAAAGATGCTGCAGTTGCTAAAGAACCTGCCAAGCAAGACATTGTGAAACCGCAGGATTCATCTGCTGTCGGCGAGCCTGAGGCAGAACATCCCCTACACTATGATCCCTTGGAGGAAGAAGAAGAATTTGAATATGGGCCTGGGATTGATGAACAAGCCTATTGGGAAGACGTTGATGCCGCAATTGCTGCTTATGAGGAAGGCTTTGAGGGTGGCCCGGATGAGGTGGGTGTGGTTGTCCCAGAGGTTGACGCAGAGACCGCCCCAGCAGAGGCGCAGGCTGCAGCTGCCACAGTTGCCACGGCTGCCGCGGCTGCCACAGCCAGTGCAGCTAGAGTCCCGGCGCCCGCGTCGTTGATTCGCCGCTGGGGTGGGCGTCCTGGACGCTGGGGACGCCGACCTGGACGCTGGGGACGACCTGGACGTTGGGGACGACCAATCTACCGACCAAGGCCCTACTACCGACCAAGGCCCTACTACCGACCAAGGCCCTACTACGGCGGCTACTGCTTGAGGTGGGCCTACTACTACGGGGGTCGCTACTGCGCTTTGTGGCGCTAAGCGAAAGGCAAGGAAGGTGGATTTGAAGTTTTAACTGCTTCAAGCAACCAACAGAGTGTGCTTGCGCATGTATGACTTTATCTTGCAACTTTTGACCCATCAACTGGATGGGAATTGACAATCATTACAAATTCCCAGATGTTCGCGAGAGTGTAGCACAGATGACACCTTGCAGATGTCTGGGAATGCCTCCAGCTGCTTCGACCTGTACAGTGTAAAGGAAGACACACAAGAAAAACATATCCCAATCCAGTAATGCCTTCACTGATTCGCAGTTGTCCCACTAATTAAGTGGTCATGAGATTGGAAGAGTTTGTGATCGCTGAATATCGCTGACAGAATCTGACTGCATGATGCTTTAAATTTGCATGGCAACCGTCGCTATCGCTCGCAATCCGTGGCCATTGCCATCTGTCGCCCTGTGGCACCAGGAGATGGTCTACCTGAAGGAAAAGGTCGATGCTGGCGCTGCCTTCGTCATCACTCAGATGTTTCTCGACGCTCAGGTCTTCCTTGACTTTGTCCAGGAGTCCAAAGTTGCCTGAGGAAGAGTCCTCGAAGATCGCAGAAGTGCAAACAAATTCACGGTATTTCACGGTCATAAATTTCTATGTTTTGTTTTCATGTTCATGTCTATACTATACTTTAGTTTCTGGTTTGGTTTCTGTTCGCATCAAGAAATGTGGTCCGCTTAATGCGAGGCCTGTACCTCCATCAAAATTTATCAGAATTGAATCTCTCCCTTCTAGGAGTGCCGCAAGTATGAGATCCATGTGCCCATCGTGCCTGGAATCATGTGCTTGAATGGCCTAGGCATCGCAGTTGAAAGTTCCAAAGACCAGCTCTGCTCAACAAACCAACAAACAATTTGCTGAAGCTGTTGAGAACGTGAAACAGAACTCCTCCACAAGGCTCTCAATAAAACAGAAAAAAGTACCACATAATATAATATACAAACAATAAAAACATATAAAAACATCATTGCTTTTTTTCAAAGGGCTTGGAGTTTTGAGAAAGAATGCTTTGGTTCGGATTCCTCGAATCTGGAGGCGGTTTGAAGCGCATGACCGAGCTTTGCAAGACCAGATTGCCAGAGGGTTTGATGGAGCGCGCGGAGCAGGTGGGAAAATGAACATGAATTGAAGCGTTTGACGCGTGGTATTCTCATTCTGGTTTCTCTCCGCACAGCTTACATAATCTTGATTTATCTTGCATCTACATCCAACATCATCCAACCTCAACTAACATGCAGAATCAGGCCCAGGCGTTTGTTAAAAACATTGAGTTGTCCATTGGAGTTGACGACAAGGCCAATACCTCCGATGAGGCGTTCAAAGCCTTCGGCATCCAGGACGCCACAGGTTGAATCGTGTTGAACCCCCATGTTCCCCACACTGAACTGAAAACAGTTTTTTTTGTATTTCGTTACTTTCGTTGTTACGATTTTGCAGCGTGATGTGTTTTTTCAATGTGATTTCACTTGCAGGGTGAATCGCCCCAAATTAAATGTGTAGTTTCGACTTTTCATATGTGTGATTCGCCATTATCAACATTCCTGGAGGAAGGAGTCGACATGTGCAAAAAGCTTCTGGAGGGTGGCGCACCAGGCAGAGCTGAGCACAGCATTGGGACACAAAAGCTTACCCAAATTTTCCCACATGAATATACCAGACAAGAATATCTATGTACTATATATTAATATATATATATACATATATATTCACAGATAACTCTACTCTCGTACTTCACGAGTTTCTGTGTGCAACGAAAAATATGAGGCACAAAGGTTACATCCTTTTTTGCTGTCCAGATACAGTCAGATCCCATGCGCCCGTGCCCCAACTTTCACCAGGCCTGCACTTTTACACCTTGAACTTGGAGAAGGCAACGCTGTGTGATGTTTAAAGTATGGCAGTCCATTGAACTACTTGGTATGAACAGTTCTGTCTCAGATCTGGATGGCTCGCAACAGGTTGTTGTCGGCATCCTCAAAGGTTTGGGCAAGATTTCTGCCGCTTGGCTCAAATATGGTTTTGAACTGCAGTTGTGCCCATGAATCTTGGATGTTCTGGTATATTATCATATATCTTTGTACTCAATGTTTTTTGGGAGTTGTAACATGTTGTAACATTTTGTAACATGTTGTAACGCCTTGAACCAACTGATCTAGCTTCAGCTTGTCTCCAGCTTGTCTCCAGGACAAGCAAGCAGCAGAGTTCCAGCAGTTGGAAGCAGATGCCAAGTTTATGGTCTCCGCTCAAGGCATCACCACGGGCACCAAGGCACACACCGTGATCGAAGATGTCACGATCAAAAGCATTCAAAAGCACCAAACTGTTTGTTTCATAGATTCGATTCATAGATGAATTAGATGATAACAGATGTATGATAGTATTTTATATTGATGTACATTGCATCATGATATGTATATATACACATAACACATCTGTAAATATATAATAATATAACAATATACATACACGCTCTTTGGCCGCTCCTTTGTTTCATGTTTTTTCCATCACACTCTGAAGGGTTGAAGCTGGAGACTATCAGTGTCGATCGCCCCTGGAGGTGGTGAATCGCCCAGCATTGCCTGGCAACCGCCCATTGTTGGAAGTGGATCCTACTATGCACGACTTGGTGCAGCAGGAAAGTTGGTGTCACGCAAAGATGCTGAGTGTGCCGAACCCTAATGTTTCTTATTAAACGGCTACATTATGTTACATGATGTTACATGTCGTTGGTGGGTTTCTTTGGACTTCGAGATTTTGGCCCAACCTAAATCATCCCAAACTTGGTGCAGCAATCAGTGAACTCTAAGTTGCCAATGCTGGGCTAGGAGAAGAACCGCCAGATGCGATGCATCGAGCTCATTGTATCAGAGAATTTCACCAGCCGCGGTGTCATGGAAACTTGGAAGACCGATGAAAAGACCGGTGAAAAGACAGATGAAAAGATGGCAGAGCATGGTAGAGCGATCTGTAAAGATCTGTGAAGATTTGTGATGCAAGGCAAGGGCAAGGTGGAATGACGGACGTATGACCTGCCGCGTTAAAAGCGCCTTTGTCACCCTTTGTCCTTGTGCATCTTAAACAGTCTGAGTGACGTAAGCATTCATCTCTGTATGAGGAGTGCTTGGGCTCTGCATTGACCAACAAGTGCCTCAGTTGTGACAAAGCCTTACATTTGAAGAGTTGAGAAGCAGGAAATAGCAGGAATATCATAAACGGAAACACTTCAGGCCTTGCTGGGAATGTTTGGCAGAATTGCCTTTTTGTCTGGAGCGACCCTTCAAGCATTGCTTTCCAGATCTTTCTGCTCACTTTTTTGTCTTAGCGGGACCGTCTTTGTCGGTCTTTGTTCCCTTAGGTATTCCGAGGGCCAGCCAGGAAATCGCTACTACGGTGGCAATGAGGTTATCGACAAGGCACAGCGCGGAGCTGCTGAGCTGTGACTCAGATTTTGATTCCGGTTGTGGCGCGCTGTGACCAACGGAGAAGGTCTGGCAATCACAGGGCAGCATGCAGGGCAGCATGGTACCTTCTTATTTCCTTTGTGAGAACATTTTCTGCTTTCACAGGTGGAGAATCTGTGCAAGTCTCGTGCGTTGAAAGCCTTCAATCTGGATGAGAAGGCTATGCTGCATGGATCGCAAATGATCGCAGTTTCGGCTACTAGATGAGAGTTCCTTTTAGATCATGCCTTGAAATCAACGGTGCAGAGAGATCTAGAGAGATCTGGCCTCCAAATATTATCACGGCTTCAGCTTCATGGTTTCGGCAGATTTGCACAGCTAATGTTGTTGTGTGGCATCCAGCTTGTCAGGTTTATAAAATGGTCAGGGATGAACCTCAACAGCCGCTACAAGAGCATATAAAGATATAATATAAAGATATTATATATATGTGATTATAATATATATATATATACTTGTATATTACGAAAGCCAGCTAGCTGGATCGTTGCTGTCTGCGAACGAAGTGAGTATAAGGGGGTCTGGGGGGAGGGCTTGCCCAAGTGAGCCAAAATCTCGCTATTACTTGGGGGGAAGGGTGTGTTTTGGGAGCGTTTTGCCGGGTCATGTACCATGCGGCAAAAGGGTGACGGTAGGGTATCGATTCCCCCTAGGTCCGCATTTTGGGGAGCCTTTTGGGGTGCTTGGCAGAGGAGCCGATGTCTGCGAGAAGGGGGAAGGAGTGCTAGCACAGATAGGACAGGTAAGGGTAAAGGCGCCTTTTGCCACTGCTGTCGATGTTGGTGGAGGAAGGACAAAAGTCGCCCGGCTCGAGGGTCTTTGTCGGGCAATGTGCTGTCAGATGGGAAGGTGTTTGTGTGACGGAGGAAGGAGGGCTAGCGCATAATGCGAGGTTTGAAGGCGTAGACATACCAGCTCGCACAACAATTAACCACCAAAAGTACCGTGGAGGAGGTACATAATGGCCTGGAACGCTCATCAGTTGGCAAAAGAAAGACTGTCAGCATCACTGACAACTTTTTCTGGCGAGTAACATCAACCAGGAGCTCCATATTTCAAAGTAACATGTTGGCGCACAAAGGTGAAAATGGAAGTAAATTCACGCAAAAACAGATTGAAAACATGAGATCCAAATTGCAATGGTCACAGGATCTTCCTTTTGCATGCCCGTCAAAGGGATGAATTTCATCATGTTTGATGCGAGGATGACTATTATTGTGTAAGCCATAGCACGATTACCAGAATATCATATATACAATGACATGGCATCATTCTACCCACTAATGGGGATACCCCTGGCTTTCGTTCCTCCCTTCTCAGGTATTATATATATATTACACATCTTAGACATAAATGCTACTTGGAGGCCCGTTCCACGTGAGGACTGGGGTGTGAACGTCCAGCCCTACAGTGGAAGCCCAGCGAACTTCGCTGCACCTCGGCAGAGTTGGCGGAGCCGTTGGGAACGAGCCGTTCGCAGAGCCGTTGGAGACAAGTTGCTTTCATCAAAAAAAAATAGGTTCTCCCAAATGATATAATATGATAAAATAGGATACAATACTATTCAATATGATAAATATGCATGTTTCAATATATGTTTCCATGTTCACCCATGTTCATTCTGTTTATCTATTGACATCTATTGACATAGGTAGATAAGGTACAGAATTATTCATGTTTAAATGTGTTATCATACGTTCGCCCCAACTCGGACGTTGCTCCACGCTTACAATCATGATGGTGATGATGATGATGATGATCATCATCATCATCGTCATCGTCATCGTCATCATCATCACATCATCACATCATCACATCATCACATCATCACATTCAAATTCGCCAACCCCTCTGAACAATATGTTGATTGGGGTAATAACATCAACATCAACTATACCCCCATTAGGGATCAAATTTCGCCCCCTCTATGAACAATATGTTGATTGGGGTAATAACATCAACATCAACTATACCCCCATTAGGGATCAAATTTCGCCCCCTCTATGAACAATATGTTGATTGGGGTAATAACATCAACATCAACTATACCCCCATTAGGGATCAAATTTCGCCCCCTCTATGAACAATATGTTGATTGGGGTAATAACATCAACATCAACTATACCCCCATTAGGGATCAAATTTCGCCCCCTATATGAACAATATGTTGGTTGGGGTAATAACATCAACTTTATCTTCATAAGGGATCAAAATTTCCCACCCCCTGTGAACAATTTGTTGATTGGAGTAAAAACATCATTTTTGTTCTTCATAGCCACCTGAAGTCAGACGCGGCGCAGCATCAGGGTTGCAGCGAATATGTTTTAATGTCTTCGCAAAGGTGGACGCATGTGCTTCAATATTTCTGAGTGGTAACCTTATGGTAACTTTGTGAATTCGAACCGCACAGCGGTTTTCATGGCCAGGTCTACACAGCACTTCTGCCGCCGCACAGTCGAGTCATGGGATTGGACTTACCATCGGGTGGACACTTGACACATGGCTACTACACCGCCAAGAAGTGCTGCCCTCGGTAATCTGGAACATGTCTTGTGATGTCTTGTGATGTCTTGTGGATTTTCATGGACCTTGTGGCAAATTCCACCACTAGCAATAGCTTGCTGTTTCCTTGCTCCGCTGGGTCTTTGATGGTCGTTGTTTGAGGAGAAGTGTGTGCCTTGTGTGTCAGGAAGATCAGCGCCACTTCGATCTACTTCGAGTCCTTGCCGTATCGAGTGCATCCTGAGACCGGGCTGATCGACTTTGATGAGCTCCGATGCTCGGTGACCAAGAAATACCCAGGTCCCATTCCCGTCCCAATAGCCCTCCCAAGGATTCGTGGATCACAGGAAAAATATGTTGGCCTTGCAAGAATGTATTACAAAGTAATTAAGATTTTGTATAATTTGTAGATCTGGCAAAACGGGTCTTGATTCAAAACTGAGCTAGTGATAACATGTTGCGACATGTCATAGATGCCGGGGGTGAATGGTTTCATGTGTCTCTGGCATGCCAGTTTTTCCGGTTTCACGCCCCAGGAAAGACAGCTTTGGTCTTCCGGCCAGCAATGATCTTGTGCGGTGCTTCCGCCTATCCGCGCATCATCGACTTCGCTCAGTTCCGCCGCATCGCGGACGAGGTCCGATGCAAATGTCGTGGAGACTCTTCAACTCAGTTTGCGCGAAGAGGCAATATGATGATATGATAATATGATGTCATACTGACAATATGAGTCAGACTCTCAGTGATTAATGTGGAAAGTGTGTAACATGGAGTGATCTCTTGCAGTGGGCAAATGTCAGATGCATTACCAACTCGCAACAGATACATACTGTATGATACTGTGCTACTTAGAGGAGAAGGAGATCTAAGGCTAAGGAGAGCGATGCACATAAGAACCATAGAAGTTTTTGGATTTTTTTGGCGGATCTCAATTGTGGCTGTCAACCTTTGCTTTGTCAATCATAAAAGCAAAAGCGTTCATTTGATTTGATTTATAAAATCTATTAATTATGTATTATTAATATGTCATTTCATTTGTTTTTTTTGAAACCATTGTCACATATTGTCACCTTGCATCACCTTGCACTGGGTCTCCCAGTCACCTTGTAGGTGGGTGCCATTCTGATGGCAGACATTGCGCACATCAGTGGCCTCGTGGCCACTGGAGAACATCCAAGTCCCTTCGAACATTGCGATGTGGTGACGACCACCACGCACAAGTCCTTGCGAGGGCCACGTGCTGGCATGATCTTCTTCAAATATTCGGACGGCTGGGGCATGCTAGGGGCATATGATCAGGGCGGAAGATGGTGAGAGACATCGAGAGACAACAAATGGAATACAAGTGGATACACATGGCCCAAGGTTTAAATTCTTTGCAGTGGAATGTCTATAAAGATTTTAAGTCAAGCTACTGTGCAGTGATGGTCATGCATTGCAAATCTGATGATTCCCTTCTGCTGAAACAGCCATTTCGCACGATAGAGTTTGATCTGATGGTTTTACTGCATGAGAATGCATGATAGATTTGCTCACTGAGCCTGTCCAGCAAGATGCGGAACATTGTGGATCTTTGTGGCTATGTACATTTTGCAATTCAATCAGTATCAGTCAGTTACATGTTGACATCAAGAGGAGAAGATTCCGGACATCAAGGAGCGCATCGACATGGCCGTCTTCCCAGAATTGCAGGCACCGATCCATTTCTGTTTCATTGAAGTTCAGTTCTCTGGAAAGACATGGAATCTGAAAGGCATGAGACAGGAAAGGTATGAAAAGGTACGAAAAGACATGGAGAACAAAAGTGGTGTGCGTGGTGATCCAACAAAGTCATGGTAGTCATGTGCATAATTTTGCGTGTGACTGTGTGACTTTGATCCTGGGGACTTGGTGTCACTTTGGTGGCGCGTATCTCATGGGCAGCCGCCAGGGTGGACCCCACAATCACCAAATCGGCGCTTTGGCCGTGCAGCTCCTGGAGGTGGACAGCCCAATGTTCAAGGAGTGGAGCTGAGTCGGCCACTTCGCCAGTCTGGAGTGTATTCTTTCGGTGTGAACCAGATCGAAATATCACCATATGATCATGTATAATTCATTTTAATTCTGTATCATTCGATTCTGATCAGTATTTCCACACCTCAGCATCAGATTCACATAGCTCAGTGTATTTCTATGTACTTGAAATCGACTATTTACTAGGACTATACCACGGTTTTCATGTTTCTTCTTGATGTTTCACCATTGTCAAGCCATCCTCAAAGTTTTCATGAACTGTCACCAGGAGTACGCCAAGCAGGTCGGACCAGAAGGGGTTGCTGCAGTTTGCAGTCAGTTTTCTGTTGAAACCGACCAAGAAAATCCAAGAAAGCCATAGAAAGCCATATCAATCCAAGTCAAAGCCATCACTTTTGGATCGTTTTGTTTCGATCAAAGTTTCTCCATGTTTCTCCAAGCTCAGATCTTGCGATCTGCTCAGGTGAAAGCCAATGCCAAGATGCTGGCTGACACTTTGATGGGCAAAGGTCACAAGTTGGCTTCGGATGGTGCACTCCCCAGGTGCAAGATGTGCAAGTCGCAGTCCTCAACCTATCAATAGATCATGGACATTCATGGACCTATAAGTCAATCATAGTCAAACAATAATCATCAATAATCGACCTTATTGAAATTTATTGCAAGTTGATTTGGTTAAATTTGGTTCAGCTGTAGATGGTTTAGGTACAGGTTACCGGAACGGTTACCGGAACGCTTACCGTATGTTTAGATGGAGATGGAAGACCAAGGCACGGACAACCACCTTCTGCTTTGGGACCTGCGACCCCATGGTCTCACAGGCGACGTCGGCATGCCAGAATTTGACATACAGAACTCAAAATGAATCAATCATGAATCATATAATATCATATAGAATCTATAGAACGATGCATTTCAGCCATTTGTAGACTGTACCCATGATGTTGCAAGGCTAAGTGTTGCGGCGCCACCCGCAACACTTAACTTCTTCACTTCTGGGGCAATTCAGCATTGTAAACCAAGTGCCTGCATGAACGTGGCTTGCAAAGATCTTGTGACTTGATCTGTTTCGCTCTTTTTCCAACACGATTTTTGCATTGCTAAACTCATTCTTTGAGACGGGCGGAACGGCGGAAGCATAGTGAGTCTGAACAGGAACGCTGCGTATGCTTTGGGTTGAGATGGTTGAGGGAAATCAAATGTTGGAGCAGAGAAGTGGAATTCACGCAGTTTCTTCATGTTTCTTGTGTTTTCTTGTCAGATGCTCAACTAATGGCCAATTGAAACCCAGGGGTTCTTGCCAAGCTTCAAAAACTACAAAACCGGATGTGAGTTTGTGCAGGTTCAAAGGTGGAGAAGATCTGCGACTGGTCTCGACAAGTGCTTCTTTATTCATATGAGATTGACATAGATTGACATTGTTTTCATTTGTTTTCAAGTTTTCAGCAATTTCTAATGGGTAATCCCGCTACGCCCTGTTCGGTCTCAACTTCAGTCCATGACATCCATCACATCACGTGGCCAAGTGATTCACAGATTCAAGACGTTCAACTCATCGAGTTCCAAGGTGAAGCTGCCTCTATCACCTTGAACCGCAACGCTGTGCACGGTGGGGCCAGATTGGGAAACCACTGAGCCATGCGAAACATGGGAGTACCGCTGGTAAACCACTGAAAAGATAGCTGTTTCAGACAGTTTTCTGTGAACATTTGCGATGACTTTGTAAAAGGATGCAATAAACGTGCCAAAGTGTGCAGTGCTCTCAGTACTCATTGCAGGGCAGCCTTGTCCATCAGGGAAGACTTGGCATTCCAATCCCAACAGATCAATGTGCGATACATGGAACCCATATGTTCCGGGTGCAGGTGGCCCTCCCTGCCAGGTGATGCCTCGGCCCTGAGTCCCGGTGGTGTGCGAGTCGGGGCTCCGGCCATGACCACCCGAGGGTGCACTCAGGAGGACTGGAACCTGACTGGAACAGCAGGTTTGAATATGTAGAAAACATTTGTCACGTAAAAACAATAATGAAGCTGCAAATATTGCGAATATGGGATAATGTGGGTGAATCGTGTGAATCCTGTGCACATTTGTCAGCTTTATGCTGGCTTTGAAGGGGATTTGCAGATTTCAGGACTTCAAGAAGATCGGTGAGTTCTTGGACCGCTGCTGTCAGATCGCTCTGAAGATCCAATCTGAAAAGGGCAAAAAATTGAAGGACTTTGAGGCGCACACACACACACTTGCTCAGAAACATCTTTGCGAATTCTGATGTGGAATGCATCTTACGTGCAAAAACACTCCAATTAAACCTAAGTGAGAAACCTCAGGTTGAAGTTTGGTTGGCACTTGACAATGCAGTTAAACAACAACAGAAAACACAGTATGACGTGTCCCCCAGCTGCGACTTGAATGCGCCCAGGAGCGACACTGCAGGTACAGAAGTTTGCGTCCAAACTTCCATCCAGTTGATGTCCATAGCTTCGTTGGCGTGACTAGGAAATCAACCGTCACGCCCCCTGCAATTGAAAAGGAGATTGGATAAACGCCTGGTAAAATATTCAAAACTGGCTCATTGTAATGGCAAAGAACCTGATAAGAAAAAGCAATTCCGTCAATCAAGGTAGAAGTTTTACATCTCTTCAGATGTTCCACACACACGCCCCGCTGCCGCGAGGCTTTTTAAGGCCCCGACGAATGAGATGAAGGTGAAGATGAAGGAAAGATGAAAATGAGATGACGATGAAAATGAGATGACAATTACTTAACCGGAACACAAGAGGGGGAACGCAAAAAGGAAAAGGAAAAAGAGAGAACACCAACACCAACACACCTGGCCCAAAAGGGCAAACCCTGAAAGGGCAAGGAAAAAGAAAAAGCGGACGGACGACGGGCCAAAAAACCAACCAGAGGACAGAAGCGCCTGACACAACCTGCAAGGCGAGAGCCAAAGCCTACCTAGGAACGCGAAGGACCCAAACCTGACCTAGAGAGGAAAGCGCGCATGAGATAGGGGACCAATGGGGAACTAGTTGATGAAATAAGATGCATCCACATTACGTGCATTTTTCGTGATAAGGCTCAAAGGCCCTCGGCTTTCATGTCACAACCCTCTAAAGGGCTTAAGTTGTCAACCCCTGAATGACGTGCACAATTGAACCTCACCGACGACCATAAAAAGAAAGAAAAACCACACCTAAAGCATGTCCTGTTGCCTGATTTTTCATGAAAGAAAAGGTGAAGCCAGGCACAGCGGCACGTTGTTCAACCAAACGACATTCGGCAGGGTGAAAACCGAAAAATGGCCAGCTGTTCACTTTGCTTAAACGAATTACTAATTCAAAAGTGTAAATTCAGACAAAAGAAAAGGTGAAGCCAGGCACAGCGGCATGCTGTTCAACCAAACGAGAGTCGACAGGGTGAAAACCGAAAAATGGCCAGCTGTTTCACGTTACTTAGACGAATTACTAATTCAAAAGTGTCTTAGCTTGGAAAAGCTTTCCCCGAAGGGTTTATGCCACCTTGACGAATCCAGCATGAATCTCACACTTGCTCAGAAACATCTTTGCGAATTCTGATGTGGAATGCATCTTACGTGCAAAAACACTCCAATTAAACTTGACAGGAGCCATTGAATGATCAGAAGTGAGAAACCTCAGGTTGAAGTTTGGTTGGCACTTGACAATGCAGTTAAACAACAACAGAAAACACAGTATGACGTGTCCCCCAGCTGCGACTTGAATGCGCCCAGGAGCGACACTGCAGGTACAGAAGTTTGCGTCCAAACTTCCATCCAGTTGATGTCCATAGCTTCGTTGGCGTGACTAGGAAATCAACCGTCACGCCCCCTGCAATTGAAAAGGAGATTGGATAAACGCCTGGTAAAATATTCAAAACTGGTTCATTGTAATGGCAAAGAACCTGATAAGAAAAAGCAATTCCATCAATCAAGGTAGAAGTTTTACATCTCTTCAGATGTTCCACACACACACACCTGGGGGGTGTCTATTTAGATTCTACAAATGGGTTTGAAGGGGTTACAACAGGGTGATAGGAGCTGCGGTAGCTTCAAACATCTTGGAAGCTGTGGCTCCGACTTCCAGTCACTTGAGTTTACAGATAGTTTCTAGATGTTTCAGGGTTTTGCTTTGCAGAAATGCCTCTTCTGAGCAGCAGCTTGGTATCCGTTGAGATCATATCTACAGGATTCTACAGGGACCTGTGTTTGACACACTGTGGAGAGACTCGCTTTGAAGTCATGGTTCGGTGATGTTCGGTGACTGCTTCACGTTAATGTTTTGTTTATTTATCCACATGTGTCCGTCAGGCAGCCATCCCAGGATACGCAGAGGTCCAGACCTTGAAGAAGGAGGCGACGAAATGAAGACGCCATGGAACTCCTGGGGTCAAACGAGACTGTTGCTACGATGTGAAAAATAAAATGCTTGAGATATGGACTTAAGTGTTTCTTTTGTGCTTATTCCGATACAGTTTAAGTGACGCCTTTAGGATCCTTTAGGACCTCTTAGGATATCATGATGATGTTGGTGATGATGATGTTGGATCGGAATCCCTTCCATTTTGCTGCCACGTGCAACCGTTGAAGCACGTGTCAAGGTGGAGGAATGGGCCGTCAAGTTTGGCTACCCTGGCCTCTGAGATACTCTGAGTCTACCGCACCGTGTCAAAACCTCACCTGCAGAGTTCATAGATCAAGAGAGATCAAGAGAGATCAAGAACATGTCAAGAGAATTCAAGAGAGATATCCCATGATATTCAGACATGCTCAGACCATGTCAATTGAGTTCACAATGCAAAGGTTGAGCCGAAAACCAGAAATGTTTTCTATGGCTTCCACATGCTTCCACAGGGCTGTGTGTCAGCTTTTATCTTGGCAGCGTTGGAAATCAGATCCTGCCAAGTCCAATCTCGAATTGGCGTCCTGGCAGCGCAGCGATGAATCCTGCCAGCAATCCACCACGAACGCGAACAAAAAGCCCTGCGGCCCTGCGTCAGATCATCCGAGCTTATTCCGAGCTTATAAGATGTCCGATATGTGGCGTAAGTCACTGTAAGTCACTGTAAGTCCGTGTGCGTGCTGCTAAATTGATGGAATTCTGGCAGTATTGGCGGATTTGAAGGCCGTGGCGCGAAAGCTGTGGGCTTCACGCGCAGATTTGGAAGCACTTGCAGGTGGGTGCGGTTTTTTTTCAAGACCTCTGACAAGTCAGAGTCAACTTTGAGAGAACAGCAATGCAAGCGTGAAGGTAGTTGCCAGAGCACATCATCGCAGTAGAAAGATCTTGGTCAGCACTGACATAGCATGCGGCACGGCACTCTTGGCTTATCAGTTCGTCCCAGATTATCCGTGTGTCATGTTCTGTATTGTTCTGTGCACCTCGTCGTGTCCACTTGGCATGTTGAAAGGTGATGGCATGACACCGTTGCACGTGGCAGCCTTCAATGACCAAGAGGCAACTTTCGGCAGCATGCAGCAAGAATAATGCGACAGCTCACACAGTCTTTTTGGGGTCTGCCATTGTTCATGGTTGTGTCCAGTTCCCTGACCAGTCCCCTTTCATTTCCCAAACAGATCCCTGGTGTTCGAGGGGTCAGGCTATTCCCTGTGTGTTTCCTATTTGCCTTTGTTCAACTTTGTTCCTCTGGTGGCGCGTGACTTTGGGATGTTCTGACTGTCCGTCGAATTCCCTGTCAAGAGATGTCCCAGCTTGCCTGTAATGCGTCGGTTTTTGGCATGGCCATGTTTGCAAAGCTTCACACGGCTACGTTGATGTGAACATGATAACATGGCCGAAGGAGAGACCTTGCTTCCAAAAAATAGATTTTTTGAACCTCTTGAAATTGGATTGCCTGGTTTGCCAACATTTACTCGATGGGCCGTTGACATTACTCCAGGCTTCGGCATGCTTTGTATGCAGCGTGGCAAGTCAATGACAAACGGTTGGCAAACCATTGCCACAGCAGTGCTTTCATCCGCTTTCCAGCTTGGGAGACTTGGAAGAGTCACCACTGCCACAGGACGTGGTTAGCTTTCTTTGCCAACAACGAGTGGATCTGCCCTGCACTCAATCGTCGATGAGAAACCGAACAGGCTGTGGGATACAAAAAATATATCCGATTGTGTGATGTCTCTGTGTCTGTGTATGTGTGTGTTTGTGTACTGGAATTGGATGAAATTTGAATAGTTTCATTGGGTTCGTACATAGGTATTGCATTCCTGTTCCATCTTGTTCCTATCCATCCTATCCTGGGAAAAATGCCGTAGGCCTTGACCTTATGCAAGTCAGGAAAGATACCGTGTACGAAACACTGCCATGATGTGAGCCTCGTCATTGTTTCCATGAGGTCATTTTATTCCCGAAAGGCAAGAGAAACACCAACATCATCAACACAATGAGTCACATGAAAACACTCCACAGGGGGGCCAGGAATTTAGCCAGGTTTCGTTTCGTCGATGTTGTGATGGAGTAAGGTGAATGAAAGGAACATTAAAGAATACAACACTATTTGAAGATATTTGAAGCGTACACCTTGAATGAGCCATGAGTAGAAAGAACAGTTGCAAAAAAAAAGTGATTACAACACCAAACTCTGTTCACTCATTCCTCAACTTTTGAAAGTAAACCTTCCTTGCGGTACTACTTGTCTTCTTGTGTATGTAAGATAGGGGAACATGGCGAAACACCGATGCAATCACGATTGGCCACAACACAACACCAGACCACAAGACCACAGAGGGATCAGTCTCGACACAAAATTCTTCATGTTTGGCACTTAGAACGAGCCATGAGTACAAACAACCAGAGCAAACAGTAACTCTCAAATGCCAAGTTGTTTTAAGCCGTAGTGCATGCAGAGCGCACAGTTTCAAAGTGAATCACCCTTACTGTGCTATGGGCCATACCCACATCCATCCAGACCCTAAAGTTGGGCCAGCTGCAAATGCGTCCCTGGTGGGATTGTGCAATGAGCTTGGCTCAAGGGAAGAGCAACATGAGGAACGCAAGAAATAGCGGAAGAGGATGGAGGAAGTGAATGTCCGAAGAGATCCGAAGAGAATCCAACGCTTAGGCCAGCTCAACATCCCTGTCATCTACGGTCAAGATGACGGGCAAAGGAAGACTAGGGATAGTTCAGGGCCGCAAGAGGGAAGAGGAAGCTGCCCATGAGAGGATTCAATAAAAACGAGGGGAAAACTAAATAGGATCTAAAGGGAAGTCAGACAAAGGGATACAAAGAGAGAAGAAGGCTTCACATTGGGATGCCCGCTCCTGCGGTCATTTGCATGCGTTCGCGTGCATTCATGCATACCCGCCTATCTACGCCCTTGCGCCCACTCGCACTGTCTCACATTGCTAAACGCACTCACTCATTCATTCTTTTAGAGCCCTTGCTAAACAACATGTCCTTGCCAAAAGAATCCGCTGTGAGAGAAGAGTGCTGAATTGACACAGCATCAGTACCAAGATGTACCAAACACATGTTGTATCGAACTGTATCGTATTGAGTCGTATTGCATTGTCTTGTACCACAATGATGCACTGGGAAGATTGGCAAAGCCTTCGAGTGCAACTATCGTTGGCGGCAGTGTAATTTTAAAACAGAATGCCGCATACTTATCATTACTTATCTGAATTTGCTCTCCTTGAAATTCGTGGCCTGTCCTGGACAGCTTTCTACGTTGGTCCCTTATGACATGTTTTCTCACTTGTCAAACTTTTCAAACTTGATTTTGTCAGTTGTCCATCTTGCTTCCTGTGTTTTGTGATTCCTCAGCCTCCAAAATCTATTGAAAAGCCTCGCGACGGGCTTGCAGTACTCACTGCTCACGTTTTGAAATGACTGCGTCCTGACCGCACAGTAGGCGCGAGAAAAGCTTGTTTTCCGGACTTCTGTGTGTAGCATAGGGGCAGAGGCAATATACACCACAGAGGGCCGGGCCTTGTGGGGGAAGCGCTGCCCAAGTTTCCAATTTTTGGACGAAGAGGAACGGAAACACCATGCATGGAAAATACATTTCAAACAAGCAGCCATGAATACAAAGACCGAGAAGAAACTCAAACACCAAAGCGTTTGCCCTTGCACTCATTGTTCAAGTTGAAAATACAACGGTCCGTACTGTCTAATGCGTATGACTTTCAAAAAAATGACGTGCCCAAATGCATCCAATTTTTGCAGATTCAAACTTCGTTTTTTTTTGGGAGGAAATTTGCTGATGTTTTCTGAAGTAAGGTTGAATCAGGGTGTTTTCAACTTCTCTCAAACATAGTCGTTCTCAGTCCTAGCAGTCAAAGTGATTGTGAATGCTCCACACCCATTGCTCTTCTTGTGTTCCTAAAAAGCTGTGGGTGTTTTAGTACTAAGCCTCCTGCTGAGTTCCATACCGCTGAGGAATTCTTCCAGCTGTGGCTTCACGCCATTACATTTCGCTTGCATGCGAAACAACCCAGCAGGAGGCCTCAGGCAATTCAGGTAACGTTGGATGCCCCCAAGCACTGCATCACGGGCTCAATGGAAACATCAGTTGCTTACTGGTGACATCCGGTGACACCACAAGGACGTTCGCCAATTTTTGATGAGTTTCCAAGGATGTGGTACAAGTTTTGTGCAACTTTGACGCAGACCTCCAGAAGAGGGACGTTTTTGGTGCAATGCCCGTGCCTGGCTTAGACATCTCTGTCACACCTGATGGCAAGAACTGAAATGATTCTTTTGGCCACCGCCCCTTCCATCAGGATGTCCCCTCCCATCGGTTTTCTACTTCCCGTTGCTTCAATCGCTCTCAGGTTAGCATGGCAGCCTACCACGGCCGGCATGCGATTGTGCCACTTGTCAGAGCATTCGGAATTTCTTCACAGATAAGTGTTGGCAGATGATGCCATGTGTGTGTATGTGCGCACACATACGCCCAAATGGAGAATATGTGTCTTTGGACGAGCCACATTGCTAGAGAGTTTCATGCGTAATTCACGGAATATTGATTTGCTGAAGTCATCTAAATCAGAGCACTCACATCAAAACTATGCGCTTTCCCATTCATCCTTTTCTTTGACTTTGTCCACAACTGACAAGATCAAGCTTGCGGTTTCTTCCCACATATGTGCTGTTTTGAACATCACTGTCAATCAAGTACAGTATACGTTTACATAAATCGCATCCTCTTTCCTGAATCACCCTCTTTCAATAATCAAATGGTAACGTCACGGCAAAAGGCATAGCTCCTGCTGTGTTTCGAGTTCAGATTCAGACAGAGTTCCTTTTGAGATGGCTTGAGAGCCCATGCAATCAGCTCCACCAAAAGTAGTGTAAGCAGCATCTATAGAAGACATTTCAAGATTTCAAGACGTACTTGTGATGTAATTCTCAACGTGAAGATATTGGAACTGCCATGTCAGGCAGTGCATGCTGGAAGCGGAGGCTGCAGCAGGCGTGAACCTGATGGAATGTCAAAATTGCCATCGCATGTTGTCAGTAGTTTTGTTCTAGTTAGACTGGTTCGACTTCTTGATGCAAGATGGGAAGATGACGGAATATGGTGACAGCGAAGAATGAAATGACACGGGCTTTCAAGGTCTTGAAATCTGCCATCTTGATCCATGTCCGTGTACCTGCTCAGCCAGCATTTGCCCTTCACGTGTCATACATCTTAAAGTATGTTCTGAGGCATATGAATTCTGAGTGCCTTCAGATTTTGTTCGTGGATGGAAAGATCAAAAGCATTCAAAAGCCACATTGATCCTTGAACGTTGTGATTTGTCAAAATGAAGTCAGCTTTGACCTGTTGCATACGAAGTCAATTCATTGTGCAAAGTTTCTATGTTCGTTGTCCGACAATGTCTTTCCATCTATAGGTTGGCAGGTAGGGTCCATTGAGCAGAGCTGTGCCTTCTCTTTCGGCACATCGAGTCTCTTTAGACACAAGTTTGTCACGTGTTGTTCAAATGGCAGAGTTGCTGTTTATTTTTTACAGATTTGGATTTGGTGCTCGGCACAATGGATGAGCATGTGCCACGGCTGCCACGGCATGTCAGCCACCATTCCCCTTCTGCGTGGTGAATTTGGCGCGCACAGTTTGCCTTGTGAATATGCAATATTGCCTTAGGCAATGACCCACGTCACAGTGGCTCTCATTGTTCAGATCGAAGGTGAATGAATTCACATTTGAAGTATCGCACCGACTTTGCTAATGACTTCTTTTGCCTTCCTGTTTACTGCGTTTTCAATTCTTGACCTTCGATACCCTGTATTCGTTGGATTTATCAGGCTGGGATCAGCTGGCACTTTTCAATGATATTCAGACAGCATGTGCGTCATCATGTTTTTGACTGTCCTTTTGTGTTTCACTTCAATCACGTGTCAGTTATGGCATCACGTGCCAGTTATGGCATCCTGGAAGCACTAGTCAGTGACTCGTCTAGTAGTTTCGCCTGGCAAAGAATTCACGAAAGAAAAAGCGACTGACAGGAAGAGATATGAAGAGATGGTGCAAGTTGACGAGGATGAACAGATCAAAGCAGCTAAAACGATCTGATGCTTTGCGTTTCTTGCTTTGAGTTCGGATAACAAAGATTCCACAACTTTACGATGAGAACACATGAAAACACATGGAAGTGTTTAGCAATGGTTGGCATGTCCCCCAGCGTTCAGTTCTGCAGCGTCCTGGTTCAAGCCTACGTGACCTGAGTGAACTGTGACACCCTGAGGTCTTTTGATGTCTGAGACCACCAAGTTGAATATGTTCATATACGTTCGGTATGTTGCAAATCTTGCGCAGATTCGACATATTCATACATATTCAGATATTCAATGTCGTTCATTACATTGACATGTTACATGCCGTTCCTCACTATGATTCTGTTTTTGGTTGTTCATAATTCATGATAGTTCCTCTATGTTCCTCTGTTCCAAAGTCCAGACTCAACGCGTTTCTTTTGCGAGGTAATGCTGCGCTGCGGCCGCGTGGGGGGACTTGGTTCAACCATGTTCAACCTGAAGGAACATTTCGAAGGACTTGGCAGAGGTTGCGTGCTCGATTGAAATTCGCAACTAGTGGTTGGTGGAAAATTGAGCTGTACATTCAACGTCCATGTGTATTTGCTGACCTTTTTTTTCCAGCGGTGTGCTATCGGAAGGGACAATCACATGAGCATTGCTCCACACCGAACAAGTTGCTTGTCACAATTCATTGAAGCGATGCAGAAGATCCCTCTTCACCAGCGAAAATGGTAAAATCATGGAATGGGATTCTGGTTGTTGCTCAGTGAAGTGCCAGCATAATTATGGCTAAAAATGCGCCGACGACCGCGACCACGACGACGACCACCACCACCACCACCACAACAACAACAACACCACCATCACCACACCACCAGCAGCAGCAGCAGCAAATAAACTGGGTGTATCTCTTGGCTGTTGATTTACTTGGCCTTTGTCAGTATGTTCGATGGATTGTTTACAGCGCAGACCTACTGAGTACTGGTTTCACCGACCAGTCACTGAGGCAAATCGCCCCAAGCCAGAGCCCAGCGTGGGCTCGCTAGGGCTTTGTACTCAGAAGGCACAAGAAGAGTCGGGAAGAGCAAGAGTCGCGCAGAGACATCGGGCATCACTCGGTTCATTGAGTTCACATTGAGTTCACATGTGTCGGATTTGAAGTGGGATTTGTTTCAGACCAGCAAAATAGACAGGCACTCTAAAGGGAAATCTGAGAGGCATCCATATTATTAAAGCATTTTTTAGCCATGTGAGTCAAGCTCCATACTACTCCTTTTGATTCGAATATAAATATCTTATCAATGGTATAGTAATAAACATCCGGACAACAACTATACAACAACTATATACAATTTATATATGTATATGTATAATTATGTATATATTGTAATATACATATATTAAAGATCATAAATGGAAGCATTTGCTTAGCATTTGATTGGTTTGATGCTCAGCATCAGCTTGTCAGGCACTGCTGGAAAGCTGTAGCGAAAACGAATCAGGGAAGGTGGGGAATGTCAGAAAATGGGAAACAAATGGGATGTACAGCTCAGACTGAGTGGGGTCGACGCAGTTTACAGCATGTTGGTGTTGACGAGGATGGGGTTTTGCATGTACGATGCTGACAGCAAACGGCAAGCAGCATTCCGTTCTGAACTCGTTTGTCCATGCTGGGGCATAGCTACACTGCACATTTAGAACGTCTATATCTCCTGACTGGCACACGCCAAAACACTTTGAACAAAGAAAATTGGAACCATGATTTGCCAATTGTTTGCTATCTCTCAGCAACCTGCAACCTTTTCAGTACTACCATAGATGTGCCAACTGTTGCACTTGGCGCATCGAACTGTGCAAATTCTGATTTGTTTGTGAAATCTAGGCAGCTAATCGTTAGTCCGGTGATCAGTCCATGTTTCATTTGTTTGGCAGGTTGAAAGGTTCTTAGTTTTTAGTTTGCCCTGATGGCACCTTGGAAGAGTATTCATACATTTTTTGTTTCAGCATTGCTGATGTGGATAGTTCTGGGATCGACCAGTTTGGTATTCAATGCTTATCATGTTGGAAATGTGTGTGTGTGCTTTGATCACTTCGTCATCGGTATTGAAAGTGCTTGTGGTCAAGGCGTTGCCTTTGTGCTTTCTTATTTGGACAGGGTTGGTGGTGCGTTGATACTTCTTAGCTAGAATCTAGCTAGAATGTTTGCACGATGCATTTTATGGTTGCATTTGAACCCTCATTGTCAAAATGAGCCTTGCCAACAAGACAACACAAACAAACTATTTCATTTAGTAGTTCCTGGTAGTTGTGAAGCCTATCTATCCACTTCAGGATATTCCGGGATGCAAAGATCTTGGTGTTGATGGAGCGGTTCTAAATGGATGTAATCTCAGAGATGCCTTTTGAAAAATGTTTGTTCCTGCTTGCCTCTTCAGAACCTCAATCTGTCAACACCCACAATGCAATTCACTACGTTGACTGTATTTATCAACACCATTCAACATTTGTGCCCAAGAGGGGGCCCCGCACTCGAGCATTTCCAGTCCACATCCTGAAAATTTTATGTTGGTGATGGACTGGTGACGTTGATGCCCCATTCGGGTGGATGATAGGACGTCTAAACGTGAGTTTTGAATCGGGTATCTCAAACCTTTGACACATGTTGACATCGATTTAATATGCAGTGCCTTAGATTTTAGGGATGTTAGTTGCGGATCAAATCGGATCACCCAAGCGCTGTGATGAGCACAATTCTTTTCTCAGATTTAGGAGCAAACCGCACCCGTGTGAGACCTTAACCGGCCTGGTCGCCGTCGATTCCATGAGACCGGAGAAGCTCATCAACCCAGGAACGTGGCCAATCCCTCAGAGGGAAAACTAAGATTCGCCCAGATTTACTAAGCCCCAATCTTTGTACAATCTATTCATTTCGATCTGCATTGGGCAACCAAGTCGTGCTGGAAGTTTGTGTGGAGTGGAACTCAGGATTTCAGAGCCTCCAGAGTCAACCAACTTGCTCAAGCCCATGCCTCAAGGTGACGTGTGAACGTGATTTCAGAACCTATAACACTGATGATAATATCTCAAAAGTGCAGCCACAGCCGCAGCACCATCGAAGTTTTACTGTCTTGAGGTTCGGAGTCGGATTGAATCGAGTAGAACCGCCACCCAAGTAGAACATTCAAGTTTCAATGCAACGCAGAGTATGCGCTTCCGAAGTAAAGAGACCTCGCAAGCACAATGTTGATTCAGTGTGGGAGAGAAAATCATGCACTTAGCCTGAGATGCCCTCCGTTGATTCTTTCATCAGTTTTGTATGCCATTTGGATAGTTAGAAATGCGTGGCCATTTTTCTACGTCACATACTGTTTGATCAAGTCCCTGGGGTTCAAACAGCGTGTGGTTAGCGATTGGTTCACGTTCACAGCTAGGCACAGATCCCCCCTCTTTCAAAATGAAAAGAAGAGATAGAAGAACATCATCGTGACTGGACTTGAGCAGAATTCCATGCTCTTGGAACAGCCTGACAAAGCTGAGCAACCTGTGGACAATCCGTGGACAACCCAAGGTTTGTTTTAGACTGGCTTAGACTCAATGGCTCAGCGTGGCGCAATGCCGGTACTGCAGGAGGGCTTCTAGGCATCTCCAAGGCTGATGCAAAGTGGCGTTTGCAGGGCGACTTCTTGGTTTCACTGGCCGTGGCTGTGGCTGTCAGCCTTTGAATGGCAAAGAAGCAGCGGAGCGTGGCTAAATCCAAAGTGCTTCTTGGTCAGCAGATGGAATGGTAAGCAGATGGTCGATGGTAGACATCAGGCAGAGCTTCTTGTGAGGGCATTGAGATGGTCCAAGATTTCGCAAGAAAAATGCATCACACATGGCGACGTACTGGTTGGCTAGACATGGGCAGGTTGAGGATACATAAGACTGGCTTGGCGACTCGTGACTATAGCCTACAGATACAGGCAAGCGGCAAGCACAAAGCGACTAAGCAAACATCAATGTCTCGAAGCATGTCAAAAGGTTGTTTTAAAAATGTTGCCACATCCAGCTGGAATGGCAAGTATATGAATGTTGAATCTAGAGCCAACTTCCACCTCGAAAATGCATCACACAATCTCCGACTTAGGTTCCTAGACTTCTTTTAATGCTCACCGCTTTGATTTGCTGTTGCAAGATCCGGAGAATTTTAACACGAAAGCTAAATTCAGATCACCTGAGATGTCTCCGCTGATTGTACATTGCCCTCTACCTGAAGCCCATCACGAATTATGTGTCATTCTATGGTGTTCTATGTTTCTCCAAAGCGTTCAGTGCAACCTTGTTCTCAAGGTAACAGTGGGTCCTGGAATGTCCTGGGTGTTGCTCGTGCTTCTTGTAGCCAAGACATGCGCTGTATGAAGTCAGCTCCGCTACTCCATCGAACTAGCCCAGATTTCAAATATGTTTTGGGTATCCTGGAGTTGTAGAATAGGAATCTACTGTGTGCAAAGTAGCATGTGGTTTCCAGTTTGCAGCGTTTCAAAGTGGGTCGACCTGCAGTAACTTTGGAGTAACATGACGCCACCGGCTTCCTTCAGGTTTTGATGAGATGCCACCGGAGCATGCCAGAAGCTGTTGCGACACAACCTCCGGGGCCAGTCGTCCAGAATGCTGGGATGAGTTGCATCTTTGACCGCAAGGGTTTCCACAAATTGTAGCCTGTAAGCATTTGCTTCAATATCTTCAATGTTTGATTCAATGATATTCAGTGTTGAAGAGCAGATAAGATAGATAAGAGATGATAAGAGCATCAAGAGCCAAGGAAACGGCCTTGTTCTGTGCCGTGGGAAACGGGCCATGTGAAACGGGCCGTGTGAACGGGCCGTGAAGTGCACATTCCAGAGTGGACAAGATGTGAGCACGTCCTCTTCTACACATTTATACACAGTCCAGTCATGTTCGCCATGAAACGAGGAATTTTTCCCAGCATTGCGGGACAGTACCAAATTTTCACAAAGTCCACGGCATTTTCCTCAATGAGAGAGAGATGGTTTTCGAATGTTTTCGGTAACACATGTGAAACGACAGAGACTGAATCGGACTGATGTTTGTTGAAGCCTTTTTTGGTGTGAGCAGATGCATCAATTTGCTTCCAAGCCCTTCAAATGTGTCGCAATCAAGATTAAAGAGGCACTTTTTGAGACAGCCTCTAGAATACTTGGAACTGGGCAACAAATTGCAGATGCAAGGTCTGCGCATGTCAACGAACAAACAAGAAGCCGTTTTGTTTGTTCTCCACACCACTTTGTCAGGTGAGAGAAACAAGAGGGATGGCGATGTTGTACCATGTTCTATCCCTTCCATGTTCACTTAATATGTTTTTTTCGTGGATGGCAGGCACACGTTCGAGAAGTGTTGCAGCAATGAAGTGGACGCTTATCTTAATCGTTGGTTTGCTGTACTTTTCTTTCGGAACCAGCCAACCCTCATGGAAACTCAGCAGATGAAACAAAACAGAGTTGAATCGTCTGAGATTTTCACTGCACAAATGCTGTTTGGCGCCGCTGGCTCCTAGGTGCAAATATTTGTCCAACTGGATTTAATTTGTTGCGTTGTTCAAGGAAGAAAACAATACAAAACACACCCCTTCCTTGCCGTGTCGAAAGGACATTGATTTGCAATATTGTCACTCGGCCAAAGGTTGCAGGGTGAGTGTTTCTTCGACTGCCCAGAAAGTCATGGAACATTTGGGAGCCAAGTCAAGTGCTATATACATTTGATCCTTAGAGTATTTCAAAATTCCAGATACAGTACAAAAGATTGTACTTCTAGAAGAGATGGTGATTGCCTGTCCCCAACAACTGAAGTAGCAGCCCAAAGTGGGATTTTCACGGCCAGTGACAAAGAAGGCAAAGTCTCCAAGTGACGCTGGGGACTCTGACAAACACTTGGCTCGGTACTTGCTAAATAACTTGCCACAATTTGCCCAACAACCTGAACTGGGTGTGCATTTTGCACAACGTGGCATAACTTGGCATAACTTGGCATTCACGGTGGCATTCACGGTGGCATCCAAGATCATCCAAGATCCAAGGCTGTGATCCCTCGACACATTGTGCAGACTTCTCATTGCGATGTGCTGGCACAGGCCACTGTAAAATCAGTGGGACGCATCTGTACCGGGCTCGTGCGTATCGCTGTGACGATGGCTACACGCTGTTTCCACCGCCCTTATCGTTAGTCAACATCTCTGGAGCTCCTCGAAGTGGACGGCATTTCAGTGTGAAAGGTCGCGATTCTCCGGGATTGTGCGGTTGTGTGTGTTGGAATAGGAATAGAGTGGTATGATTCACATACTTCTATGAATCACACATCACAGTTCATAAATCTTCGCAAATCATAGATCTTCCTATATCTTCCTAGCTCTTCACGGATCTTCCTAACGTCCGTATGCAGCTGTCACGAGGGGTTGCACATTTCCCTGGAGGTACTCTTTTTATCACCGACAGTTCAGGAAGACGTTTCAGCCGCAAGAATCAAAGTACAGAGTCTTCGGCGGTTTGTGTTGAGAACTTCCGAGAAAGGCAAGACGACTTATATGGAACGTGCTATGTGCCTCATGATCCTCGAGTTCGCCGATATGGGCTTTCAGCCTTTTTGGTTCGTCCACTTCGAGAACTAGACTGTTCAAAGTGCAGGAGCCTGCAGCTGCAGCTTGAACATTACTTGAACATTGCTTGGACAATTTGACAGGATGCTTCATGATGATGCTTCTGGTGAAGTTGTTCAGATTCAAAACAGATCCATGTTTTCTTCGTGTGTTTTTATTTCATTTGTCTGAAGTGGGCAAGTGCCCATCTTATCCATCCACGAGTCCACGAGCTATGAAATTCTTCTTTCTCACTTCAAATGCCCTGGAGATGCAGTGTCACACCGCCCCTTCATCGCGGTACAGGATGCCGCACTGCAAGACATATGGCGCGAGGGTCCGATTGAGATCAGATTTGCGGGAGTTTACAGACAATCGACACTTGGCCAGAGAATCAAACCTGGTCTTGCAGGTTTCCATTTCTTCAGGGTATTCCAAATATCTCATCGTGCATTTGTTTCAAACCGGTCGAAAAGGGACTTTGGTCAGAACCAACAATTCATTCATTGTGCACCAAGACTGAAATGGGCTGAATACTTTGGAGGCTCTATTGAATAATATTGATTTGATATTGATTTGATAATATTTGAAATGTTCTTCTGCCAGGATTGGTTCTCGCAGTTCCTGGAGCATGTTCTCATGCCAATGTTGCATTTCACCTGATGCCACAACTGCTAGAGAACAGAGTGTGTCTTGGACCATCGAGCATGGACTCCATAGACATCAGACCCCAAAACTTCAGCTGGTCCCCATTGCATAGCTGCTGTGGTCCAAAGGCAATGCGGATGGCACCATGAAATTGACTAGTTGCTGCTGGTAATTTCTTCAGTGCTCCCTGACTACCTATTTGTCTCGCCACTCCCTTTCACAATTGCATGATTTGTGCGGCAAAAATTCAACATACCGTCATGTGTTGTCCGGTGCAGTGTTAGAACCCTTAAAATTGATTTAATTGCAGCACAACCGTGCGAGTACCGTGGGATTAGAGTGGGTTTTGGATGGTGATGACCAGGGTCCAGGGTGACGGGCAGGTTGTACGCACAGATTTTGGAGAATTTGGAGCTACATGAAACGTTGCCAGGCCGTGACTGCCATTTGGCAGTCGTTCTGCAGCGGGCCAGACTGAGTGTTTGTGCCAAGATTTCACCAAAGACATGTGAGAGTGCCACCCAAAGATGTAAATTAAAGTGTGTAAAGTGTGGTACATATGATTCATACGATGATGCTATGGTGACATGTTGAAGGCTATCGTAGTATCCGTGGACTCATTTGCCAGAAAGCAATGCTAAAATGATATACAGTATATAGAATGTATGTCAAGAATGGGAAATCCTTCAATACATATTTTGGACTTCACTTCACAGTCTGAAGTCTGGAAATAAAATAGACATGTTCAGATAGATTTCGAGAATGTATGGCCGGATGGAAGGGCGGTTCGTTACCCAAAACAAGACGTGTTCAGATTACTGTGAATGACTGCCAGAATGTGGTATCGAATGAAATGATAGTTTTGTCGGCTGCACGTACCTTTT
This sequence comes from Cladocopium goreaui, assembly GCA_947184155.2. NCBI lineage: Eukaryota > Dinophyceae > Suessiales > Symbiodiniaceae > Cladocopium > Cladocopium goreaui. Next base: position 106,972 of record CAMXCT020000837.1, read on the forward strand.
TCTAATTTATGTCGCTTTTTAGCTTTCGAGGACTGCAACAATAGTAAGTTCAACTGAATTGGCAACGCACTCAGCAATACCTTTCGTGTGAGACTTCACAGATAGCACTTTTAGTTTTTTGAGTAAGTGCATGTATGTACGTACATGTAATTATATAATATTATATACATTATTATACATTAGGTTTTTTTGGGTGTCTATTGCACTTGTCGATGTCTTGTTTCCAGGAGATGCAGAAGCAGGTGGTTGTTTCCACAAAGGCAGACCTGCCTTGTGGCCGCCAATTGTCACTTGTGTTGTCCTTCTTATCTTGCCAAGACTTCTGAGGGATGCGTCACATGGGAGACTTGGTGATGTTTGCCTCTGAATAAGTTTCAACATGTTTCAACAATACGTATGTGTGTGTGTGAGTCTCGCAAGTCTGCGTTCATTTGGAATGCAACAGAACCATTTTTCGGCACTGCAAAGTCCTTGGCTGATTCGTCTAACATATCCTGAGCTAGTCAAAGAGCAATTCATTTTTAGAGTCCAACTGAGACGGTTTCAACCAGAGTACCAAGAGCGGGTTTCACAGCACAACTTTTCCGAGCCGATCAGTGGCATCTTGATGATTTTTGATGCATCTTGCAATGAAAACGCTCTATTGCCCACACGATACTCCAAGGAGAAAGCAGGACAAGGTCCAGGGAGACACAACTTCTTTGAGATCCACAACACCTCAGCAAATTCCACATGTTGATGTGGAGAAACAGAATCACCGGGAGATAAACACCATTGACATCTTGAGAGTCATTGCAACTTGCAGCGTTTTGACTGGATTGCATAGGGGTTGGTGTTTTTTCATTCTTCCCTTCCCTGGACTGAACCTTTCCATAAGATACAGGGCTTTACTTTTTCGATGATGATGCCAAGTTATCACGAAGGGTTGCTGAGCCTACCAGAGATCTACCTACTTCAGTGCAGAACATGTATAAGGAGGGGAGATGGTTGTAAATTCATATAGTATATATTATTATATTATAAATTATATATAAATTCCATGTTGTTTTTCTTTTCCGGCGTGTCCCCTTTCAACCCTGATAGTGGTCCAAGCTCTCCGGATTCTCCAATGCTTTGCTTGTAGAGCAGCTTGGCCCAGAGGAATAAGTGAAAGTCAGTTACGTGAATTTCAGACGTTGCATTATGCTGAGAAAGCACGTGCTTAAGAGGATTCTTCTTTTATAGTATATATAGAAGCAATATGATGGTTCAATGATATCTATAACTACTGTATTTACTGTAATTGTTGTAGTTTTATGTGCATCAGTTGCGCCTCGGTTGTCCCTTTGTGCTTGCACATGGCGTTGAGATGGTTGTGGTTGTGGTTGTTCTTGTTCTTCTTGTTCTTCTTGTTCTTCTTGTTCTTCTTGGTCTTGTTCTTCTTGGTCTTGGTGGTGGTGGTGGTGGTGGTGCTATACTTTGCTTCAAGGCATGAATTTTTGGATGCACTGTTCCGTTGCTTCATTGCTAGCCGCCTTTATGACACCTTGCTGTGACCGTACTTCACAGGTTTGTACTTAGCTTGCTAGACCAACTCAGCCATTTCTAGAACATGGAACGACGCTTTGAGCCACAAAATGCCAAAATGCAGGAATTTCCAGACAACTTGGCGGGGTTGCCTGGAAATTCTGACTGCTGTGCAGATTCTGCAGCACTAGCAGAGCAGCCATGCTTCAGCACGCCACGCAAAGCACATCACTTTCTCGGAGGTACTTTTGCAATGATTCTGTCATCTGAGGTTTCCTTTTCGGCATTTCAGATCATGTGTATGTGTGCGCGCGCGTGTTTTCTTATGTTGGTCCTCACCGGGTGCAAGTATGGAATGTTGCCAACAGAATGCATGTTTGTTCCGCGTATGGGCGATGCTGGCTCTACTCCTCCTTTTTGTGTATGAAGCTGTGCTTCCCGTACCCTTCCCTCCACGTGTTCATTCGTCCTCTGATTCTCTTCCATTCTGCAATCTCTCCTTCCCCATCCCAACGTAAACCACCAGACCCTTTCAACTCAATTCTGCAGATTTTTTTCCCCGTGTTTTTCATTACATCGTTTTCTCCATAATATGTTTGTCAAGAATTGGATGCATCCTTGTCGTGTGCATATCAATTTACTACGTATGTATGTATATGTATGTGTATTTCTATATAATAACAATAATAGTTATAATTATAATTAATAATAATAATAATATATATATATACACATGTGTGTGGCCCAGTGTCTGGTGGTTCCCCCTCCCCTCTGAGATGGTAATGGTCCCTATATGTATATGGGCATGTGTATATATATATATATGATATACAAGTATGTGTGTATCTATATGTGCATATAAGTTGAATATATATATATATATATATTATGTAAGTAGTATACATTATACATATATATATATACATTGGTGTGTATGTATCTGTATATTTATATGTCTATGTATCCCTCTATGGATGTGGATGTGGATGTGGTGGGGGGGCGTGAACACGAGACACGGGATCATATATCTAGCCTAGAGACTCCAAATACTCTACTATTCTTGCCTTTTAGGGAACAAAGACTTTGCTTGGTAAAAACGTTTTCTGATGCTTCCCAGTGTTTTAACAGCGGCGCCAGCAACTCTAGTTTGCAGGGTTTTTGAGATAGTCTTTCACTTTTCCAGCAGGCGTAATTGCCTATAATTACGGGCAATCCTTAATTCCAGGGTAATTTAATGCGGGTCTCTTTTTTGCATGTTTGTTTCATTCTACATTTGTAGCTCCGGCGCTTTTGAACTTCTGCGGCGTCTTTGGAGACATCGGCCGATTTCACAAGCTTCCGGCGTGAATGCAACAACAATTGGCCTCCGGCAGTCTTTTGGGCCAAAAGAGCTTCTGTGTATGATGTAACAATTAACATATGTTTGTATGTGTATATATATACATACATACATACGTACGTACGTACGTACCTACATACATACATACATACATAGATACACATCAACTTACAGTTGCAATAGCGGACAACTATATGTAGCGAATGAAACTTTCAGCATTTTCAGCTCACTGAGGCTACTTTTCGTCCCCTTCGCAAGTGATGTTCTTGTTATGCATTGGCATCCCACTCAGCATTTGGGACCATGAGGCACTTTGGAACACGGTGAGCCGCCACTGGCATTGCCACTTGGTTGCATGGAGTGTGAGGAAAGAAGCCGGAGCTGCAAAGAGGGGCGAAAGGCAAGGCAGTTCCAGTTTGTACAGTTCATCTCCGACACATAGAGATCACTCTGCAGAAGGGAATGAGAAGTTCAGAAGACTTCAGAATTGCTCAGAATTGTTTCGAACTGTTCAGAATGGTAAAGATAGAGGAGGGTGAAGTAGAACCGCATACGGAAGCGACTTCTCCATTTTATTTCAATTTGGTTCAATTCTTCGCCATCGTGATCCCAGCATGCAATGAATGCATACTGACTGAGGTGCATTTCCATTTACTACCTTGAAAGCCTTCATAAACGAGCTGTGGCCGGATGACCCGCTGTTATGTAAGCACGTCTCACATCGCATCGATTCATCATTTGAGACCATCTATTCTCTGGTAGCAGCCTCTCGTTCCAGAATTAATCTTTTTAAAACATTATTATGTGTTTCATTGTTTTTCTATTTCTGCATTTTTTGAGTTTGCTTGTGGAAGGCACTCCTTGAGGCCGAGATGGTGGACTCAAAAACCATTGCTGTAATTCTATGTAGGTCTTGTCCGTTTTTATTTATTCATTGTACATCATTGTACCATATTGTACCAATACCAGCTCTGCAAGTTTGTGTGATGCCAGTTCTACAGTAGGAAGTTCTTGCAAATTTCAATTGCTATTTTCGATGGTTTCTCAACTTCAACCCTCAGGTTTACCTCGTCTTGGAATGCCAATCTTTCGCATCTTGCCTACTTTGCTTGAGTCCTGCTTGAGTTGTTTCCTTCGTTGTTGGTTTGTTCAAGTAACTAAGAATGCATGATTCGAGAACTCGAAATCTGTTGCATCCATTTGGGCTGGAACTTGCTGATTTCTTCGCCAAAACGAGGTGATGTACAGCAAACGCCTGACACGCAAAGTATGTCGACAGTTTCTTGCATTCTTCCTCAAAGGTATGTGGGCCCCCGCATGTTTGCTTCTTGGCACCAGTGAATTCTCCATATTTCTCCATGTCCGGATGGTATGCTTTCATAGTTCTTAATTTGTCAGGCATGGAGAAATAAGAGGTTTTTTCAGATGTTTTCCCACCTCCTGCATCCTTTGGTCGATTTTTTTCGGAATTGTGTGCCTTTTCTCCTATCCGACTATTTTCAGAGGGAGAGGAGTTTATGAATGCATGTCGCAAGTACATGTACCCGTCACATGTGGCTGTTAAAGATCGTGTAATTTTTGCCGATAAAAAACCTGCTTCATATCTAACAACTCCAGAATCAGCAAGCAGGGCAAAATGATGTTGCCATCAAGTCTAAATTTGGTTAAATGCCTGCTGGCTCAACTTCAATCCATGCCTCCATGGACAGTGAAAGTTTATTTGTTTATCTTTTTCTCCGAGGTATGCCTCAACTGCGGTAAACTGCCTTGTGGACTCTTCAGTCAGCTACCTGAAGTCGCCAGCAGCCATGATGCGATGGAAACTCGTCAACTTTGTCCTTGATGTCACTTGATGTCCTTGTCCTTGTCTCAGCTGCAAATCGAAAGTCCCAAACTTTGGGCGCTTATTCCAGCACACAATATGGGACAAAAAAAGATTGTAAAAAGCTGGGGCCCAGCGTGTTGCTTAGTTGCCATACACCCATTCATTTCTATCCAATTCCTGCATGTCAAGACCCGAACCCCCTGTTCACCCAAGATTTCGACAAGCGACTGCGTATCTTCTTCGCGAATTTCTTGAGTCAGATTGGAAAAGGCATTCTACATGCTTGGTGGCATGTTTCACTTTTCCTTTTATGACATCTGTGCTGCCGGAGTAGTAGGAAGAATCGCAAGAATCGCAAGAGTCATGTTTCTTGCAGTGAAACACGCCATCTTCGAGAAAGGTTTGCATTTGTTTGCCGATATTTTGCCGATATTGTTTGATTTGATGTGGTTTGTGTGCGCGCCGGTTTTTCACCATATCCTGCCATATCGTGCCCTAGGATCGTGCAGCTCTTCATCATGATCAACCCCAAAGGCCAAGGTGAAGATGTAGCGACCGAGCCTTGAACTTTTGAAGCCAAACAGGGGCACAGTTTGTTGCACTTCTCATTTGGCCCTTTGGCAAGTCCTGCCAATATCTATCAAATCATTCATCGCAAAAGGTAGCCAAGCCTGCCTAAGTTCCATTTACTTAAGTCAGTACGCAGGATGTGTTGTGGTGAGAGGTTCTGTAATTTCAGCGATTTCTTTGCGACAATGAAAGCATTTCTTGTTTGAGGGCCACCCTACACCTTTGAATTCCTGTGTGGTGCGTGTTTTCCAATGCTTTGTGAATGGAGGGGCTTGAGGAGCATTGTGCTTCAAAAGAAAAAGATGAAATGCAGTTCTACACATTTGAAGTTGCAGTTTGTTTAACAAGATTCTTCTTTCATGGCAGTTGTGAGTTTTTATACGCATCAGTATCATTTGTGTTGGTCGCCCTTGCTTGTACAAGATTTTTGGTTCAGTAGGCTGCCTGAGTAGTGATTGCACGTGATGGTTTCTTGCAATGCCCGTGAATTTTGCTGCAGGAAACTGTCCTGGCAACGTACACGTGGGCCTTTGAGCTGGACATCCAGGAGTCGAGTGTTGCGTGCCGAAGTGTCCCAAACACTGTGCTCCCGACCAAAGTACTCCTAGCGCTGGTCTCCCAAATGGCCACAACATGCCAGAATTCATCAGAACTCAACACATGCAGTTAGACTGAGCATACTGTCAGTGTACCGAGAATCCATGAGAATCCAAGGTTCCTGAAGGGTTCTCCAACCACCTCTCACCTTGAGGAAGTTCTGCTGATTGGGACTTTGGGCGTATTGAGGCTGGCAACTGAAAGATACAAACGCGGTTGGTTCAAATCAAGGAACAACTCGTTAGATGCGTGAATCATTAGCTTATATGATGTGACTCAAAGAGATGAACCGAGGGATATGTACAGAATACATAATTACATACATGTTATAATATATATATATACGCGGCTGCTGACTTGTTTTTTTCCACCGGCCCATTGAAGCTGTCGCTGCGGCCTTGCAAGGCTTTGAATTCAGCTGCATCCTTTACAGCGCATAGTCAGCTCCCATTGCCTGGCCGTACTCCGTACAGACCATATCTGCACATCGACGCAAAAATTCGTCGGAAGGGACAATGGAGTGATCTACGTCACAAGCATCAAATGCTCGGATAAATGATTCTGCCATGCTGCAACAAAATGATGGTGGGTATTCTTTCAAAATGGTCGTTCTCCTAGTGCCGGTTTGGTTCTTACCAATCGCGGTCTGCCTGGGAAGCTCCTTCCTGACTCTGTGACTGTGTAAGTCACCCAACAATCCAGGAAGATTCACCACCAACAAATGTGTCGGCTTGGGGGTGTATGCCCCCATGAGCCCCTGAGCAAAACGTAACTTCTGCACATGCTGCATGGCTAACAAAGCTTGCATGATGGGCAATCGCCAGATCGACGCAGCCAGGGGCTGGTCTTCTGGTTCTGCCGCCCAAAGGGCGAAGCAAAGGAGGGCATTGCCTATGATCAGTTGAAGCCCCACAACTGTTCAAGGTCTCTGATGACCCTGGGTCCTTCACGGCCCTCCTTGGTGTCGTTCTGGTTGATGACCTGGCCCCGTGCGCGCGACCACGTTTCGCATGGAGGTCCACCAACAAACGCAATCACCCAGCGGTCACGAATCGCTTGAATCCAATATCCCCTCGTAGTTGGATTAGAGGCGTCCCCCCAATGGGGGTCTACGATGATATCCATGGAGATGACGTGGACCACATAGGCAGTTCTCAACGAAGCTAACCGGTCCACGTAAAATTGCAGGTCACCTAGCCTGCGACGCCCCGAGAACGCGTGCAAGAGGACTCGATGTCGCCCAAAGGCTCTGGGTCCACATGTGATGCCGTGCATCTCAATGAGGAGGAGACTGCAAGCAAGGCCGGCCATGCAGAAGGCTTCAGGATCTCGTCAATGATCGACTTGAAGACAATCAGGTCAAAGTTGAAGATCTCCGCATCCTGCTCCTCCACTGAGTCCCGAAAGAAGCGCATGGTGACACAGAAGTCCGTCCAGGAAATCGCCTTATTCTGGACGAAGACTTGGAGTTTGGAAGGCAAAGTATGAAGATCAACCTGTTCCGTAACCCAAAGAACCAACGTCTCAAAGAGCTCCTCGTTGTATGCAATGACTTCTCTGTGTCGTGCTGCCTCCATGTGTGGTCCTTGTCCCTGAACCGGCGGGAGAACTCGGTCATGTATGTCATCTCTCTGCCGATCTTCCTGTGAGCCAGCACCAGGAGCAGCAGCACAATTCATGTTGCAGCTCTCAAGACGCTGTCTGCAGGCTGTGTTGTAGTAGAGGCGGGCCTTCATCTTCTGGTTCGTGTGAAAGTGCTTCAAACATGCCGGACAGGTTGGCTCATCAAACAATCTTCGAAGTCTGGATCCCAAACCATGCCGTTTGTACATGTGGGCAGCTTCTCCTGCGCGGTTGCGACAGCGCAGTCCACAACCAAGACACCCATAGGTGGCTTGAGATGCACTCACGTCCACATGGTCGCTGTTGTGCAGCTCCTCCATGATAGTCTCCAGGCGTGCGAAAACTTTCTCATGAAATTGCGCCACTTCGACCCTCTTTTGCCGTTGCAAGATGCAATGATCGCATGCACGGCGAATGAGTCTCTTCCAGTAACGAGGATGGCATTGAATGAGCTGAAGCCATTGCAGGTAGTTCACTCGTGGGGCCGGAAGCGGTGAAGCAGCTCGTAGTTGCTCCCACATCCAAACCATGGCTTGTTTTGCAAAGAGCGCCCAAATCTCCGGAACCTGCGCGTGAACCAACGTAGCAAAGTACCGAAGTCGTACTCTATGAAGAAGCTCAAGTGGACTGGGCTGTGCCACCCTGACCAAGACTTCCTGTTCAGGTACATGATCATCATGTCGAACATCAGGACCGTAGCGCTGAACTTGTGCATGGTACGGTCATCCATGGCAACCCATGTGTCTGCTCCGTACAAGAACATGCTCATCACGAGCATTTGGAAGAGCTCCGCTCGTTTCCGTAGATCAATGTACGGGTTGCAGAACAAGACTTTCTTGTGTTGGTTCATGGCAGCGCGAGCAATTGCCGCTCGTTGCCTGATTTCAACTGCTTGGTCTCCAGTGTGGTGCAGGACTCCGCCAAGATGACGATAGCGACTGACCACTTGAATCTGACTCGTGCACTTTTCTCTCACAATCGGGAAATGGCGGCCGGCCGTAGGGCCATAGAATTGAACACGTGCTTTCCGGGACGATGCCCCGCGAAATGTCAGCATCAACTCCGTTTTCCCATGCCCCAGATTGGGCTGCATGCCATGATATTCACATAGGACTAGAAGATGGCCTCCAATGTCTCCAACATGACGTGTCAGAATCTCTGGGCCGGCAAAATAAAGTCCAACTCCTTCATGTGCAAACTGTCCAAACAATGGAAGATGATCACAATGTGGAAAGGACGCTAGCGCACCTTGCTCCAACATGTAGGCTTCGAGCTTTTTCAAAACGCATGCCCAAGCAAATCCAAAAATAAGATCCGCCATGCAATCTCCCGGACGCGTTCCAATTCTGGTCCTTGAGATGTCGCTTTGGCCATCCAGCCAAAAGAACGTGCTGGTATGTATGGCTTGCATACATCGACGGTCCATTTCAGACCTGCCAGCTTGTTGGAGCGCCGGTGGTTCATCAAGTAGCTCGTGCAAGGTGTGCAGTGAGTCAGGAGGTAGTTTGAGACGAGCCATGAGGTAGCCCAGGAAGTCGTCAGTGATGATTCCACCGATCGGCACCTCCCGCAGAATGCGGTAGAATGCTTCTGTCAAATCCAAGTACAAAATGGCAAAGGAAGACCGTTTGGCTCGAGCTTGGCGCACGAAAGCTCTCGCCTGATGGAGAGGCAATTGGACAGGCACCCCACGGCGGCCTCCTGTCTGCTGAGCTTGTAAAAACTTCTCGTATACGTCAGAATGCTGCAAACGAATCGCTCTATGAATCGCTTTCCCTAGATGATTGGACACTAAGAGCGACCGGTACGATGTAGAGGCATCCTGTGGTCCTCGACCTTTGCAAGCCTCCGTCAGGCGCCCACTTTTGAACTCCAAAGGTTCGGGTCCATGTATGATCATCTTCATCATCGTAGGGAAGAGCAACTTCGCAATCGCAGATGGATGATATATAGTGACATAGTTCACCTGGAATGCCATCTGGACCTCTTGCTTCCCCTTCGGTATCCTGCGAAGTGCAACTTCCAGGTCAGTGGGAGTAGGCAGGTTGTCTGCCATGCACACAACTTCTTCACGTTGGAACATCTCTAACTCATCTACCCAGATTTTGCGTAGTTCTTCCATCGGCATCCTTTGTCCTCCTTCCATGTGCTGAAAGAACCTGATCCACACACTCAAGGCATCAGTAGGCAGACTGCATATCACTCCTTCTTCATCTTTGACAATGGGGAGTGGCTTGCGTTTGCACTTCCTTGGATTGGTGGGACCAGTGAACTGTCTCAAACTACGGAGGACTTCAGCAGCAGATGTCTCCGTGACTTCTTTGAGTCGTAGTTCCAGTGCAATTTGCTTGGCCTGGACCAGACTCTTTTTCATCTGTTTGCAGACCACATAGAGCTTCGTACTGAGTCGAAGCACGCTGCACCGCAGAGATACATCATAGCCGCGTTCTTCATCATGGTGAGGGCTGCATCGGCCTGACTTCCATGCGGCGAAGCAGCTGGCTAACCTCGTAAAGGTCATTCTTTGTCTCGTGGCCTTGATCTGTTTCTTGAGCTCAATCTTGTTCTGTCGCATGTGCCAGATCTCGTCTGAGATATAACACTTCTTGGGTTGTGGCTGCACCGGAGTAGACCCAACATTCAGAATCTCGTGCAAATATGTAGTCAGACGGGCCGTATGTGTGGCCACATCAGTCTGCCACAATTGTGGTGGGCAATCCAAGATGTAGTTGCTGAAGTTGGGGCCGTTGACAAAGGGCTGATCACCTCGAAATCTTTTGTGAGAACTTTGAGGGTCCCTTACTGGGCCAATACCTTTCCATTGAAGCTGAATTGCAACCGCTCTATGATCTTCATGAGTCGTAGCCATGTCAAACTCCTGGATGACTTGTGAATGTGAACATCTCGTAGACCAGCTTTGCGGGATGGCAATGTGATCAATGCAATGAGCTGAGCTGCCCGTGAAATTGGTCCATGTATCATGTTCACCTTGGTGCACTTCACTGGTGGCTGGAAGATAAAGCTGCAGGGATTCAAGTAGTGTGCGCCTGTCCTTGGTGTTGACAGAGGTTGTGAACCCCGTGCGTAAAACCACTTGTCCATCAGCGTCTCCTGGCACAGCACTTGCGTCCATGAGGATAAACAGCGGATCGCCATCATGATGCTGGGCTAAAAGCTCATGAGTAGATTGCCACCAGTCACTTCTGCTGTTCAGGCTGTGACCACTATGTGGCGCATGTAAAGCCACCAGCCAAAAGGACCAACATTCTGTGTCACATCGAAGCACCATTCTACTCCGATCAGCATGCACGAGCTGAAAATGCGATCTCTTGAAGAGTCTCGGCTTGTGCAAGTGGTTCAAGGCAAAGGGCATGTGGAGATCAATCCAGATCTCAATGCCTCCATTACCATTACCTTGACAATGGCCACTGCAAAATCGTAGGATCCCATTGTTTTGTGACATGCCTGTTTCTGACCGGGCCTCTTGGATGGCCATGATGTTGAACTTGAAGAATCGCATCTGTTCTTGGAGATGTGCAACTTACCTGCGTGCCCCATGGGTCCGCGATATAGTGATTGCACATTCGCTGGTGCCATGCTGACTGCAAAGTGAAGGGTCTCCGACTTCTCCTTCCACCATGATGTAGTCAATGGCTGCATCTCCTTGTCGGGCAAGTCCGGCGCTGTCACATCCAGGCCTCCATCCTGCCATATTGGAAGTCCATATTGTTTGCCAAACGCCATCCATAGCTGAAGCAGCTTCGGTGTCCATTTTGGCAGATGAAGTGGTTGGCGTTTCATATTGAAGGTCTTTTGTGCTTCTAACTTGGCCGCAGTGTCAACAATCTCTTTGAAAAGCTCACCAGCATGGGCCCGTACATGATGAAGAACCAGATCACCACGTGGCAAGGCTGCTTCTAACGTACTGCGAAGAAGTCGGAATGAATGGTTCACTTCACAAGCGCCAATCAGACCAAAGGCTTGTCCTCCTACGTGCGCTGCATCAATGCATATAATATCATATAATGGTCGGGATGGCGTGATTCAATGCTAGCCTCCAGAGCCCCGCACCAATCAGGGCCGATCTTTCAGCCATGTCTGACCCAACGCGTTTAATGCCAGTGTATGCTGCTCCATCGGGGTCGTATCGGACTGGATAGGCAGCCCAACCCAAGAAGGTCAGGGCCGAGGCTTCAGGAGATGCGAAGCATTCTCCAACCACCGCCATTGCCCACGTGTCCGGGCATCCAAGATCGTCTGCCTGTTGAGGAGCAAATCTTTTCATCGACGGTCTTGAAGAGCCATCCGTGAAAATCAATAGGCGATCAAATTGGTTTAAATCTCGGATACATTCAAGTGGCCGATGTTGAATGTCTTGAAGTTCCGTTTGTAGAGGTTCAGACAACTGTAGTACAGACACGTCCGTGCACAGCAGTTGGTCGTTGGACTCAAAGAGCTCCTCAAGGTCATCCTTGTTGAACGCAGTCTGTAATTGGCATTTGGAGATGAGCTCGCACACCTTCTCCACATCAATCAACTCACGTGAAGTGCGTTGGTGATGCCCTCTCTCCGGCCAAGCAGTGCGCTTCTTGATTTTGACATCTTGAACTGGCCCTTGTGGTTCACGATGATGAAAGACAACTCTATGCCAGTGCAATTCAAGACAACTGCTCTGGGATATCCCACACCACACAGAAATTCCATAATCTGTGTCTGCGTCAGGGGTGTGGTGGAGCTGTGGAAGATCGTGCCCTGTGTATCCAGTGGATCATCATGAAGGAAGACATAGTGAGTCACATCAGAGCTTTCTGAGTCAAGCTGGAGGCAAAGGAACGTATTCCAAAACTCACAGTCATAAACCAGGAGGTCATGTCCCCAAAGGCGAAGTTCTTCTTGAACTTGTTGAGCGCATCCTGGTAGTTCAACTTCAAGAAAGCTGGGAAGCAAATGTCCAACGGAGCCAGAAATGATACGAACTGCAGTGGTAGTTTTGATGAGGGTATCCAATTGCAGAATACGTGGTGTGGCTTTGAGTTGAATCAAGGAATCATCGTCAATCTCTTCCTCCCAGACGTTGGAGTTGATAGGTATGGGAATGTTGTTGATGATGCACAGCAATGCAAGCCCATGGCGATTTCGCAGAAATATTGGGTCTGCAATTTCGGTATCCTCATGCCAAATCATACATTTGCGCCTGCTATCCTGTGGTTCACATTGAGAAGAAATGTCCGCCGCAACGATTGCACTTCGTTTGTCCAGTTGTTGTGGTGCAAAGCCAGTGAAGCACCATTGTTCCGTGCTTGTTCGGGAGGAATCAATGACGGTGAAGTGGTTGGCTGCAGACCCGTGAAGCGATCTTTGTAAGACGATCACCACGTTGACATTGGGCCTACGTAGTGCAGTTGTGGCAGGAACCGGTCGCACAACAATGATGTTGATCGGCCATGTTGTATCAATCTTGTCATGCCAGTCAGAGACCATCGCACGCAGCCACGTAGTGAAATCACGGCCAAGCCTCACACTTCTACTCTCGTGGCAGGTGACGTATCTTGGATAGTCCAGATACCAGGTGTCGATACGAAGATCTGGTTCATGAGCATCCCTCGTCTCAGTGGCATGATGCGTCCATAGTTCACGAAGTTCATGAATGAAAGCAGGCTGCATGTCCTCAACTGCCCTTGCCGGCTCTGGTGGAAAATCATCATGACTTTTTGTGAGTTCAGGTGCGTGTACTTCTCCTTCAAGTTTGAGATGGAGGGAATCAGGGTCATCTTGTCCATGTATAATTTTCTGCCTCAAGCATGATGGCATGTCATCTAGAGGCGGCACAACTCGGTTGGTGAGCTGCAAGAGGCCATGCGCATCGTGATCATGTTCAATTGGTACATACGGTGGTCCAACCACCACATCATAGAAGCCCAAGAGGAACATTGCGTGCCTGTGAAGGACTTCCGACACTGTAAGGCCTTGGTGAAAAGCGCTTGCAAGGCATCTTGTAGCCGCATGTTCCAGTCTAGCATCACCAGGCGGTAGTGCTATTCTGACGTAGTCTCCGTCCTCAATGTGCAGAACCTTCGTGCCCAATGGGATCAGATCGTTGTTGATCCAGACCAAACAGCGCTGTTCCGACCCCTCACAGTACTTGTCGACTCCTGTGAGATAGAGGAGCTGTCCATCACTTTGAAAACTTTGCGTACAACTTCCGGATCAATCAGAGGATTACTGGCATGGAACTCCACATCCAACAGAGTGATTCTTTGCAAAGATCCCACTTGTAAATCTCCTTCACGGTGGGCAATAAATGCCTCGACATTGGCCCTTGCTAGGTCTTGTGGTCGTGTGGCAACGTAGTGCACGTAGCAGAGATCACCAGGCGGGATGTTGAGTTGAGCAGCAATGCTGTGATGCAATCCTTCATAGTCATTCCAATCTAAGCGCATCGTGATTGGGTAACGATCCAAAGCGAAGATCATCGTTGTGAACCAACGACCCTGTGCGTAGATCTGCAATTGCGCTGATGATAGACTGATAGACTTTCACTGTCAGATTCTGATTCAGCATGAACATGGTCGATGTGGTTGTCATCAATCACAATCTCTGGGTCATTCATGATCTCAGGTTCTTGATGCTGTTGCACTGGAAAATTTTGTTGTCGATGTACATGTGCTGCCACAAAGGAGACGTCATCACCAACATCTAGTTGCTCCGAGTTCGGGATGGTCTCGATGGGTGTAAATACTTTTGCTTTTGGGTGAGGAACTTCCAAAGCTCAAAGCATGTGGCCAGTTTCGCATGATCAAGTCGTCCTCATGCCCCACATAGAGGTCAACACTGTCAGCAAAACGAACATGGCCTGGAAAAAGCCCCCGTTCTCCCATGCAAAACTGCTTGTGTGAAAGCTGATTCCATGTGCCAACTTCGTGCGCAAGGTCAACAGCCTCAACACTTGCTTGCCATGGAGAACAGAAATTCCGTTTCTTCAAAGCACGGTCATTCCAGATAAAGGTAAGATCTGTGAAGCACTGTGGATCAATATGCCAGCAGCAAGTCTCTGATAAGTCTACTTGCCTGGCCCACCAAAAGGTTGCAAAGCTTTGGAGTCACCTCCAGAATCGACCCTGGCTTTTTCGGCCTTGCCAGAGTCTTCCACTTCTTGTGATTCTTCGTGAGGGCGAATGCGTATGGTCTCCAAGCTGCTCACCATCGTTGCAATTCCTGTCTGAATCGCCTCCCATTAGTCCATCTTGGTGATCTCCTCGTCTCCCTCTCCATCGGAGATCGTTTCTACTCCCAGTGACTCCGCATCCTGCTTGGACAACATCTCTTTCACTTTGTCCAGGTTTTCGCGAGCCATCTGTAGACTTTCTTTGGATTTCTCTACCCTTTCTTCCAAATCCTGGTCTTTCTTGCCGAAGTCGGCAACGAACGATTTCCATCTTTTGATGCTCTCGTCGATGTATGTCGACCAGGAATTGTCTGGAGATTCTTCCTGGCTTTCTGTGCCGCCTGAAAGCGATTGCGAGCTTGGTCCAGCTTTTCCACCGCAGCATGCATGTCCTTGCTGGTGGTTGGAGGTTTTGGTCCTTCGGACACCAGCTTCTGTGCTCTGGAGGACAGCACACATTCGTCGTCTTGAAGAGCTGCAACCAATTCCTGCACATACGCTTCTGATGCAGACGTCGAGGCCGTGGGCTGATCTGGTAGTGCTGGTAGAGGTGCATTGTTTTTTTGAAGTCCACGGTGGATCCAAATCCGGTGCAAGATTCTTATTCTTCTTCTGACGCGTTTTCTTGCCCTTGGGGTTCTTTCCACGTGGTTGGCCTTCCGAAGCAGAAGAGTGATGGCTTGCACTTCTTGCTCTGCTCGGCTGACGGTAGTACGTCCACTCCTCGGCGTAGTCTTGTTGACCTCCATGAACACAGGTGTGATCGATGCACCTGTGCCACAAAGTGTCGCACTTGCCGCATCTCAGTGCTGCCATCTTGTTGAGACGCATACACCACTTGCACCTCCATGGTTCTTTGCCATTGGCCGCCATTGCTTCCTGGATCTTGTTGATGAAGTCCCAATCTCTGGAATGATGTGTCTCTAAGGTTCTCTTGATCCCACGAATTTGCGCAAAATGCAATTGCCGCAGTCCTGTGTGATGACAGTGCCAGCGATAGCGTGCAATTGCTCGAGCCCGGCGTGCTCTTCTTCGTTGAGAAGGCGTAATCGCCCTTGTCAGAGAGGATCCAGTAGAGCAGGAACAGGAGAAGGACCATGCACCAGGAAGATGTAGAAGACGTTGATGTCAAGGCCCCCAGCTTTTTACGTGCCTGGGAGCACAGATCAGAGGTGATGTTGCGTGGCCAGCGCGACAGAGCACTTGCAAAACAGTTTGCTAAGGCCAGACCACCAATGTACACAACGTGCAACTGGTAGATGGCCCGTGGACACCGCCGCCGATGCGTCCGCTAAGGCTTACAGGTCAAAGCACGGCGTGGGGTGCTGAGATCCAAAACCTTGGCTGCTGACTATATATATATAGAGAGAGAGAGAGAATGACAGGACTCTCCGAGCTCCGCACAAGCCGCGCAAGGCACAAGCAGAGGCTCTCCTTCGTGCCAGTGGCATTCGCAGTGGCGTATTGGTCCTATTTGTTAAGTCAAGAAATGAGTCCAGCAGCTTGCACTGCCTGGATCAAAACAATCCAAGTGGACATGCACCTAAACTTTTGGATGCATTGGCTTCCGACCTGCCTGATCCTTGGATCATGGCTCGTAAGATTTTGGAGGAGGGTTCTTTGGCTTCCAGTGTTGCAGTGGTTGAAATTTAGATTGAAAGATGCTAAGATGCTGCTAGTCACTGGACCGCGATCGTCAGGGCCTGTTGGTTTTTCCCTGTCATCAGGATGTGGCTCGCCTTGGACACCCCTTTGCGATCTGCGCATGTCCGGAGCTTCATGGGACGCGTCAAGCACAGCCTGGGTCTCTTCCTCACCTCCGCTCTGATTGTGGTGGCTCTTTGTTTCTCGTTTTGGATTGGAACTGAACCGATGCAAAAGTGGCAAAGCTTCGATTGGCAGAGACTGGGCCTCGTACAATGTGACTTTGATAAACTGGCAGTCGGCGACAACGTCACTGAGAACGAGTTCCAAGGGAATCATCCAGGGAATAATTGGGCACGAGGTTGCTTGGATTGGTTTGAGGTACTTTCAGTTCTGCGGGCTTGCACATCCACCATCACCAAACATCACCAAACCATTCCTGTAGAAAACTTCGTTTGTCCCAAACGTTTCCGTCTTTGGTGCTGACCGTGCTGACCTCATGTCCTGCGAGGTGATTTCCGATATGTGCTGTCTTGCGTGCCCTTTGAAATTGTGGCGTTTGTATCTCTGCACTTCATGATGGCTCCCACACCGTCCATTACGCCTGTCAACGAAGCTTGACGCAGTTGAAGGGACAGCAAACTGAAACCCACGCTGCCGGCATATGTCTTTATTGTGGCGGGATATAGTTCGCCCATCATTCTTGTTGAAATACCATCCAACTCATAAGAATTATCTGATATTTTCTGATGAGTCATGCCGTTTGAATCATGCGGGATCATACACTGTCATATACTACAATATTTTGTCATATATGATCATATATGCATATTCGTATAAATCATATTTTGCATGTGCCGCATATCTTCCGTCAGCTTTTGTCCACATTGCTTTGCGGATGATGTGGATGGAACCACGGGCGGCATGGCTGATTTCAGCCTGAGCTGAGGACCGGGCCATCGGGGAAAGCAGCGTCCGCCTTGAAAATGACCTGGATGGCTTTGGTACCCTGACAAAATCCTGACCAACACTGTTCTGAACTTTGTGTCATTTTGTCAAGTTGTGTCACTTTGTGTCATGTGAAAAGATCTGATTTGTGCTCGCTTCCAAGTGAATCGCAACTGCATGTCCATGATTGTCCATGTAGCAAACGCAATAGCTATTCATAGCGAACTGGCCCGACGTAGCAAACTAGACTTCCCTTGCGTCGGCTATTTGCCAGCTTGGGCGCCATCTGTCCCTGGACTCCCGCACCAATACCTTCCTGATCCTTCCTGTCCAGACGCGAACAGATACTACATGATACATGATACATATAATATCATATAATTACATTTAATTCTTTCATACTTTTTAATGATACTAAAATATACTTATTTATCTCAAAGGCCTGATTCGAAGATGCTAAGATAACTTGTCAACACTTGCCTACTTTGATGATCCGGCTGATTCTAGGAGGGCGGCTTCTGAGTCATTTTGGCCAAGCCTCTTGCAGCCAGCTCTCTCTCTCTCTCTCTCTCTCTCTGGAATTTCCGCCTTTGGCTTGCGGCCTGCACAAAACGACCAGTAATGCAGTAATGTTGTGCCCTTGGGTCACTAACCTCGCCTTCGTGTCTTGCCACGAAGGGTCTTCCAGTTTGAACAGGGGACTCAGCATTAAGCACACAGCACACAGGAGCACACACGCACAGCACGTCTAGCCTTTGCAGGAACCCATAGGATTGTCCGTTTTCTTCCCATCTGTGTCTTGAATTCTCAAATTTCATCCGGTTTCTTTCTGTCAGATTTGTTGTTTTTTTTGTTCCTTGAGATTTGTTCCTTGGAATCCCGGCAGGTGAAGAGCGGTCGGCCTTAGCTGGTTGCATAACTTTTCTCAGAAGCTCGGCGAGCTTCATTTGAGCACATGTGAAATATCTACGCACGCAGTTTGGTGAATGTTTTAGACCGTTCTATAGTGACATTTGGATTGTTTGAAACCAGGAATGGCTTTCTGAGACTGGACAAGTGAGTCACAACTTGTTCCGTGTTTTAGGGCCCTATTTTGTGTGTGGATTGTCTTCGGATTCTGCCTGGCTGCATTTTGGCCTGGCAAATACAGCATCCAAGCGCCGAGGGGGCAAGCATCGATTTGTTTTTCACGTAAAGAACTCATCCTTGGGCGCGTATATCTTAGAAAGTTCGCCTGCTGTAGACAGCTTCGTAAAATTAGCTTGGAATAATGTTCGACATGACTTGAACATGGCAACATCGAATGTTTTGCCATTTTGTCAGGTTCACTCTTTGTGAGTTCAACATTCAACGTAGGATGGTTTTTGAGCTAGATCAGATGAGGGCCCAGCCAGGTGACCGCGCTTTGCAAATCAATGCCTGGCATATGCTGATCTATGATGCATTGCATGTCCATTGCCCTGCTTGGTCAGAACTTCAAAACCGCGGACAGAATTGACCCTTGGCTGCCGCGATTTCATGCCAATGGGGAGAGCTGTTGGAAAAGATTTGAGCCAGGCGTAGGCACGATTGATGCCGTGTGGGCTTACCGATTGCTTTTGGGCGCAGATAGAAACAGATGTGAGTGTTCAGCCATTTTGCATCTGAAAGGGGTTGAGATCAAAAAATTGAAGCGTCAAAATTCAAGCTTTTGCAGAGTCCCCAATCAATCCATATCAATCGCTAACAACGCGATTGCTGGCTTCACATTGCAGCAAAACTAGCCACGTGAGGCATGCTGGAGTACTTGACGCTCAACTTCCTTCCGGTGCTTCTTCTTACGTTAATCCCTGCCTGTCTATCGCATCACTTCATTGAGAAGCCTTGCGCCAGCGTCTTCCGCAAGCTGTCGGAGCGGTGCTACACCCCCGTGCCACGGCAGAAGTTTTTGAGAACTTTGTCTCGTCAAACAAGTAATGATTCTCCATGATTCGCTGCACGCAAGTTCACAAGGGGAGCATCTTAAAATGATCCTTTTCACAATGGTAAGGCGGGGGAGGGTTATTCTGACATATTCTGATTTGTTTTCGCCATACATGTGAAATTGACGTGGGCGTACTTGTGGCTTGGTTCACATTGTGAAGCCTGGATTGTTCTGTCCAAAGCCGGCCAGCGTTCTGATGATGAAACCTGACCAGGTGCTGTACATTTTTCTGGTTGGCTACTCTCTCCTTTGCTCCACGGTATGCTTGCATTCGCTGAGTACATTTGGTTTTGCTTTCAGTTTTTTGAATCAGTCGCTTCATGTCTTTTGCAACTTGCCTTCATTGGACGAAGTCAGGAATGTTTTTCGGCATTCACGTCTGCAGGGCATTTTCCAGATTTGGTGAGGTTCAAGTCTTTTGATAGCTTTTGAATAATTTGGATCTATATGTTTGGGGTCCTTTGGAACTCTGATCAACTTATCAACAGAGGCCTGGTTTGCAGATTGGTTCCGCTGAGCTTTCTTTTTGCGACGCCGCGGCAAAGCCTTTAGGTCTGGCCCCGGTGAATGGATTCAATTGGCCTGATGTGTCGGGGCTTGGTTTTCTTGATTGCGGTTTGAACAAACAGCTGCGTAGCAATCTTTTCCTGTCACCTGCGATGTTCATAGTTTCTGCCCGCCTTTCAAAAGGGGAAGGAATGGCCTGCAGGAAGGACATCTTGCAGAACATCTTCAAGAAATCGAAAACGGACTCTTTTGCCATCGACCAGGCGGGGCAACCCATTGCCATGAGACACTTTGATGATGTTTTCATAAATAATTTGGAGGGTTCATTCCCTCTATTTATCGGCTCCCTACACATCGGCACTCCTGAGGTGACCACTGGTGACCGCTGGTGTGCACTTGCCATCGGTTTGAATTCCAGGGATTTGCTGCACATTCATCGGAATGATCGCAATTCGGCTTGCACTTCAGCGTGGCGTTTTTTCTGATATTCGTTTCTTTTGAATGAGACAAAGAGAATGAAACTTCAGTCAGGAAACTGCTGAATCTGAGGGTGCGTATGAAAGCCGCTACTCGCATTGAAGAAGGCACCCAGCGCTCAAAAACTGCTCCGCTTTCTGATTCAGCAGGCCTGTGCATCCAGTGGGACGGTGAGAGCCAACACTTTCTCTGTGGCCATTTGTAGCCCATACCTCCTCCGCTCCCTCCTCGCCTCGACTTCGCCTCAACCTCGCAGAGTCTAAGCTCAAGGATTTCTGGGTGCCCTCGACTCTGTGCGACAATAGAAAGAATAGATATCAGATATATCAGAAATATGCCACGTGAAACTTCTCAGTATTATCTGAGAGAATGCGTCGCATTTAATTTACCAGAATTGACAGACTTTATGTCAGAGTTGACGGCCAGAAATTTGCCCGAATATGTCAAACTGTATCAAAATAATTCACCATATTATATGTCAGAACATGTGGCACGCTAGGTGGTGCAATCTATGGGAAAACATATGCCAGGATATCAGAATTTGTGTCAGAATAAATGAAAGGGATGTTTATATGACTGTGGGGATCGGCGAAGTAGAGTAGTTTGAGAATCAACAAGAATGATTCGCGATTTTTTGTTTATCAGATAGTGTGCAATCAAGAATTGATGTGGTGTGTTGCAGGTGCCTGCGGTTGGTTGCTACTCTGCGCTGGTGCGAGAGCATTTTGGATATCATCAAGCCAGTGACATTTGGTCAAAATTTGTTCCAGTTTGGCATCTCAGACCCTGAGATGTTGCTGTCCCAAAGTGTCTTTTCTTCGATTCTCGATGCTTATTGGAACAAGTCAAGCTGCAGTGAAATCCAACGCATGAGGTTAGCACCTTCGGAGACGCATTCTTGAGTCCGTGCTGGCGAGTCCCGTAAAAGGCAGGCCGCAAAACCAGCTGCGGAACAGACTATATGATGTGGGCTTCAGAAGAAGAAAGGCTGTCCGATCATCCGAGTGGGATTGTGTTTGTGGAATGAGGAGGTGTCCGCATGTCTCGGCATGAACCAGTCCTTACTGAGTCTTTGCCAAGGACAGACATGACAAGAACACTTTTTCCGACAGCAAAAAACATAATTAGAGTCCCAGATTATTGTATGGGTAGATTTGCCGATGCGCTTCAATTAGGAAGCATTCGGAATATGCCATGCGTATGCAAGATTATATATCCAAGGATGAACCTGTACCTTGAAACCTTGGCGGCATCAATTGTTTGACCCAGGCTGCCATTTATAGAGTTTTTGTGAATTCCATGATTTTGTTGGGTAAAGGGGAATTGGCCAAGTACAGCTCATCTAAACTTCCTACCAGTGCTTGGGCCATCCAACCACCATGGGTGCGCATCAAGCCTTGATTCAGATTTCAAGACTAGCCACTGTGTTGTACTTGCGCCACTGCGAGTCAGTTTCACAAGAAATCCACCATCCAAGAGGGGAAATACGCTCCGTTGTTATGCGAAGCTGGCCCTGGAATCATTGGTATACATCCCCCAGAAGCTCTTCTCATGAGAGAAATTCAATGCGAGACAGGTGCATTAAGGTGCCCATAGGTGCCCTATCAATTTTGAATAATTTTGGTATTTGTGGCTGCCCTTGGCTCCAAGCTCGGAACACATTGCTACAACGGTGGAAGCGATGCAGGATGTCGCCAAGCCGACCTAAGCATGGCGTTTTATGCCGGAATGATCCAGAATGATCCGGAATGTTCTAGCAGATTCTAGCAGTTTTCAATTTGTTTCGTGCCATGATGCACAGAAGAGTACAAAGTAATGAATCTGGCCATATCGGGCCTCATGAATGTTTGATAACTCAGACAAATTTGACCACTTGGTTGAGTCCCTGTATAACAACAAATAGCACCACTGAGCCCTGAAAAGGTCCATGAGGACCTTTTTTATCCATGTTGCCCATGTTGCGATTCTCTATCGAGCATTGGCAGCGTCGACATGCTCTGAAGAGATTGTCCAAAGGCCAGGGCTCCGTGACGTGAGGAATAGACAGCGATAGTCCGATAGCGGGACCTTTGAGCACAGAAGAAGGACTACGAAGGACTACGACGTTCATACTTTGTCAATCTTTGTAACGGGCACAGTGGTTTCAGTACATCACACGCGGTAAATGCCATGTTTGGGATTCCATTCATCAATCCTTCCGAAGCCACGGTGGCGTTGTCGGGGGAACAGGTGACCCCGAAGTCCAATTTGGTAGTTGACTGCGTATGAGAGGAAATATTATGGAAACATTGTGGGAAGGAAAGGTAAGGCATGGCAAGACTGCTTGCCGCAGGTTGCCAAAGATTTGGGAGTCTTCTGGCCCACCGATCTCTTACGGAGATACCGCTACATGCCATGGTGTTTTGATGCTTGGTTGATAAACATCGGAGGCAGGATGTGAAAGGCTATCAGCTGTATCAGCTTGTATGTCCAAGACGTTCCAAGACTTGCACGGACACCAAGTCGGCTGAATGTCTCATAATCTCAACGCACAGAATGCCCAGCTGCATAGCGCATAAGAGTTAGTGATGTGTGGCATCATTGGCTTTGAGTTTGCTCGCAGTGCCATTGAGGAAGCGTGTGTCTATTCGATGCGACACAGTGAATGACATTGTGACGCAGTTTTTGTTCACCAAGATGGATCTTTATTTGCAGTGGCGTAAGATTCGAGTGTTTTTGCCTTCGTGCTTCTGTGTTTGTTTTGATTGCAGTTCCTTGATGCCGCTGATTTTCTTCCCTTTCTCAAGACTTTGCATCGCAACCAAGCGAAGTATGGCTGCCCCGCATTCTCGTCATGTCTTGTCTAAGTATTGCATCTGGTTGCATTTCGAAAGCAAGACACTCGTAGAGGGTTCTGGTTGAAAAAAGACCGTCATGCAATGTCGTTTTCCAAGTATTTTTTGAAGTTCAAAAGATTTTGGCTTTTGAAGATTTCGCAGGATAAAAACGTGATCTCTGACGAACTTGTCAATCTCTTGAAGGAGCGCTTTGTCTCTGAGTTTCAAGCGTGCGTCCCGTTTGCATGCGCGATACCACAAGGTGCGCCTGACCAGGGAAAGGTCGCCATAGTGACAGGATGTTCGGACACAAAGGGACAGTAAGTATCAGGAATCCCAAACTGGCCCAAAGAGGCCATGGTCTATTGCTACACCGGCTATACCTTTATCTGCAAAAGTGAACTCTCAGCAGAAACTGAAATTGCTTGACAATATGCAAAGACCTTTGGTGATTTTGGTGGTATTCCGCCTGCTGGAGCAGGTGACGCAGCTGACGCAAGTGACGCAGGTGACGAGTTGTTTCGTTTGCCCTTCGCTTTGCTTCTGCTTTTGTACGGCAACGGCCTCCTTACCGGCACTTTGCTCCGCGACGCAGCCCTGGAACTCCACGAGCTGGTCAACGTAGCGCCTTGGATGCATTGAATACGTTGGCTGCGTTGGATGCGTTGCACGGCACATGTCACAAAGGCATGGCAGCACTGCATTTGTTGTGGAAAGTAACCACTCAAGGAACAGTGAAGATCAATCATGATAATCACGTGGCCAGCAAAAGAGTTGATCTTGCTTGACTTAAAGAGAATAAGTTGATTCATAGGAAATTCTACATCTTCTTTGCAAATTTGGTCGTGAGTTGGTACGTAGGTGGTGTTTTTTTTGCAGATGTCAGAACGAATTTGCTGGAAAGTGCATATCAACCACCAGCGATATTCCGAAAGTGCAACTGATGCTGGTCTGAGCGCCGGGGGATGGTACCAGCGGTTTGAGCTGGTGACAAAGTATTGAGATATTGAGGCACGTTGCTTTGCTGAGATTACGAAAAGAAAAAATAGGAAAACAGGCTAACAGATAAAGTGACCTGATATTATGAGAACGCCGACCTTTTCTTGGAATGTGAAGTAGGACACTACCAGGTTCAATACACGCTTGGTCAGCTACCTTCTCCTTTTGTGAGGAGTTCGCGTTGGCTTCAGATGTTTCAGAGAATAAGTTTGAAGTGAGCTCTTCACTATTCCCAATCAGCGGTTTTCTGTGTTTGTGATGATAATTATGTGCTGTGTTCATCATCTCGGTCAGGTAACCAAATGACCCGGGGAATGCATGGCATGTGTGTGCTTCGCATTTGCTTCACTTACGCCCAAAAAACCGTACGGGTAAGAGTGCCGTTTTTGCGAATTTGTGACCATGCTCTTTGGAGAGCATTTAAAACATGTTTCGTTCGTTCACCTTCGATCAAGTTGCAGACGTGGGCTCATGCTGCGCTATGACTTACTTGGAGAGAAAAGAATTGCAGGTGGCAACTCAACACAAGCATTCATGAAATGGGTGAAATGTATTACTCGAAAAGATGAACCCGAGACTACAGCGAAAACACCACAAAAATCCACCCCAAAAAAGATGGAACTGCGGCGTGAAACTGAGGAAAAGCGTCATGACTGACAAGTGTATAAAGTACCGCACCTGCCAGGAGCAATCATATTATAGAAAAGCAAGGATCAAACATGCCCATACCATCCCATACCAACCTACCGCAAAAATGACAAGACACAGTCAGTCTTGCAAAAAAAAAGCACTGAAGCGACAAGATCGTTTTGTGTTTGGTGCTTCACACTTCCAACTTTTCTGAGCTACTGATGGCCACAAGGGAAGAAGAGTTTTCAGTGTGTTTGTAGATCCCCTTGCAAAGAGCAGTATCTATGTGGTGCTTGCTTGCGTCCCCTTGTCTTGCTTCATTAGTTTACTATGTATATTCGCACAGTAAACCCCATTGATCGAACATAAGTGCACGATTCAGCTAAAAAGGTGCACCGAGGCACAGATAGCTAAAGTGTCCAGAACTAGGTATCAGCAGACATCAAGTGACAAAAAGATTGCACGAGTTGGCAGCTCTAGGCTTGTCGATGCTTAGATAGAAATACGTGAAGAGATCAAAGAATCGGTGCCCAACTGTGCTGAGGAATTCCGGATTTTCCATGCCTGTCATTGCGTTCGGTGCAGCTGGCAGTGCCAAGAGCTCCAGAAGCCTTAGGGAAGCTATGGATGTTGGCTTCCGAGCCATCGACACAGCTACTCGACATGGTCCAACACCAGCTCGAAAGTTCAGTTTGGAATCTAACTAAAGGATGTTGATCGAATATTATGGAGTTCTGTGTTTTCTTGGCATTAAGTACTGTAATCAAAATAAGATTGTAGTATCCTTCATGGACAAGGAACGATTGGGATAGTATAGTCAAACTTGTTTGAATGTGAAGTGTGAAGCTTGCAAAGGTCTTTGGACTGTGTGCCGCCATTTTCGCTGCTTTGTTCCCCTTTTCAGTTTCATTGATTTTTTGAGAGCCCGTGCTTCTCCTGGCTCCTGCCTCCGCAATTGTTGTAACGATGGCTGAGCGTAGAACTCTGTCTCTGCTTCTCCTGAAAGTTCGCCATGTCATTCTTTGGTCTACAAAAGTTTGAAAAGTGTATGTGCTTCCCAGTGGATGGGGCAAACAGTTCTGAATTTAAATGCTTGGCAAACCTATTTTGACTAAAAGCATTCCAACTTTCCTGTCACAACACTTGGAATGGACTCGGCGGCGCTTCAAGGCCACAAGCCCTTTGAATGGAGATGGTTTCGACTATGCTCAGACAGCTGTTGGAGAGGCACTGTCCTGCAACAGAGGGAGCAAGTTGCTGAATCATTCGACGTACTTCTACGTCACAGCATGTCACAGCACTTTGGGCCGAGATTCTTCTCACTATGCAGAATGTATTGATCGCCCTTGCGAGAGACTGCACCTTTTGACCCTTTGGCGATGTCAAGCTAATTTTTGTACCCATCGCAGAAGCTCGGGTGGCATATCGGTATACAAGACCGTGTCAGGCTGTGTGTGAGCTAGATGCTTTTGGTCATGGCAGATGATTATTGCATAGTTACATTATGTTACTGCGGTTGGGAAACCAGCACAGAGTACCACTGCACCCCCACTAAGGTCTTTTTAAAAGTTTTACAGTCGTTGAGACGTCCTCCGACTGTTGCAACTATGGCTCAAGGGCCAATCAACTGACTGGCTCAAGATCACCGAGCCCAACTTGGAGCGAAAAGGTGCAGCGGCATCTGCCTCTTGGTGGGGACCTCCGGGAAGGGTGTCGGTCACACTGTAGAACCCGTGGGTTATGAGCCCAACCCCAACGCTGCCTTGAAGCCATGTCGAGCAGCGACTTCACTCAGCGTCGTCGACAAGAACGTCAAGTTCAAGCGGCTGCTCATGCTGAAGAAGTACAACATGGGACCCATGGAAAAGAAGAACGCGCGGAAACGGCAGACCAAATGCTGGGTCGGCTTCTGGAGGAGATGGACACACCGGGTAAAGAACATGGGGAGAGAACAGGGACAAGATCATCAGACTCAACCCGAAGATCACTGATGGAAAAGGAAGTTGGAGAAAGTGTGATGGCACTGACCGGTGCTGGGGGAAGTGGAGCCCTAGTGCAGGTTGCGGCGGTCCGGGCTGGAGCGGGAGAACGAATCGCCCAGAATCCGGCTGCTGCGGAAGAAGTCGCAAGACCAGTGTCCTTGCCACCTGAAGAACCTCCTGGACTTGAAGTGGCACGAGGAAATGTGTGGGAATGGTGGTCTGTTGTCTGGTTTGACCCCAGGTGTGAGTAGTCTAACTCTTTCAGGAGTGCAGATAGCACAAACACTAGTTGTTGCCCGGATGTCTGAGGGATCTTGTGAACCACCAGTTGTGGGTAATCGAGAAGAAGGACAGGGTGGAAAACACCAAAAAGCTCAACTGAAGTGGGTGGAGGTGCGGCTGCTGTTGTAGAAACAGTTGCTCTTTTGGAGCGACCGGGACGTTCACCTGTTGAGTCTCCTGAAGATGCACGCGTCAAACAATCGGTGATTTACCAGCCAGCAGGAGCACCTGTGGTGTATACCGCAACTGGAGGCACAGGGTTCGCAAACAGCTGGGATGTCTCAGCAATCAATGTGTGCTGGAGTGCCACCCACGGGAATGGTACCTCAGTGGGAAACTGCAGTTGTGGATCCTGGGATGGTAACCGGGGCCATGGTTGCAGAAGAAACGAATCCATGGAGTGCCGCAAAGCGAGTGGAAGCTCTAATGAGCAGTCCACAAACTCCAGTGAAGGAGCTGACTTATCCCACAGTGTCGCAAGACCTGATTGATCAGGCGGATGCGAGGGAGAAAGAAAAGTATGAGGAGTTGAAACAACAAGCGATGGAATTCATCCAGCGGGGCAAGACCGAGATCCAACAAGATCGAGAAAATTTGTTAGCCACGCGGGAAGAGAAACGACAGGCGAACAAGCGGCCCAAATGGGTGGTGAAAACCGCACAACAGGCGTTTGGGTACCTGAAGGGAACCGAAACGCAATATCTCAGTTATGGGGTTTGCACGAGTGACGATCGTGGTCCCGAAGATGATCTACCATTTCACCGGGAGATGCAACAAGTTGAAATGTTCTCGGACATTTCATTTGCCCCTGCGGGCGAAAGATCACTGCAGGGTATCCTAGGTTTTTATGGTGGAGGGTTGGTTCAATGGGAAGCCAGCCGTCAAGCGTCCGTGGTGTTGAGCACCGACGAAGGGGAACTGATGTCCTATTTGGAGTCCATGGTCATGGGAGACTCTTTGGCGTCTCTCATAGAGGTCGTGGAAGGACGAAAAATCGGGCAGAAGATCATCTACGGAGACAACACGGCTGCGATAGCCATCTTGGAAAATCCTGACTGTCCGTGGAGGACTCGGCACTTGCGGTTGCGAGCAACAGCCCTAAGGGAACGGTTAAAGGATGGTAGTTGGATCATCCATCACCTTCCGGGAGTAAAACTTGTTGCCGATTTTCTGACGAAGATCATCACCGTGAAACCAAGCTGGGAAAGGTTCTGGATTCTGGAGGTTCGTCA
Source organism: Cladocopium goreaui (assembly GCA_947184155.2). Taxonomy (NCBI): domain Eukaryota; class Dinophyceae; order Suessiales; family Symbiodiniaceae; genus Cladocopium; species Cladocopium goreaui. The sequence goes on from CAMXCT020000837.1 coordinate 135,077, forward strand.
ATCACCAAGGTTCCGGGGTTCCAAATGAGGAACCAAAAATGGGGTCTAAACGTCGTGAAGAACAACCTCTGGGAGAAGAACATAATCCGGAAGAACCAAACCAGGAGACTTCCTCCTGGGACAACTACCGAGACATCGCTGGTCGGTGTGTATCAGTGGTGAAAAAGGCGGTCGGTCTGGCCGAGAAACATCCAGAACTAGCCGATTTCCGGCATGAAGCCATGAGCACTGCCATTGGAAGGCTGGTGCAAGTATTAGCTGATGCGTACCGTGTCACTGAAAATGTGGTCAAGGATCGGTTCCATTTGGAGTCGGTCTTACCGTTTTTGGAGAAGAAAAACATCCCTGGACAAGAAGATCGCCCTGAAGAAGAAGAACCAAGGGGTATCCTAAAACGGGGTAATAGGTCCAAAAGGGGTAACTCAAAACCAAAAAGGGTTCATTTTTGGGATGAAAGTCCTGAATTTTGAAAGTCTTGCGGGTACAAGATCATCACGGTCATGTTACCCAAGAGCACAGTGCGGGAAAAGTAGAACCCTTCCCTAAGACCATCCAGGGCGGTGGACAAGGGAAACGGTGGGACTTGTATTTTCCAGGTCCAAGCGAAAAGACCATCGAGCTGCCGAAGTTGTACCAAGGTCGGGTTCCACAGAGCCGAGGGATCTGGTTGCAACTCGGGGGATGGAGTTTTTGGGGAATTCAGGTGAGATGGGTGAAGAAAAATTTCATCTTGAAACCTCACAGGGGATAGCTCCGCAACCAATGGTATTTCAGTATTTTACCGTTTGGGGATTGGGGTTGTCCGCAACAATTTATTTCTCCAAAAGTTTTGGGCTCAAAAGTATCCTCGTCTGCCTTGCCGCACCGGTGGCAGCTATGGATGGTGAAGATGTCTCTCAAGGCGTCTTCGGGCAATTCTTCGGTGTACTTTACGCAATGATGGCCATCCTGGTGTGGGAAGTTTTCCGATGGCTCATGGGCCACTTGACACTCTTGGTGGCTCCCCAGTTCAATCGACAAATGGTTGAACAAGCTGAACTGATGGTGAAGTTGGCCCTGAAAGATCAAGGAAAAGATGTACGTGGGGGAAGAAGAACATTCCACGGCGGCGCCAACTGTAGCGGGAAAAGATGAGCCTCAGGAAGAAGAAACACGTCCGGGAGAAGATCATCGATCAGAAAAAAGGAGAAAAACCGAAGAGAGGGATGCGGATCGAGCCCATGACAAAAGAGAAGGTAGAAGAAGAGACCGTCGGAGACGGGGTGAAACAAGGCGATCAAGGTCGCCACGTAAGGAATCGGAATCAACCACAAGGCGATCAGAAGGAAAAAGAAGTCCAGATCCTGCTGCAACCGAATCGCAAAGATCGGGGAGGGCCGGAAAAGGACCAATAGCTCCGCTACCAGGAGGTATGGGGGCTCCTAAGGTGCCACCGCCGAAAAAAACCACCTGTGGCCGTGCCAAAGCGAGAGGAAGGGTTACCTACCAATGAGGAAGGCTGGGGAAAATGGAAGGAGCAGAGAGAAGGAGAAAAGACGGCTGATTATTTGACAAGGATGAGATCAGTCTATGGAAAGGGAAAACCCGCAGAGCCAAGGGAATCACCTGCGGAACCGGTCCAAGCCTCCTTCTCTAAGGCAGCTCCGAAAGCAGCGGCCTATTATGAAGTGGATGGAGGAGAATGGTATTGGTGGGATGGCGCTTGGGGAGACAAGTGGGAGCCGAAAAAGAAGAAGAACAAGCACACGGAAGCTGAATGGGAACAGTGGTACGAGGAGCACCCGGAAGGAGACACGGGCACTGAGTCTTCCAAGACACCGAGGGAGCCGGCAGAGCCGGAGACTCCACCACCGACCCAAAGACCAAGGATTCGTCCGGGAAAAGACTTAATTCGACGCCGTCGACGCCCCGAAGATGCGACCAAATGGACAGTCCATATGCCTGAGGTGGTCATGCGTGAGGTGGAATACATCATCTCGGGACAGGACACAGCCTGGATGACGAAGCCACCGGCCGTAAAAGGCTTCGAAAGCCAGGAGCAGGCCGTTGACATGTGGGTTGTGCCAGGTGTTGGCGAATATGGGCGAATCGTCACACGTGTCCACTACAAGTGGAGACAGAATGCGTTTCATCCAGATCGCCCCACCTTACCAAAAAGGGTCGACCAGCTAGATCCTTATCGGGTCACGTTTTTGTGGAATACCCTAGACACCGAAGAGCGAAAAATTATCCTGGACTACACCTGGGAGACCAGGTGGGTTGAGGATAAATGGGTGGGATACACCGTTTTCTTGGTCAAACATGACCCAAGGGATGTGGTGAAGAACCCACCTAAAAAGGCATAGGTCGCCAGAAAAAGAACACCGGTGGCTTGGGAAAAAGATCATCAAGACCCAAGGAAAAGATCATTAGCTGCCGGTGGAAAAGATCAGCATAGGGAAAAGATCATTAGCTGCCGGTGGAAAAGATCAGCACAGGGAAAAGATCATCAGCTGCTGGACCCAAAGAACACCGTTGGGCGCTCTTCGAGTGCAGCGCTGTTGAGAGATGGAATTCAAAAACCTACGAAGTTAGGGCTGTAGTTTTTCATTTTTTTGGAGTCAACCCGAAGTGGAACTCCACGCGATCAATGGTTGAAGGGGGAATCAACACCAGTTTGGGACCATGGCACACGAGGGTCTTCGCCCTTCTGGCTGGGGGAAGGGCGAGTTCCCAGTGGAAACGTGGCCGCCCCTGAACTTGTTGTTTTGGTGTTGGGGAACCTGGATTCCTGCAAGCAGGAAGGGGGAGTGCGGTTGGGAAACCAGCACAGAGTACCAATGCACCCCCACTAAGGTCGTTTTAAAAGTTTTACAGTCGTTGAGACGCCCTCCTGCAACTATGGCTCAAGGGCCAATCAACTGACTGGCTCAAGATCACCGAGCCCAACTTGGAGCGAAAAGGTGCAGCGGCATCTGCCTCTTGCTGGGGACCTCCGGGAAGGGTCTCGGTCACACTGTAGAACCCGTGGTTGCATTATGTTGCAATGTGGAGTCTAAAGGTTTGTTTTGTTTGGCTTGGGCATGCGGCGATAGCATGCGATAGCGCAATCCAGCAGAATTTCGGGATAGAGATGCCTTTTAGCCTGTCCCATCAAATTCACATGACAACTGGGTGGAAGCCCTTGCTGCCAGAAATCCTGGGTTGGACTGACAGTAGACACTCGCAGCAAATCCATTTCCTTTTGGTAGGCTTTGTCAGAAACAAGGGTGGATCGATCAGAACCTTAGCGGCAGTTTCAGAAGACGGGTTTGATATGATTTGGATGAAGCGCGGACACATAGGATGGTATAAGTTAGTTTCGTAACATATTGTAAAATCTTAACCGCAATCTACTACAGTACCATAGCAGGTTGGGTTCATGGATTCAAAGATTCAATCGAAGAAAATGGCTAGAAGCCGCTCAGGGATACAGCTTCGCGGTATGACCATTTGCCTATGATTGGGCACTTCTGAGGAAATATTTCTGACATCCAAAGTTCACCCTGGAGAACTTGGCTATGGCAGCTTGAATGAGATCCAGCAGAACCAGATTTGGCAAAGTTTGAACTGTAGATGTCTCATCCCAGCTCAACGACTTGCAGAGTGAAGACGCAAGAGATACGCAAGGTTTACTGGAACATACTGTATACATACTGAAACCGTGTTCGACAAGTAAACCAAAGATGACGGGATATGATTCAATGCGTTTTTCTTTCTGAGGTCAGACCCTCAGTGCAGTGGAGCGTGCCTTGAGTGAACTTGGCGAAGCTGCTGAAGGCTGGGTCATACTGGGCCATGCGAGGTCAAGTTGTGCCTATAATGCCAGCCTCTCAACATCTCTCACTGCAACTCCGGTCAGATTCTTTCAATGCCCCTAGATAGTCTCAGATCTCGCCAGCATCAGGCTACATTGACTTGTTTTTGATCCACTTTCCTACCTGCGACCGCGATTACTGTCCAGCTGGAGGACGTCAGTGGTGAATTCTGCACGTGGAACATAGTGGAACCAACAGAATGACGGGAACCCAGATTTCATTTTTTCGATATTTTGGGAACCGTTCACAGTGCGGCAAAGGGTGAGGTTCACGGCTGCGCCTGCATTAAGCAGCACGGCCGCGCCAGGAGCTTTGAGACCTTTGGGTACCTTCGAGGACAATCTACAAATATGAAGCGACGCAATGTTCCATACACATGCAGGTGTGATACTGGTTTGCTCGTATATCGACTCATCACGACCAGCATTTCTGGACAAATCTTTGCTCACATAAACGGTCCCTTGTGATCCTTTGGGAGCCTGCAAGTTGGGTTGAATTACTCTTCGGATATATTCGGACCCATCCGTGAGAACGTCCAAAGACCCCCAAAGGGAACATGAAGGCAATAAAATGAGATTGGCTTGGGATGGCTCAGGACGTTTGATTTTATGGATCAAAGATTCCCCGCACGCATAAAGCCTGTTGTCTTTCGAGCGCAGACATCAGAATGTTGGTCGAAACTCAAAGTCTTATCATAGGGACTTGTTTCATGAATGCTTGAGTTCTGCTTCAGGCGTCACTTCCCGGTCAGAATGAAAGATCTTCTGACTTTGTGTATCTTTGTGCTGCGGTTGTCATGTGAGCTCACTGAATGTTTGTCCTTGTTTAGCTTCCCTCTTTGATTTTTGGTTCTTCTTTGAACTTAAAATTGGTTGGCTCCCCACGCCACTGGAGGATAGTTGGCGAGCTTTGGAAGAATCCGTGCGTCGCAGATGGGTTCGCTCTATTGGCGTGACAAACTTTGACGCTCAACAGCCGCTTAGCACATCTCAAGAATTCTTCATTGCCTGAAAACACGTTCAAAATTCTACCTGAATCAAGGTTGTAACGAGAGGATGTCCTCAGTGATTCTAGAGTCAATAGAAATCCTGTGCGGTCGTGGATAAGAAGCATCCAACGCGTTGAGAGGGTTGTGGAAGGTCCTGGCCTTCACCGCATTGAAGTTTGACAATACTGTAATGCGGAAGAGAGAACTGAGAGAACAATGACTTTGCAATCTTTTTTGGCACCACTTTGCAATCTTTCTTGACTGAAAGAAAATAAAGCTAACTTAAAATTACTTAGTTTGTACTATAACATAATGTATAATATATATATATATATACGATAATACATGTCTATATAATAAATACATATATATTCTTTATCATTGCACTCTTTTGTTGACGCCTTGCTTGTGCAATCCAAGTGGCCAAGGTTGCAACGGTTGGTTAACATGGCGGAGATCCCTCCGGCAGTTGTGGGCCTTTGGGCAGACATTTTTCATCCTGTACCACGCTCTTTGCGACGAATCTGCGAGCAACACGTGCCTTTGTGGCACTTTTGGTGTTTTTGGCCAGCATACATAAGCTGCATGTACCGGCGCTGATCAGACACTGCTTTCTGCATTGTTTCCACTTTGGCAGTGTGCCACGCATTTCTCTTGAGAGCCGGTTCTATGATTTTGAACTCTTTGTCGTGATGATTTCTACGTCGCTTTTCGAAATCTGTGTCTCTCCAGCCAAAAGCTAATTATTCCGTTCCGCTTTAATCATCTTCAACTTGAATTCTTCAATATTCTTCAGCTGGCGAAGTTTGAGTCCTTTTAGGTGCATTTGCATCTTGTGTAGGTGTGCATCGGTCTTGTTGTACATTCAAACAGTGCTGCCGTCTTGATGGCTAGACCATGATATACTTACTGTCTCAAACATGCTTTGGGATTGTATTCAAAGGCGTTTTTTTTTCGGCATGTACCTTCCAGGAAAGTTGCGAAACATTGAGATGGTGGATATGTGTAAGATATGTAAGAGACCTCGTATTCTATACTTGTCCACTTGAATGCCTTGATAAAGCCTCCGTGATGCAGTGAAATCTTGAGTTCTTTCAGAGGCAATACAGATTCAAGTCTTTGGAGTCTTGGGCTACGAATGGTCTCTTGGCTGACATCAGAAAGCAGCTTGAAAACCCCTCTATGAGCAGCTCCTTTAAAGACTCTTAATCACGAATGTCGTTAGGACTTCTGGCAAGAAAAAGCTAACCTTAGATGGGTCTCAACTGCGATTACAAAATGATGTAGTCTTCGAAAAAGCATCACCAGATTGAAAGGATTCGAAACGGAAAGCCCTTTGCAAAAAGTAGCGTCGAGAATGGTCAACATATGCATAGGACTGCATAGGTACGTCGCGGATCAAATAGTGACATGTTTTGAAAAGGACTGCTGTTGAGATCTGAGATGACGCCATGAGGTCACAGGGCCGTGGCTTCTCGGGGAAGTTGGCCCAAAACCTGAGCCCGTTGCTGACCCATCCGGTGATTCGCAACATTGCCAAAGAAACCCGCTTGCATCGCGCATCATGTGAGATGACTGCAAGATGACATGACTTTGGCGAACTTTTGGGTATATAATCGGTACTGTATATAACCATTAAAGGTATTTGGGTATATGACCATTAAGGTTCGCTTTACATGTGTAGCACATCACAGCCATTTTTCCAGACTCAGACCAAAGATTCTTGGCGCATAGAATGTCATTATGACATGATGCCTTCTTTTTGCGCCTATCTAGGTGTTGAGGTGCCAGGTTCAAAGGTAGCGACATTTCTGCATTTCTCATGTCAGGTATGTTTTGCTCAACTGGTGTCCGGCCCATATGTCAATTTATTTGAAGGTTTCACCTATTTTATTTACGTGTGTGTGTGTCTCTCTCTATCTTTCTTGTTTTGAAGGTTTAATACCACTCTCCAACTGGCATGTAGACACAGTAGACACATGGCAAATTCGTCCCTGCTGAGGAGAAGGGATGGCAAAGCAACTCAGATGCATTGCTTCTTGGAGGCTGTTCTCGGACTGAACCTTCATGAACCTTCCATCGATGGTTTAGTCCGATAATACCCCGAATTTTTATTGCAACTGATACAAAAATCTGGCCACGTTGTCGGTTATTATAGAATGCCCAAAACCAAAGTTTTGGTCGATCTAGATGACTAGGCACCCCAAGGTCAGGATTCATATTCATTCTGCAGCAAATTCAAAGTGTGATTGTTTGCGTTCCTTGGATCATGTTGGATCATCGGTTTGACAAAGTTGTTTGCCCCGTGTCCATGTCCTAGGTATGGACGTGGCTGTGAAGTACTTCCTGCAGCAGGGTATCTCAGTGATCCTACGTTCTACGAAACAACAGCGCATGTTGGAGGCAGGCCCTTGCAGCATGAAGAGAGTGACAGACAATAAATTGCAAGCCGCTTCTGGTTGTGCGAATCTGTCTAAATGCTGATGCCAGTTCTTCGTTGTGTTTGACGATTTGTTTCATGACTTGCTTCGTCAACCACTGTTTGATCAGGTTGAAGTGTGACTTTTGATGTTCTTTCTTGTTGTGAAGTAGAGGTCTCGTTTCTTTCAGGCGACGTGAGCCCAGCTTCTTTTTCATTCTATGTTTGTTGAACAGATGACATGTCTCTTGCACCAGTCCAGTGCATCCGAGAAGCTGCATGTTTCCCCCAGGCCTACAACACGGCAGTCCTTCCCTCGTTGTCAAGAGATGAAATGGAGCAGCTGTTCGATTTAGACGGATGCTGAGACCAAAAATGAATAAACAACTGTCCCAACTCAGTAAAATTTGGTTGATCAAGCCTTTAGGGATCTGCAGCTTCTTTGGGCCCATTTTTTGGTGCAGAAAAATGATAAAAATGTTGAGTTTCATGGCCATTTGCATTTTCAGCAAAGGATTTCTATCTTCCAACTTGAGAGTCCATGCCAGCCCGGATTTTTACTATGGGATGACGGGCTTCGACACGAGCCACCTCCAGGCAAAATCTTTGGACATGATGCGACTTGTTCCTTCTTGTTCTGTGTTTCAATTTGTGCAATCAGTTTCATTCTGTGTTTGTTCGATTTTCCTCGATTTGAGTTTTTTCATGTTTTTCCTCTTTTTTCCTTCTCTTTCCGACACTTAAAGCTGCGCAGGCAGTGGCTTTGGAGGAGTTGGAGCTTGGACCACAGGAGTGCTCAAAAGCACGGACCGAGTTCCAGGACGCTGAGCTGCACAGATTCCATTGCGCAGCTGTGCTTCCAATCTGGAGCCTTGTTAAAAGATCTGAATTGGTATGAATAATTATGGGTGATTATATATGTCATTTCAACACTGTTGATGCCAGTGGTTTGATTTAGAGTTCTATTCGCTCTTGTTGCCGCTTAATCTGGACCATTCCAGACTTCGAAGATGAAGGAAATCCTAACTGAATGTTGGTTGCACGTCTGCCCATGTTTTTGACTCATTGCCTTTTTTGTCAATGTTTCGCCAGTATAGTATTGTTTTTCCAGAGCTCTGAAGAACTGATAAAGCAACCGAGCAGTTCCTTCTTCACCTTCAATCAAAGTCCCAGGTTTGGGGCACCTGACATGCGACCCATGCATCTAAGGACTTAGGAGTGACGCGCATGCGAAAAGCCGTACCAGAAGCTGTTTGGAAATCCGCCCAGCGTGCAGCAGAAAAGGCCGCTTGCCTGGAACCCAAATCATCAAACTCATTAGCAACGTGCAATGATCACTGACATTGGCTGAGATCGTTTGCCACCGCTTGGAAATCTTAGTTGGCTTTAACATGTTGTGGAAACAAAAGCTCCAGCAGGTTTGTTTGGGAAGTATCTTGAAGCGGCATGCGCTTGCCGTCAACAAACCGACTAGGCAAAAGGTCAAAAATGGTCAAAAGGCTGTAGTTGAAGATTGACTAAGCTGCTGAAGAAGACAAGCAATAGCAGTGGTCGGAGCAGCTTGGGGGTGGCCTCAAATGGCTGATCTCGCACATCGAAGATTTGCAGAGTCTAAACTGAGTCCAAACAACCCCCTGAGCTGTTCCTTGAACATCCCTTGCACTTGAAGACTAAGGTTGTCCGTGATCATGGCGGTGGCAATTGGGACTCTTGACCAATCAGTTAGCTTCCTTTGCTCCACAAGAGTGAGTTGAACAAATATCCACCGACTATCACTGACAATGCTGTCAGTCTACCCAGGTTGCATGGCACTCTTCATGATTCATGCATTACAGAAGGTTGCTGTTTCCAAATTTCCACGGTCTAGTGGTAGTTCCTTGATGTTCATTGCGTTTCATGGAGTTGGAAGTGTCAACGATGGGCTAGCTTTCGACACTGGTATCAATAGCTTGTGTTTGCCAGGGCAGTTGCAAATCCAGCTACCAGATATCACAAGATGCTACAAGTATCAGAGATCTTTGAATGTTTTTGGCACATGATATTGCTCAATATAGCGCAATCACAAAGCCTACTCGTTGGTCTTTTTCTTCTAGCTGCCCATCAGACGGCATGAAAGGCACAAATAGAAAAGCATAGAAAAGCCATGGGTTCCTCGTGCTGCATTCCTCGTGGCTCCAAGGAGCTCTTGAACTCTCAGTGAAGGTCCCAAAGAGAGCCAGAGTTCATCATAGTTCTATCTATGTACCGAGAAAGGGGCAGCCTTGTGCCCCCCCAACTTCCTTGCGTTGTGACTTGCGAGTTCTGAGGAAAGCAAAGATTTCTTTCCCGAGGCTCTTTGTAATGTCATGGAGAGCCTTGCCACAAGAAGGTAAGGTGACTTACTGCTTCCCCCGGGTTTTGACCAAGTAGGGCTGGCCTGCGAAATGTTTGCATAGTGTGGCCAGGCACAAGCTATTTGCCGTTACATCCACTAGCTCCTTTGCACAAGGGCTGGACATTCATTTCTGTTCTTCCAATTGATGTGTTCGGCAGGACTCTGCTTAAAAACCCACATAGATGTGAATCCTCATATCTGGTGATAACCTTGGTTTGCCCGCTTGTGCATGGGATAAGCTCAGTCAAGGGATTATCGACCAGGGCTCTTAGCCGGCACGCATCAAGCCATCCAAGCGTATAAGTTCATATATGCGTTTTGTTGAAATTTATGCACGCTCTTTTGCACTTGTATATTGTGATATATTGTGTATGTAATCAGTTTGTTACGTTGAGACCCAGTACAACCAGCTTTGGATTAAATCATCAGCGAGCAGATATGTGTGAGCAAGGGTTTTCGTATGTGTTCGTTGCTTGAACGTTTCTGATAGAAATTTGCCCCGGGGGGCCGTCCCAGCTTGTGGTGCTTGTGTCCCTGAGGATTACCATTGACAAGTTTCATCTCACAGAGGTGTTATATTTCTTCCCGATGTTGGCCAACCTGAAAAGATTAGCAAGATGTGTCTTGGGTATTGAGGACTGACATGCACTGTCTGCAAATGTATATACGAATACACCCAGTTCAAGATTGAAAGAGAACGCTTTGCTTGCATCCTCAAGCCACACTGACTGCCTCACATTTTGAACTATACTCTGAAGTGAAGCTGTACAAAAGGCGAACTGTTAAACATTGTTAAACCCGCAAATCCTTGAAGCAGATTTTGCTGTTTGTGTTGCTCCTGGGTGCCTTTGGCAGCTTAGTTTAGCACTTTCCAATACTTGTTTAATTGAACTGATCAAACATGTGCCGCTCATATTGTTCCGGATCAAAGTTTTTGTTTCGGACCCTCATGCAAACAGTCGAGTATAGACGCTGAATTGAAGGACCCCGGAGTCTTCTACATGCATTTGAGATCCAAGGCTCCAGGATGCAACTGGGATCCGAAATCTCAAAATGTCTCAAAATGTCACCAGAGGTCCCGAATGGATCCAAAAGGGTCACACTTAGATGGAATTCCCAAATGGTTCAGCGTCATGGCGGTCAATCTGTTCGTGAGCCTCCCCTCCGGGTTTTGGCACTGTCTCATGCGTTTAAATTGCTCCTAGGCATTCACACGTATCCACCATCGAGATGAATCCAAAAGGTTTGTATGTTCACATGCTTGTAAAGACTAGCTGACTAGCGTCCAATCTATAGCATGAGATTCCAAGCATGAGAACGACAGCATAGCAGCATAGCCACGCACTTCCCCAGGGGGCTCAAGAGATCGTTGATTTGAGGCAATGCGAGCACCATCGTGTGGCATCAGGATATTAGATATTTGCTCTCGCTAGCTACTGACAAACGTGCCTTTGCGTGCTTGTGGGCGTGTGGCAGCTGGCATGATACCATGGAGCTTCACGGCACGGCTGCTTTTAATTCAAGAACGCAAGGCAACAATGCGAAATTGAAGTGGAATCCCGTGGGGTGTCCTCCCAACCATTTTAAGTGCTTCAAAGTACAAGCTGAAGAAGTCAAGACATGTCAAGGTTTGCAGAAAACAGGCAAAGGCAGCTCGATGAATCTTGTCCCACGTCTGCTTGTTTGCTGGTTTGATGCAAAATCCTTGACGATAAAGGTACATACAACGATGCGCATCCAGAATTGACTGAATTTGCTGAACGTGCTGCTGTATTTCATATCCCTTTGACAACGGAAGCCAGACTGCTTTAGCGCTGCAAAGGTTCTTGGTTCTGGCACCTTTCTTCGGAACCTTTCCAACGAATAAAGATCATAAAACAAAAACCGTGCTTTAGTTTGTCTCCGGGGGAGCCGCTTCTTCTTTGTTTTTCACTTTTCCTCTTTGTTTCAATGACTTTCCAACTTGCAGAGGCAACCTGCTGTATCCTGAGGAGACCTACCGAAAGGGAGCTTTGATGTACGCCTTGGGCACCCATCACAAAGGCTTAGATCCCAATTTCTGGGCAAAAGGCGCGAGGAGTCGAGGAATGGCGAGGGCTTCGGGCATGCAATCGCCGTGTTTCACTTAGGTTGGAGGTAAGCTATGCTGAAGCTGCTAAAGTGCTGCAGTGCATGACATGCCAAATGCCGAGACATGCCGATACATTCCCATGATTCTGTGGGAACTTTTGTAAAGATCCAGATTTTGTCGGAGATTTCATCAGGCTGGCTATTTGGACATGACCCTCCTGAATATGAATATGATGAGAACCATGCCACAGTGAAGCTGATGGAAGCTGACGCTTAGAATGTAGATGCAGCTGTGTGTTTCTCCCAGCTCAGTGCAGGTATAAATTGCTTTGGAGATCAACACTAACACATGGTGAATTATGGTTTGCAATCATATCGCGAAGAAGATTTCCATACTTAACATGTCAATAGTTAATCTTTCTGTGGTTTCCAGTTCTTTCATGTCGGAGGCAGATGCCGACCGCTCTTCAAACCGCGTCATGGAACAAATTGGGCGTGAAACTGACAGAAACAACTAAGGAACCGGGTGACGTTTTGTCACATTCCGTGCTGGTGCATCATGGTCCACGGCCCAACGACACCCCGGAGGTGCGTTGGCACCTCGAAGTGGGCGTCCAAGATTTGCAGTCGCTTGCCTCGATGCACTGAGCGACTGCTATCGACTGCTTCATGTTTCACATGGTTTCACCATCCATGCATGAGCATAACTGAGCATAGTATGATTAGATTCTTTAGATGAGGTTAGTATGATTCTGAAGGTCTCTTCTAAGGACTCATAAGGACTCTGAAAATAGTTGAGACTTGCGGGAAAAAAACCGTTGTAGAGGAGCCACATTGGTGTATACAGGGTTTCCTGTGTTGCATGAGTGATAGAGCTGGGTCTGGAAATGAGCGCGAGGGACTGCGTAATTCGCAGCTGAAGTCACGGGTTCTCACTCAACCTATCTTTGTCATTATCAAAATTGCGTAGTCAACTCAATAAACCTCTCTCTACGCGTCTCCCAATCAAGCTCACCTCTGTTGCTCCTGTGCATCCCATTGAGAGCTAGCTAAGTCTTTTAGGCCTTCTCAGAATCTACCCGCCCCACTTGGCGGTTTTGCATCCAACCAAGGTACGAGAGCCTGAGCTGCAGAGAGCTCGCAGCAGTCGAAGATTTTACCATTTGCAATCTGCAAAGTTTTGAGCTTTGCAGGTTCTGTAGCTTTCCTGACTTGCAACGAGATGCAACTAAACTTAGATTTTGCTGCACTTGCGATGTCCAAATTTCACGTACTGCCAGTGACAGTTGCACGTTGCCATAGGCGGCCACGGCCATCCTCTTGGAGCTCAGGAACAAGATCTCCATGCATCGTATGATGTTGCCTGACGACCTTTCATTGGCATCTTTGGGGCGCTACATCCAGGCGGGGTAGTAGACAGATGTGCAGGATTGCGCAATGTACAGGGGCTGGGTGCCACACGTCACAAGAAGTTGGCTCCAAGCACTTTGTTTGATCGGCTTCCAAACGCCTTTGCTGAATCTCAGGAGTTCAACGGTTTTGTGAAGGCGTTTCTCGAATTTGTGGCTTGAAACATCTTGAAAGCATGACGCTTTGCTCCTGGCCTGGGATCATCATCGCCATTCTATGAGACGAAGCCCAACCGACATGGTCAAGTGCTCGGAGGCCGCAAAGATGATTCAGGGTGGAGCTTGCAACAAGCATCATAGAAGGAATTTGGAGATTTTGGAGGTGCAAAACGCTTCTGATTTCAACTTCATCACTTGACTCATTTCTTGTGCTATGTTCTCTTCAGAAGCGAAAGTGGGTGGAAGTTTCAGTGCTGTGGAAATCAGGATCTCAGAGTTTCAAGAGACAACCAACTTGCTCAAGCCCAGGCCTCAAGTTGAAGCCTGAACAACCTATTGTAGCATTGATAATATCTAGAAAGTGCAGCAACACTCGCAACGTCAAAGCCATGCCGTCTTGAGGTTCGGAGTCGGATTGAATCGATTAGACTCCCATCCAGGTAAGTAGAACGTTCAAATCGATGAAGAACGCGCGCTTCAGAAGAAAAGAGACCTTGCAAGTGCGATGTTGATTCAATCAATGCGGGAGGAAAATGACGCAATCCAATATGAGTAGTGGGAGGTTGGTATGTTGTATCGCAAGCAATGGGACAGGTGATGATAGATGCATAGACGCGTTGAAGCCAACCGGAATTGGAGGCTGTTATCATTGGAAACGTATCAAATCCCATGTTATTATTGGCCCCGCTGCTTTTGCAGAGGGGGAAACCAGAACATTAGTGACAAGTTTTAGCCTGTAGCAACTTCCATAACTATCACGGGCAAGATTCAGTTGGAATAGACAGCGCACAGCTGCAACAACAACGCAGTTTCATTTTGGAATCGAGATCGACGGACAAGAACCAGCAGCACCCAAAGAACATTGGAGGCGCATTGCAGATCTACTGCTCCCATATGACACCGACAAAATGAACTAATTTGAAATGTGTTGGTATCATGTTACAAGGAAGACCGGCTGTGTCTTCGTGGCTGATCCCGCTGAATTCTGAATGCGTTCATACAGCCTTTTCAAGATTCGCAGTTCCTGTCCAAGCAACAGCTGTCACATCTGCTGTGTGCCCATGTGAAAGCCACGGGGTTCCGAATGTCACTGATGCTGCCTGCCCAGAGTGCACTGCTGCTGGCCGCAAAGCTGTTGACCACAGAATCACTCCGGCCCGTCACTAGGCAGAAGGAGCTGCACATAGGGCCGCAAAAAAGAAGCCATCTGATGCTTAGCAGAGTTGTACAACCTATTGAGGCTAGAGTGTGCCAAGTGTGTATGAAGTTTTGGTTTGGGTTTGTGCGCACTATTTTTGGTGGCGCAAGCAGGGAGACCTCAGAGAGTTGTGTGCGGGCATGCTTCTTGAATCGAGTTTAGACCCAAGCGGAGGGAACCTATGCATTTGTAACATGATTGCGTGGTGTGCCTACATGACATTGGTACAGGCCTCAAAGAAATATTGCGAATTCTCACTTGCTTTCCAGAGCTGTTTTGGATAACAGATGCGAAGTCTCCCTCAGGTGCCGAGTTGCTTTGTTGGCGTCGCATATGAGGAAGCTTTGACATGCTGCGATCAACGCTTTGGGCCGCGAGGTGCTGAAGCCTGCTGGGATTCTCAATTTTCCTTCGAAAGTTGCTGCAGTGACTGTGCTGGAGAGTACAGTCTTGCTATGCTTTTCCATTTCTATCGTTTTTTATCGGATTACCCTCATGAGGCAGCAATAGAATGCAAAATGGTAATCGGCATGTCTTTGGCCGGGTGTCAAATTGAATCTACAATTTGTTCGAATTATTTCAGACAAAACTGATGCTTGTTGCATTCTTTCTGCTCGACGAGGTAGAGCTCTTGAGTTTGAGCTGCAATATTGTTGCGGAGCCTACACGAGCAAATGTGCCAGCTTCTCTTTTCGATGCGTGCCAAATAGCCGATGTGAAATTGAGAAGATGCCTGGCGGAGCATCTGAATGCGACAATGGGCGTTTGCTCTTCCCACCGAAATATACTGCCGTGGCGGAGATGACAGGTGACCTTTTTCGTGGTCAGCGATTGGGTTTGAAAGGTGGGCAGATTCCGTTCATCCAACATTCTCACCTGACAACTACTAGATGATATTGATTGATGTTGAATATAAAGCTGCCATATACCTGCCATGCGAGGACTGAAGTGCTGGTCACCTACTATATAGGTTATAGATCTATAAAGGTAATTGCGTTAAGTTGCGCGCTAGTGCAATCGTGCGAAAACGGTTTCCGGGTGCCGGTTAGCTTGCAAAGATGTCACATATGATTTGCATTGTTTTCCAAATATAGAAGCTATCCTGCTTAGTGATGCGGTGATTATTTACGGTTGTTTGGTTGAAGCTGCTATCAGGGAGATGGTGGAATGCAGTTTCATGCAGTTTCCCATTGTGATTTGTCATTGAACATGCCGTCAAGAACAAGCTATCATGGTGTTTGGAGCACGAAAAAAGTGTGGGTCTTCGGTCTTCGTGGAATTGGGGGCTTTGTGGTTGTGCGGTCGTGTATGACTTGATACAAGGGTTGTATATGCTTTGTAAAACGTGGCCCATCACTCTCGAAAGCAAGAGCTTGGAGCTCTTGGAGCTCTTGGAGCTCTTGGATCAAAACGACCCTGAAGGCACTCTCTTCCTCAGTGATATGATGGTGAGACGTTACCAGGCCGTTTTGACAGTGCACGGCCAAGAAGAACTGGGATGGTTCCTCCAGGAGACCCGCAGCCCCTGCTGTCCACATTTGAATCAATTCATATCAATTCGAATTGGGAGAAGATTCAAAATTGATTCAAACATATTCCAAATTACTCCAAGCATATTCAAAACAATTTAGACATGTTCAGTGTTCGCGTCACTGATTCAATTTCTGACGTCAAATTTTGGTCCAGGAGAAGGACTACAATGTATGCAGTGGTGAGTTTGTGCTGGGCTTCAATGATCGGTTTGGCACTTGCTTGCGACCCAACGATCCAATCCAGAGCCTTGGCAGATCATTTCTTTTGGTTCCAAAAACAACCTACCGGGCTTGGCACGTACGTATCGTGAAACCATGGCTGGCCGCTGGCAGAAGTAGATGGAGAAGTATGTGCCATACGTGGCAAGGCAGTTCAGTGCAGCCTTTGATGTTTGATTGGCTGTTCGATCGACTTGTAACTTGCTTGCAAGGAAATCGCAGGTGCTTGCGCGGCCTTTGCTTGATCTGGATTGCCAACAGAAATGCAGGACCATGGGGCAATGCAGCGGCTAATCATCGAATACTGTAGTTCATCTATTCACAAACCATCACAAACAAAGGGTCGAACATGAAACGTAGAGGCACAGAGGTTCAAGGGTGGGCCCTGTGCACACCGAAGCGCGTGCTTGCTTCTTAAGCCGCATGTGGTGGTGGTATGTGATGGTGGCGGTGGTGATTTGCTGAAGCGTGTGGAAGAAACTATTCTTGCCATCTATATAATATCTACATTCTCATTGTTTTTGCATATGTTTGCGGTTTTTGCCACCCATAGAGCATCAAAACTTGTGTCCATGGGTTGACCGGCAGCAAGCAAGTAAGCAATGGAAAAGCCCTGCAAGACCTCAGCATCCTTGAAATAAATTACCTGCTCACACAATAGACGTGCCGGCTGGCGCAGCCACCGTGAGAAGCCGAATGCATGTTGTTCCATTTAAGTATGCCACAAGCGCTTGCAGCCACCTCGCCAGTCAAAGCATTCCTGTATGCTGCATGCTGCCATCCAAGCAAGCCTCCCATCCAAAGCTTCCCAGCCAGCATGTGAGCTGGCAGAGACCCACAAAGGAAATACACGGAAATACATGGAAATACTGCATAATGGGCACCACTGGCAGCACGAAGGTCTCCGCTGACCAACACGTTGTGCAAAGGAATCAAAATGATGTGTACACCAAGACGGTTTGCGAAGCCAAGAAGGCTGCAAGCAGCCCCCTTGAAGCCTCTGCATCATGACCAGAAAAGAGATATCGTCTCTCATGAAGTTTGACGCCCTGAAGTGCAATTCCCCCGTCACAGTCTGAATCACTCCCGGGTACAAAGAGGCCAAATGACAAGGGAGTAGAAGCGTAGGCAAAGCAGGCAAGGGCATACATTGATCATATTACAACACAATGAACTACAATGGAACGCAATGCAATACGCAATGCATTGTACAACGCAATGCATACACACATCACTATCATCACTTGGATTCACATGAGTCCCCGTGCTCATCCATCTTCGGGACATGGGCAACGCAGGATGCCCCATTGCAAGACCTATGCTGCTGTGGCCGTCCTGCAATCTGAGTCTGACCACAAGTCCGACAATGCCACCGTTATCACCGACATTGAAGAAAATCAGCTGGTTCTTGCAGTTCCTGGAGCATGCTCCAACGGTGATGTGGCCTTCCGACTACTGCCACTCTTGATTCAGAAGCTTGTCTCAACACGTCTCAACTTGCGAGCCATATTTGCTCATATTTGATGACAAGGTGCTAGTTAAACGGTGCATGTAGCTGCAATGTAGCTACCATAGCGCTTCATCTATCTTGTTGCAGAATTGCAAATCAGTACACTGTGACAAACCCAGAGCCCAGGAAGCGAGCCATTGGGCGCAAGCAGGTTCTTACTGCAGCTGGGCAGCTAGGTGCAGCTAGCAACCACTACATAGTTTATTGCTCTTTGATTCTATCTCTTATGTCTCTTATCATCTCTTGCCCAATGAAGGGAGGTTGCAGCCCAGATTCATGATGAAACTGGGTTTTGAGAACCCAACTTGAAGTCAGCCTGTGAGGAAGTGAAGCTGCATCAAAGTCTTCCTGACGACAGTTGTCAGCGTCTGGGCAGCAGACTAACACGTGGAGAGTTGCTGGTGACAGCCCTTGGCTTTTCCATATTTTGCAGATCTTGTAGCCGTTGAAATCTGTAGAAGATTTGGCAATTCACGGCATGGCCATGCATGGGCGATCATGGGCGTGCGCGAACCATTGTGGTCCAGCATGTCCAAAATTCTGAGGCACAGCGACAAACCTGTTGCCTGGCCGCCTTTCGCTATGCTTCTGGTTTTCCTGATGCCCAAATGCGTGGAGCATCTGAAGAGTTGGACAGCCAATTCGACGGGCTCCACCAGCCAACATAGAGACGCACGAGAGATCAACACAGAGATCAATGCAGAGATCAACGCAGTGGACGTGTTGAGGGCCTTGGCGATTTGGCACAGCTCCTGCAGATTCTTGCAGAGTTCCTTCGCTGAAAGCTTATGGACGTGGGATTCGGAGCCTGGAACAGTTCCGTACATAATTACCGGGTCAGTTCACTTTTCAAGGCACGAAATGTGTAAAGTAAGGTCGCGGATCAGGGTTGTAAGGCCTTCGCACCTAAGGATATTCGCTTCTTAAAGGCGGCACAGAACTTGGTTGTAGAAAGCCTTTGAACCTTTAAAGCGCCAAGTTGGATCATCAACCACAGAGTCAAAGTTCTGACTGGGTTTGGATCTCAAACAACTTGAACTTCCTGCGACCTGACATGCTGATCATTGGATATTATCAGAACTTTTTCGTAGCATTATGATTCTTCCGCGTGCGAGGCCCATTTCCATTCCACACCTTGACGGACGCTTGCACTTGCTTAGCAGGTTGTTTGGTTTTTCTAGTTTGAAAATTTTGAAAGGAATGAAACTGTGTTCCCTTGTCACTTGAAACATGATCCGGCACCTTTGAAAGATGGACAGAGTCCAGAAGAAAGCCGAACCTTCGAGTGAGGCGAGGGCTTTTCTACTGCAAATCGAGCAATCCTAGCCAACATTTTACCTGTTTTCAGTTGAAAATAGTTGAAATATATCGACCCCTGAGCCCCCACTACATGTAGCATAGCAGGTAGGTATAGCGTAGTGTAAATAGCCAAGCTATGAGTTCCAATTCAAACTCCAAGTAGATATACTGAATACTCAATGTACAGTATAGCACCCCATATCTTGTGCTATAGATATGGAGAGTAGCCGTAGTTAGAGATGGGTAATCCGTAGTTTCCCCACCCAAACAACCACTTGGGTCGGGGTTAACTTTTACGCCATCGACGCTTGGCTCAAGTGCCCTTCTCAGGAAAAGGGTGCTTGGTTCGTTTAATGGGTGGGTTACTGGAGGATCTGGTTTGTCCTGTTTGTTCCCCGCTTTTCACTGGTTATCAGCCGTAAGTGCTCTTTTGGGAAGTCTAATCCTCCGGTAACTTGGTTTAGGCCCCTGGTTTTCGCACTTTCGTCACTGACCTTGCATGCCCTCAGACATCTCCGAAGGGCTCGCTGCTGATTACAGCGCGACATCCGCCGAGACTCCAGTGGAGGGAGCCAACGCTCTATGGGGAAGCAGAAGGTGTTGAGGAATTTAATCCACCGACTGTTGAACCAGGCGCTGCGGTTTTCCGGAACTGGGCGGATTTGTCTGAGGATATTTTATCGCCAGTGCCGTCTTTTGGTGAGGCACCCACTTCTGCAGATCGGGCCCAAGGACATCTGACAGACGTGAAGGAAGAGCTACATCAGGAGACACAAAGCTCGGGTGTTGTGCCTTCATCACTTGTTTTGCCTGACGAGGTCGCCGACGAAAACGTCGCGACGGATTTAGCAGAACAAGCTTCAGATCCTGCCACAGCATTGAACAGCCCCGAAGAAGTTCTTGCAGAGGCTACCTCTACGGATTTAGGTCAGGTGGAGGAAGAAGATCAGAACCGTCCTGCTGTTCCGTCGATTCTGTCAGAGCAAGCCCAAGTTGAAGCAACCGACAATCTTTCAGTGGAGGTCGCTGGTGATATCACCGCGACGGACGAAGTTTCTGGTGGAATAACTTTTCCTGAAGTTTCTGGATTGCAAGTCGACAACAGTCTGGAGCTTGTCAAACAGGAAGAAGATCAACAGACACTTGGTCCAGCCTCTACTGGAACAGTCATTGAAGCTGCAGATCAAACAGAAGGTACTATAACATCAAACTTAGGGGTACATTGGTCGCTTGTGACCCTATTCACTGTTTCTATGTTCTGAAGTAAAAAAGATAGGGTCACAAGTGACCAAGTGTGCTTGGAGTCCCACACCTGTCACACAAAAATGGTGCGTCCCCTTTGTGGTCGCTGGTGACCCTATTCGTGCCCGAAGTATCATTTTGGAAGGAAGTCTCGCAGAAAAGCTTCGTTCTTGAGTTTCGAAGCTTCATTTTTGAAGGAAGGCTCGCAGAAAAGCTTCGTTTTAGAGCTTCGAAGCTCCATTTTTGAAGGAAGTTTCGCAGAAAAGCTTGGTTTTTGAGTTTGGAAGCTTCAGTTTTGAAGGAAGTTTCGCAGAAAAGCTTCGTTTTAGAGCTTCGAAGCTTCATTTTTGAAGGAAGTCTCGCAGAAAAGCTTGGTTTTTGAGTTTCGAAGCTGCATTTTTGAAGGAAGTTTCGCAGAAAAGCTTCATTTTAGGGCTTCGAAGCTACATGTTATTTCTTTATTTATCTATCTATCTATCTATCTATCTATCTCTCTATCTCTCTATCTCTCTATCTCTCTATCTCTCTATCTATCTATCTATCTATCTCTCTATCTCTCTATCTCTCTATCTCTCTATCTCTCTATCTATCTATCTATCTATCTATCTATCTATCTAGCTATCTAGCTATCTAGCTATCTAGCTATCTAGCTATCTATCTATCTATCTATCTATCTCTCTCTCTCTATCTATCTATCTATCTATCTATCTATCTCTCTCTCTCTCTCTATCTATCTATCTATCTATCTATCTCTCTCTCTCTATCTATCTGTCTATCTATCTATCTATCTATTGATCTTTATACAGACAGAATGGAGACAATGGTTTAGTGGAACGCAGGGGGGGGGAGTTTAAATAAAGAAGTAGAATAGAGACCATGGTTTAGTGGAACGCAGGGGGGGAAGTTTAAATAAAGAAGTAGAATGGAGACCATGGCTTAGTGGAACGCAAGGGGGGGAAGCTTAAATAAAGAAGTAGAATGGAGACTATGGTTTGGTGGAACGCAGGGGGGAGGAAGTTTAAATAAAGAATTAAAATGGCGACAAAGGTTTAGTGGAACGCAGGGGGGGGAAGTTTAAATAAAGAAGTAGAATGGAGACAATGGTTTAGTGGAACGCAGGGGGGAAGTTTAAATAAAGAAGTAGAATGGAGACCATGGTTCAGTGAAACGCAGGGGGGGGGAGTTTAAATAAAGAAGTACAATGGAGACAATGGTCTAGTGGAACACGGGGGGGAAGTTTAAATAAAGAAGTAGAATGGAGACCATTGTATGGTGGAACGCAGGAGGGGGGAAGTTTAAATAAAGAAGTAGAATGGAGACAATGGTTTAGTGGAACGCAGGAGGGGGGAAGTTTAAA
>CAMXCT020000837.1:160822-191711 GCA_947184155.2 Cladocopium goreaui
GAAGTAGACTGGAGACCATGGTTTAGTGGAACGCAGGGGGGGGCAGTTTAAATAAGTAGAATGGAGACAATGGTTTAGTGGAACGCGGGGGGGGGGAAGTTTAAATAAAGAAGTAAAATGGAGACAATGGTTTGGTGGAACGCAGGGGGGAGGAAGTTTAAATAAAGAAGTAGAATGGAGACCATGGTTTAGTGGAACGCAGGGGGGGAAGTTTAAATAAAGAAGTCGAATGGAGACAATGGTTTGGTGGAATGCAGGGGAAGGGAAGTTTAAATAAAGAAGTAATTTGGAGGCCATGGTTTAGTGGAACGCAGGGGTGATGAAATTTAAATAAAGAAGTCGAATGGAGACCATGGTTTAGTGGACCGCAGGGGGGGGGAAGTTTACAAAAAAAGTAGAATGGAGACCATTGTATGGTGGAACGCAGGGGGGGAGTTGTAACTAAAGGGATAGGGTCGCAGGTGACCGGATAATAGGGTCGCAAGTGACCGGGTAGAATAGGGTCACAAGTGACCGGATAATAGGGTCACAAGTGACCATGGTACCAACTTAGGCGAGGACGCAACTGTTGCAGCCGTCGTTAAAGCTGAAGTGGATCCCAAGAGTCCACAAGCCGACACAATCGAAGCTGCCACATCCGTTCAACCTGAGGTCCAAAACTCAGGTCTTAGTGAAGAGCCAGTTGCAGTAGGATCCCAAGAAGCATCCGAACCAGCCTTGTCATCCGCTAAGCCTGAGGTCGTAGACACAACTGTTGTCGCGACAGAAAGCCCAGGTGTAAGTGTAGATTCAGCCGTCTTAGAAACATCCGAAGTTTCTGAAACAAGCTCTGCAGCCGCACGGCCTGGGGTCGTTGACACTTCCGTTGTCGCGACATCCAACACTCAGCTAGACACATCTGATTTTGTTGCACCACCCACTAGCCCCAACTTAGTTGAGCCTGGTGTTGAACCCATTCGTACCGGTCACTCTCCCTCTGCGCCGTCTTCAGGTCCAAAACAGCGGAGTCGCCAAAGAAGTTCGCGCGGTGGGCAGACAACAAGAAACCAGGAAGCCAACCGGGCCTGGTCTAGTGACTTGGATACCTTTAGGGATTGGTTGTATCAAAATTCAGGAGGAAGGTCAGGCCGTGGTTTTTGGTTAGGCAAATACTACTTGGACAGTGTTCACATTGACCAGAAGTGGCAAGTCGCTATTCACGAAGCCATTGCTGGATACTTGACCAGAACTCAGTGTTTAGTGTTGGCATACAACATTTGGCCTGAATACGAACGCTGGGTCCACGTCAACGGCCTAGACGGAAGGCGCGGTGTTGGACACAGTCGTCACGCAGTTGATAGTGGCGTACTACCCCCAAAGCGTATCATCAACTTGAACATTTATGGTAGTGAATTCCCTCCTCAAGAAAGTTGGGATTACTATTATAGGTACGTAGGCCCAAATGCTCCTGCAAGACCCAAAACTCGGGCCGCTGCCCGAGCTCCGGCTGGTGGCGCGGCAGGTGCACGACCTCCAGAACCAAAAGAACCGCCTAAAGCTGCATCGCCAAAGGCACAGCAGCCGAAGGCGCCAGCATCCGACTGGCAACTTACTTTGCGTTCTGCAGACCAAGTTGTACAGCAAGCCGAGTATAGCAGTGTCCATATATCATCGTCCATCCGTTCGTTGCCAAAACAACCGCGAGGGGTCGCTGCTCCCAAAGAGCGCGACACAACAGTCGTTTCATCTGAGGGTCCTGGTAGTGCTCCATCAATTATAGCAGCTCCAGAAGTTCCCAAAGGTAAACCTGTTGTGACAAAGCCCTCGCCACCACCAGGAAAGCAGCCGCAGGGGGTCGCTGTTCCCAAAGAACGCGACGCAACAGCCATTGCATCCGAGGGTTCCAGTAGTGCTCCAGCAAGTGTAGCCACTCCGAAAGTTCCCAAGGTTGAACCTGTTGCGAAACCTTTGCAGCCGCCAAAACAAAAGCAAGGAGTCGCTGTTCCCAAAGAACGCGACACGACAGTGATTGCAACTGAGGCATCCGGTAGTGCTCCATCAAGTGCAGCCGTTCCAGAAGCCCCCAAAGCTAATCCTGTTGTGATTCCCTTGCCAAAAGCTAATCAACTACAAGGGGTCGTTGTTCCCAAAGAACGCGACACATCAGCCACTGCGAAAAAGGATTCAGGTACTGCCCAAACAGCTGAAGTAGTCCCTAAGATTCCCAGTAGTCAAGCTGTTGTAAAGCCCTTGTCAGTAGTTGAACTCCCATCACCACCATCATCACCACCACCTTTAGTCCCTTCTAATATTCCACCGCCGCCACAACATCCAACACCAGAAGAGCTCGCTGCCCGAGCTCCGGCTTTTGCCAAGGCGCGCGAGGCAGTGGAAAGGAATCAGGAAGAGGAGGAGGAAAGTTTTGAGGTTGAAAGTGAGGAGGAGCCAGCACCTGCTGGTAAAGCCGCATCTCCAAGCGAGAGGCACCCAAAAAGAGATAGGTCCAACCCACCTTTGCCTGTTAATCCTTTGTCTAGAGAAGCCAGGGAGCAGATTGAGCTTGCTCGAGAACTCCGTGCAGCTGGTTATCCTGACGCAAGAATAGATTCTGCAGGAACTTGGGCGCGGGTCGCCGGACCTTCGGTCGCGACAGCTGCAGAACGTCCAAGTACCCACCCTGTGGTAGTTCCTGGAACTGAGGCTCGAGAAGTTGAGGGCACAGACCCTCACGAGCTGGAGAACGCCGCCTGGCATAATCCATCATTGAGCTCTCGTCGGGTCGTGTTGGTCACGCCAAACTTGCAGTCTTCGGACATTGTAAACTTGGCCGCACAAGACCCAGACACCGAGGAGGAAGGTACCGAAGACCCTGCACAAGATTCCAAGAGACTGGTAGGAACTTCATCGCAAGGGCCAAAGCCTCAATAGCAGACCCCATTGAAGCCGAGCCGGTCACTTTTGGATCGCGACCACCTAAAGTGCCACCCCAAAGAGACAAAAGGTAACCATAAAATTAACTTCTAGGGATTATAAAGGCCCAGAATCAGTAGCATCGTCGCCAAAAGACACCTCAGAGACCTCACTAAGGTTCCCACAGGGCACTGTGCCTCCGTGAAAAAAGCAAGAGGGTGCTGCGGCAGAGTCTCCAAAATCTGCTGCCTCTGGGGTCGCTGCGGAACCCCGCGCGACAGGTGCTGTTGACAGGTCCAGGTCCCCAAGAAATCAATCATCTACACCCTCTGAACCAGTTCAGCATAGCTCATCACCTGTTAACCTAAGAGGTAGGACCCCCAATAAAAGTGGTAAAGAGCTTTTGAGACCCCCTCCACCGAAGAGGGCAAGTTCTCAGCCACTGTCATCAGCTACCACAAAAAGGACTGCTAGGGAGGCTTCCCGGCACGCTTCAGGTCACTGTTCCAAAGGCCAAAACATCTAAGGCTCCCCCACCGGGTGTTCGACCAGGAGCTCCTCCGCCAAAAGCTAGGCCAGCTCCAGCCCCACCAAGTAAGCCTGAACTCCCTCGTAAAGCACCTCCTGGCCACCTTCCCCGTAAGGCACCACCTGGGTACTTGAAGGAGCAAGCTTCTAGTGGAAAGGCATTCTTGGGAACAGGCCCAAACGAGCCACCAACAACTGCTGGACAGGCAGAAGGGGCTGCTGGGCACCTGTGGCGCAGCGGGGTCAAGAGTCAAGTGGAGCGCCAAGTGCACCCTCGGGTTCGCACGCTCCCACTCCACCCCTGTAGATCCAGTGCTTGAAGCTCCAGCGTCAGCGCCTGGCAATATCAAAGTTTGCCTCGATTGGCACGATACGTTAGACCAAGCATTAAACTCAGAAGGCTCCTTTGAACAATATCTAATTGATAAATTCAAAAGGATACTCTTAGCAGCCAACAATAGGGTTGAGTTCCATATCCTGTCGTACGCCGGTTTTAGCAAGGTTGAGTCCACCCGCCGTGGCGCTAACCACTTAATCGATCAACTAAGATCCCAGGGCCTCCCCTTCGAGCATTTGCACCTGGCAAAACATCCGTGTGGAGCCCAAGGAAAAAGCAGCGTACTCCACCAACTTGGTGCGCACTCTCTGGTCGACGATCGTTCCGACATCGTGGCTGAGTGCTCCCTTTCGGGGGCCCGTTGTTTTGGGGCTGCTGGTAGGCACCACCGTGATCTATCCTACCTTACCTTAGTTGAAGAGTGGGTCAAGCAAGGAGGCGTTGAAAGTATCCTCAAGCGTCGATCTGCAAAGGCCGTGCCAAAGGAACATCTTCGCCCGCCTTTCGGCGATCGGCAGTGGCAATCTTGAATGAAACTTGACCCCAACAAAAGTAGGCACTGGCACAAGTCTGGTGACCCTACGCAACCGACATAGGTATTCCAAGGGTTGAGATAGCTGTGCATTGCACGCTATTCGCAGCCGGTCTGTCTTTGTCTTTTCCGTGGTTTGTGGCCGCCTGCAGCACTCCACTTGCATCCGTAAGGTTGTTAACTCCCTTTGCACTTTACTGTTTTCTATATCCAGCTTTGTAAAGTTTAGTTGGTTAATTCAGTACTGTGCTTTTGGTCCGTCCCTGTCCCTGTCGTCTGTAATCTACTGCTTGGGACGCTGTGCAAAGCACGCGTCGGTCTTAGCGGAGTTGCGACACCCTGAAAAAGTTGTGTCTTGGAGTTAGGATGCCCGGCGTTTCCCCACAAACTGATCCTGGTATGCCCAGTGGATCTAGGAGTAATCGCGAAGCCTCCCAAAATAACTTCAAGTCAGCTCCGGTCCCCGATGAACCTAATGTCGCTTTAACTTCACAAAGGGCTGAAGCGTTCTCCATTAGGGATGCCACACATGTTGAGGAACCCTCCAATACTAGTCTGCAAGCATCTCGTTATAGTGGTTTTCGTAGGCATCGGTTACCATTAGGTCCATACCCAAGGAATAGTCCAGACCCCAATAATCTTTTGGAACTTACTCCACCAAGAACCAATCTCCTTGCGGGTGCTGATGTTTCCAACACGCACCATGTTACTAGTGTAGAGGACCATGCTAGTTCCAACGCCATCCAATCCCTTTTAACCCTGCAACGTGGAGAAGCTGCCATGCACCCGCATGCTGAATCCGTTCAGGTCGCTGCTTTCGAGCGTGACGCAGCGTCTGCGGCCATCCTGCACAACCAGGAGGAAGCCAATGCAGCTCCGGATGCATGGGAAAGTGGTTTGGACATAACTGGGTTTAACATATCTCAGGGGTCCCAACAAGATAATCTTGGGGCTTGGCCGAGGGTTTGGCAGGAAGTCCAATCTAACCAAGTAACACTGCGAGGGGTCGTAACTCGGAGGGGTGAGCCATCTGTAGAACCATCTCAAAATAGGGCAATGTTGGGTAATCAACATTTAGCTGTTAGGGAGTCTGGGATAACCGAAAGGGATTCTAGGATGTTTCTCAATGAACATCGGCTGGCTGCAACCCAGCAGCGACATAGTGTTGCACTAGTTTCCCCGGATTCCATTAACCCTTCCTATCAAACTTTGGACAATCAAAATGTGTTTGAAGACCCTGATCAAGTCCCATCCACTTTTGTCCAATACCCGAATGCAGCTACCAACAATATGTTGTCCCCAACTAACCTGCAATATACTCCAGATTCAATGCAAGAGGTTGCTGTCCCAACCGTTTCTGATGCAACTGGTCGGGTTACCCCCACGGTTTCTGGTAGTTTCTCAATTTTGGGTAATCAACAATTAGCTGATATGGAGATCGGGATAACCATAAGGGACTCTAGGATGTTTCTCAATGAGCCTCAGCTGGCTGCAACCCAGCAGCAACACAGTGTTGCACTAGTTTCCCCGGATTCCGTTAATTCTTCATCACAACTTTTGGATAGGCAACATGTGTTTGAAGATCTGAGTGCGGTCCCATCCACTGCCGTCCAATACCCCAATCCAGCTAGTCCATTGTTGTCCCCGAATAACCCTCAAAATACTTCAGATACTTTGCAAGTGGTTGCTGTCCCAACTGTCGTAGAGGCGACTGGTCGGGTTACCCCCAAAGTCTCTGGTAGTCAATCGTCTAATGTAGCCGGGGCGAAATGCTGTCGCATCCTTGCCCCAGTCTTTACACCATCCGGGTGTCTCACCGGTCCCTGTAGTGGCGATCCCCCAGCTCGCAGAGTTAGCCCCTGTGTCTAGCTTGCCCATAGCAGCAAATGTTATGGTGCCTAGTGCATTAGCTGCAAGTGGGTCGAACCCATCAGAGTCAGTCTCGTTGCAACAACTCCAAGCTGAGGCGTTAAGGTTGTCAAGCGCATTGCAATTGCAACAGCAGCAGCTTCAACAGATGCAACAACAATTTGTGGCGAACCCCCTGCCACAGGAAGTGGCTTCAGTAATAGCTAACTTGCCTACAGCAACAAATGCTGTCGCGCCTTGTGCACATGCTGCAAGCGGTTCGAACCCAACCTTGGCGAAAGCACACCAAGCAATAGCATCTACCTATGCGCCCCCAGCATCAATTGCGAAGGGCGCTGCGTTAGGCGCGCCACTAGGAACAAATCTTAGACAAGCGAGCCTTGCGGGTACACCATGTGGTAATTCGACCCGTCGAGCCACAGGAAGTGAGTTATTCCCGCGGCAGGTGCTTCCTCCGGTCATGCCGCCATTGCCGTTGCCCCTTGTCCAACAAGGTGTTCAACACTCAATGCCATCATCTCATCACCACAAAAGTTCATGTAGGTCTGTTGACTCTTCAAGTTCAGGGTCATCATCCGACAGTTCCTCCCTGGCACCTGTAGATTTCGCGAGGCAGGAAGAGAAGACCATTATGGTTAAGTCCCTGACTGACCTGGTATTCCCCCACCCTGTTAATGCAGGTGAAGCCCGAGGTTATGTGAACCAGGCGTTAATGGCCATAGGCAAACTTCAAAAGACCCCTGGTAATGAACTTTACTTGTGGGCCCAGGAGTGCCTAACCTCAACCGAGGAAGAACTCCAAGCCGACCCCCGCTACCCTCGCACTGACCGTGAAGTAGCATCCAAGCTCTTAGGAACTTGCAAAGGCGGAAGGTTTGGACTCCTCTTTAATCAGATGTTAGGGTCTGAGCGCGCTGCCAGTGGGGCTATGCCCTGCGGGCGCGCGATGTTGCGTAGAATATTTAAACATTTCCAACTGGAGCGTGACCGCCTTGGCATGCTTGGCGAAAGGAAGCTGTTGTCCCTTCAGGTCCCCGGTAACACTGTAGCCGATCTAGTTACCTTTAGAGACACATATATCTACGTAATGTCAACAATTCCCATAGAGGATTTGCCGCGACCGCAAACGTTGTTGAACCATCTTATCGACGAACTTGAGCATCATGCTGTAATGGCCCCAAAGGTCGTTAAAGCTAGGGAAGCCCGACTAGATAGCCATCGTCGCACAACCGACTGGTTATGGTCTAAAGTTGACCTAGCCATCCAACTGGAGCAGCAAAAGCGCAATCGCCGAGATTTTGATAGGCAGCTAGGTCTAAAACCAGTGGCAGGGTACTTCGGTACTAATCCACCTCCCGATGAAAACATCGCTGGTGCCCCGGCACCAACCCCAGACCCAGACCCGGAGAACACTCCTGAATCTCCAGCAAGTCAGGGTTCAGGGGGGAGTGAGGACTTCCTTCCTTGGAAGGATGCTCAAAATGAAGAGGATATGCAGGCAGCCCCTACCCAAAAGGCCAGACCCATAGGATTAAAGCAGCCTCCATCCACTGATGTGGATAGCACGACCCCTAGGGGAGAGGAAGCCAAGAAAGCAGCCCGAATGTCGGCAGCCGAAAAGGCCATCACCCCTTGCATGTTCTTCGCATACAATGCATGTAGGGCTAAATCGTGCGCATTCCTCCACTCTGAAGCCAATAGATATCAAGGACCTCCTCCTAGAGCACTTGGTAAAGGTGGCAAAGCCCCTCCCAATGCCTATGCTAATGTAGCAACCGTGATAGTCCCAGAGATCGCCGCCTCTGGCGCGATTAAACCTGTAATCCCCGCTATGCCTTTCAAAGCTTCCACAGCCATTCCTTGGCTTTGAGACACTGCCGCAGGTCGACACCTCATTGGACGCCAAGCCTTCACACCAGCCATGCGGGAGAATGTACAGCACTCCCCAAACCCCGTAGCTTTCGCTACCGGTGGTGGCAGCCAATCCGGCAAAGAATCCCTAACCTTTAGTGGCAGCAAGATTCTTGATGGTGAAGAGGTCTTGAGGAATGCCCTCCAGCACAAAGTATAGGTAAAGCAGTCATAGACAAAGGTTACATGTTCATCTGGGATCCACGGGAGAGCGTCCCATATCTAATAGCTCCCGAAAACGTCAATAGATGCAGGCTAAAAGTTCCCAAGAACGCTAAAATCTGCGCATCTAGGGTGGTAGAATATGTCCCACAATATGATGAAGAACTGACCCCATGTTCATTTGAACCAAGTGAGCGCCTCGCTCCCGTACCAAATGCAATGCCAGCTTCATCCTTAGGACACAAGACACTCGTAGAAATAGATGATCCCAATAATCCTGGTAATTCGTCAAACTCTACACCCCGTGTCTTTCCATCCGCAAAAGATGTAGAAACTGATCTAGCACTTGACTCTGTTGATGACGCTGTTGGTTTGGCTAACGCTCGGGATCTAAAATGGTCGTTGTCGATTATTCCAACGTACCCAACAACCCAATGGATGACCAGCTCCTAGTCGAACTGGGGGATGGCGAGCCGCCAAAAGATAAAAACTTGAAGCAGCAAGCCACCAATCCAAAACACATGCGATTAAACTTTTCAAACAGCCCGTGTTACCCCAGTAGCCATATAACTAAAGTTAACGCTATGAAGTTGTCACATTCCAATGACGGCAAAGCCGATGGTTTTGTTGACTCTTCAGAGCAGCAGCATGAGCAGCTCTCACCAAACAGCGTTGTCCTAGATAAAGGCTCCCAAGAGTTTGGGGTATTAACAGCAAAGTTGAGTCGCATAGAAGTGAAAGCGAAGCAGCCAATGTGCTTAACCCAGAGCTTTCGGTGCCTGAAGGCGATCTCGTCTCTCCGGTAGGTATGTCATGTAGCCATGCCCTCTTGGGGGGGGTAACCCACGTGACTTGAAATCCCCTAATAATACTGAGGAAGACGTTCCCTGTGATAAAGATGGAGGTAATAATGACCCTTCAACACCTGATCTTAGGAGATGTCCCATGAACACCCTCTTAGATCATGTCCTCACTGCTGAGGATGCGCCTGGATGTGCCACCTGCAATAAACACATACGGCTTTATGCCGACCAGTGCTGCGCCCGCTTCACAAAACGGTTGAAGAAGAGAAACGACATAAGAAGGGAAAGAAAGCACCACTTAACGCAAGCACACAAAGAGTCAAAAGTGACGCGGATGCTGAGCCGTTTGCTCGCATCAGGGTAGGTGAAGAACTCTATAACCCAATTCCATCACATTTGTCCCTTGATAGCGATGAACATCATAGGATAGTGCATATTCTGGTCCCAAGTTGGAGCTTCCAAATCCTGATGTCCCGTCACCCTCAAATGCTAGCGTTTCAAATGCACTAATTCAATCCCAAGTTGTTTCATCAGCCTCAATCCCTTGTCAGGAGTCGCTCCCAGGGTCTAACCAACCAACTGGTCGCACTAACCGTAGACATCGGAAAGTTGCCAAGAACGCCTGCAACGCGAATGCTAAGTCAATCACGTCCAAGTTTTCCTGTTCCCCTGACATCCAGAAGTTGTCGGCAAGCGAACATAATGGCATTCAACATGATAGACTTAGTAGGGATAATATGGAGTTAGGTAATGGGTCGCAGTACGGACTGCTGGGCAATCACACGGCTGAACCCGCTGAAACCGCGCCGCCACTTACGTGGACCTCATCCTCCTGCTCACACACATTCCCTTGGCAGCACCCCAACCACAACGAAGGTCTTAGGTCGAAGGCAGCCGCCCCACTTAGGAAACCTTCTCGGCACATAACTGCCGCTGCCGGTATCGCTGAGGCGTTCCGGAATCCATCCACCTCCATCACCAATGATGGACCGAAATGGATGTGTACCACACGCATCGCTAAACCATAAGCCAACGCATAGATCGCTGCGGGTACCCATAGTAGTGCGTAGGTGCCTGCCAAAAGCGCAGAGCTTGGATCAGGCGAGGGGGGAGTTGAAATATATCGACCCCTGAGCCCCCACTGCATGTAGCATAGCAGGTAGGTATAGCGTGGTGTAAATAGCCAAGCTATGAGTTCCAATTCAAACTCCAAGTAGATATACTGAATACTCAATGTACAGTATAGCACCCCATATCTTGTGCTATAGATATGGAGAGTAGCCGTAGTTAGAGATGGGTAATCCGTAGCTTCCCCACCCACACAACCACTTGGGTCGGGGTTAACTTTTACGCCATCGACGCTTGGCTCAAGTGCCCTTCTCAGGAAAAGGGTGCTTGGTTCGTTTAATGGGTGGGTTACTGGAGGATCTGGTTTGTCCTGTTTGTTCCCCGCTTTTCACTTTTTCATGTTCATTCTTAGTTGCTCAAAGCTCAAAAGTGAACGCCGCTGCGGAGCTGCCAAATACAGGATGGAATGAACCAACGACTTTGGCCCCATGATCCTGTTCTATGCCACCTCCTCAGCAGAAAACTCGAATCATGTCTCCAAGGCCGGAGCATTGCGTTTTCACCTACTAATTACCATGTGTTGGTGCGTTTTGTTTCATTTTGTGTTTGCCGTCCAACTTCAAACGATCGACTTGAACCATACAAAGACCCTGTGTTGTTTTGCAGCAGAGGCTGGATGCCAGAAAAGGTCCAAACACGCTACTCAAAAAATGCTGAGGACATCGATTTCAACTTTACCCTTTCCATCGCAAGTAGCACAGTCCCAGTGCATTCCAGCTACCAAAAGTGAAGCCGCGAGGCCTGTATAGCATCATAACCATCTACCTGGTACTCAGCTGCAACTTACCTTGCAAATGTGAAAGTTGCGCAGTAGTTTTTCGGCATCATCACGAGATCACCTAGTTGAGATGTGCTCACTTGTTGAGGTCCCTCTTTCCTGACAGCCCAGGTGATTCGCTAGCAATGCTGAGCAAGCGCTTGCTGCGCAAAGTTGGTCGCCAATTCTTGGTGGCACTGTTCGCAAGTATATGGATGCCCTGGATGTTCTACGCCTCCTCTCCCATGAACTGCATCAGGAAGAACTCGCTGAACTACTTGAAGCCTGGGAGGGACTCTTGTCTTGAACAGCGATGACATTTCACGCTGAGGGCCCCTAAAGGTTCCTATGGTTCCTGGTTTCCACTGGCAACTCATATTTTGATCCCTCACTATTAGCTTGCCAGAATGATGCCCCCGAACTGTATTTGGTGCCCAGTGCATTTTCTCTGACATATTTTTCAACCCGCCTCGAGCTGCAGACTGGCTTCCCTAGACATGATCGCATGCACATCTAGAACCAAGGTTTCGGCACAGAAAGCGGGTTGTACACTTGGTTCCCGTCGCCCTCTCGATGTAAGGCTGCGGGTTGGCTTCTGTTTCTTCTGACAGCAACAGCTAACGACACTTGTGCGTCACCGGACAAGAGAAACCGAAGGGGCCAAAGGAAAATTCTTTGACACAGCAAAAACGAAGTTGCCCCTTTTTCGGCCTGAAGAGCTTGGGAAAACATGGCGGTTGTGATTTGTAATTTGGTCCAGCTGGATTTGTTTTCAAAGCTGGTGAGTTCTGGATTCAGGGATTTATTCTTGTCTCGAAGACCCGAAGTTGAACACGAGACAGGCGGGATGTGCTTTTTGCTTTGTCAAATGGATATGCAGAACGAAGATACAATCTTCATACTCAGTTGTTTATCTGGCTCGACTGAACTTCGCCACAACTCCAACTTTAGTCTGGACCGAGGAAGGTGCACAAGTCACGGCGGACATGTGGCCAACATGCGTCTCTTGGTGGACCCGTCTGCTCAACGTGCATAGCCCTGCCAACCGGTAGAAAGACCCTCCCGGTTTCCTATTGGAGGTAAAGACCCTGAATCCTTGCCTCGGACATTAAACAGCCCCCAGAGACCATGGTTTAGTAGGGGGATGTAGGGGGTTACGCATACTTGGCACCAAATAGCGGATGTTTGATATGGGGAAGGGATTAGGTGAAACTTCCAAGGCTGCAGCTTTTCAGATCGACATGCAGGAGTTCCTGTTCATTGGAATCCTGGGTATTTTGAGGCGATGCAAAGCAATGCAGCAGTTCACTGCTCATCGATCATCACAGTAATTGCATGGTGCTAGTTTTATCCCTGCACCGTATTGTTTTTTAACCATGACCTTCGTCTTGGTTTCAAAGAAGAATTTGGCCTTGACTTGACGATTTAACCCCGCGTTGGAGCAGGGGCCATCCACACACTTCATACATGTCATATCCATACCGGCAAGGAGAATTTATTTTAGCATATTTTAGCGGGGTTTGCTGTTCCCTTCACTTGGATAAACTTTTTCAACTCAGGCGATTTCTGCGGGTTTTTTAGTCATGGCGGCCCTCAGCTGCTGCGGGCAGGCAAAATTACATAATGTTGAGGTCCGCTTTACAACTTCAATTGTTGTGCTCCAATTCCAGGAACCAAACACAACGAAGCCATACAGATGCAGAATCCACAGTTTTCGGGGCTCTTCAGAAAGAAGCGGAATCATTCCTAGTGGACGATTGCGTCAGCATTAGTCTTGGTGGGCCTCTTGGAAATCTTTTCCACTGAACCGAAATCACCAGCTCTTGGGCGCTGACTGATTGGTCTGCTCAAGGTGGAAAACTATAAAGCGGCCAACTATGCGTTACAAATGTTCAAACCATGTCTTCAGTCTTTTCCCTTGCTGAGCTCTAGCCCGAAGAGTTCCCGCAGAGCACCGCTAAGGTTATCGCAACATTCCTGTAAAGCTGGGTAAAGCCATAAAGTTCACAGTTCCCGAAAAAATCGCAGAAGGTTTGCAGCCATAGGCTGTGCATAGATGGCTTTGCCAGTGCAATCCAATGTAAGGCCGCAGCGAATTCGGGCCCCGGGCACATGTGCGATAATCTTTTGTGCCAATTTTGCCCAAACAAATTCTGCGGACTTGCCGAGTGGAAGATAAGGGGGAGACAAATCGGCGACAAACAAGCGAGAGAAGTGGGAGGCAAGCGGGAAACAAGCAGAGAAAAGGGGCGGGAAGCAGAAGACAAGAGGCAGACAAGTGGGAGGAGACAAGCGGGAAACAAGTGGGGAAACCAGCAGCGGACAAGGGGTGACGAGTGGGAGGTAAGTGGGAGACAAGCTGCAGATAAACGAGAGACACTTGGGAAAGGATTGGGCAGCAAGTGAAAGACAAGCGGGAGACAAGTGGGCGGGGGTAGCAAGGGCCATGTTTTGCAATACACAGATCAGAACGACGCCCCTGAATACGGTGTTACAACCTGAACATAGATTCATATCAGATGCATATGAGAAGCACAATAAGCCTTCAATAAGCATATTTGGTGCATTTGCTACATAGATGATGCCCGGATGAACTTTGCAAGTTCATGATGTGTCACAATATGTTGCAATGACATGGGAGGGCTGGGTTGACCTGGTGGAGGCCTCATCTTTGGCTCCACGTTCTACCAGCAGTGACGTTTCTGTACTGGGCATGTCTCTTGGGATCGCTTCATGGAACCTGTGACTCTACGACGGGTGAGGAACATGAAGGCCCCAGCCTGTTCCGCAGTGAAGCGTTGATTGAACATTTGACATCATTTGAGAATGTCATACCCGTCGCAAGAATAGTAAAGCTGCGGGAAACGCATTCAAACGTGGGCGAATGCACTGTGCATGGCAGGTGTCCAAGCTTCATTTTGGATGCATTGGTTTCCGACCTCGCTGATCCTCAGAGCATTTTTCACATCAGCCATTTCTGACAGGAATTTTGTTTGCGGTTCTTACCTTTTCGCATTGCCTTTTAATGTATTTTCCTCAACTGCTGTAAGGATCTTTCTGAACCTGGATACCTTGCTCCGATCTCCCAACGGACAGTCTTCCATGGCGCATGTGAAGACCGGTCTCGGACTATTCGGCAGTGCACTTCTGGTTGCTCTGGGTCTATGTGTAAGTTTCTGGGTTGGAATCGCACCTGTTTGGAGCTTTGACTGGCAGAAAGCGGGTTTCTTGTTTGCATTAATCAGGCAACACCGCAACATGAAAAAAGCTACCGAGCTGCAACATGAAAATGGCTGAGTCAGAGGCAAGTTGAAGCTGCCAAAACAGAAGCCAACCTGTTATTTTGATACACCATCAACATTCATTCCCAAGATACAGAACATGTATTGACTCAGCAGGAATGCAGATGGTTGCTTTCAAGCGCTCACCATGAGGCTTGGCAACCTGCGGGTCGTTCCCGCTAGGGGGCTTGCCGCCGCAACTACAACTCATGGCCGTCCCGACATGTTCTTGGGGTCATCCTAAGAGATTCGGAATATTCGCACAAAGCGCGTGCCGTTTCAAGATTTGCATCCGCCAGCCAGTGCCTGATATCCACCTTTGAGAGATTTACAACCCAAAGCAAAAGGATGCATTTTCTGCTTGCACATGCAAAGGATGTTCATTATTCATTGTGAAATCAGAAATTCAGAGAAACCTGTAGCTAGCGTGTATGGGAGTCTTGGCTATTAAAAATGTTTACACTAGCACATCAATTCAAAGCAGCGATATCCGTGTATTGTGCTTGGGCAATGTTTCAACCAAGTTATTTTGCAAGTTCCTTCGATTGATGCAGAAGCTGCGTGTCAATCTAGGAGGCCATGCTTTGTCAGATGGCTGCATGATGTGCAGGTCGACTTCCCCTTCGAAGTTGTTGCTTTCATGGCTTTGCATCTCGGCTCGGCCCCTGCGCAGCAAGCAAAGAATGCTGTGGAAGCATCCAACGGCTTCTCAGTGATGGCCTGTCTTTGGAGAAGTATTGGAAAATCTCGCCGCTTGCTCGCAGTTGCATAATACAAGGGACGGGTCACGGATAAGATGGCTTGCAGAACATGTTCAGGCAGCCAAGCTCATCACTTCCCATCGCCTCAGGCTTCCTGCATTTTTTGTGTTCATTCTTCTATGACCACCTCGGTTGCCTGAGAAACTTGGACAAAGCATGGCAACGCATGGCAACGCATGGCAAAGCAGCAAAGCGATTATTGTTGTGGTCAAAGACTGCGTTGTTGGTTCTTGCAGATTCATGGCAGGCAGTTTCTCCTTTTCTTCCATCATTGCCTTGGCCTTTTTGATTGAGGTTCTATGTGTAGTTTTACTTCTGCAGTTGATGGCATGTAGAATTTGTGGGATTGTTTTTTGCATCAAGTCTTCCACGAGTTCACAGCTTGCGCTGCTTGCGCCACCATGCTTTGATCTCATGCAGCATCCTCCTGGCAAGCGTTCGGTGCTTCTCCTTGGGGCGACACATGCATCAGTGCCAACTATCCAGCAGATCCGTGGATTTCTGCGGTTTTCTTTTTTTGAAACAACACTTCTTCAGCTTTGACTGTTGCGGCTCCATGCCCTTGGAATGGCATTTTGTAAGTTTTCTTCACTATGATGACATGCCACTGTCCACTTGATGTATGTTGAGTTGTGGGCGAAAAGTTTCCTTAGGTTCAGCAGAAGGTTGGTTTGGCTACAGGGACTGCGAAGTACATGGGAGTCATTCCTGAAGAGCAAAATAAATGAATTGCACCGTGATCCGATCTTGTGATTTGAACTGTGTTTAGCGCAGAAGCGCGGAGCTCTCCCAGATTTGACCCTGAAGGGGGCTGTGAGAAAAGGAGCAACTCAGCGTTGACAGAGGTCTTTTGAGTCCCAAACTTGTATGGTTTGCTCTTCGTCTCCGCCAGGAAAGGTTGCGCTGGCCTTTCAGATCTGGCATCGCATTATTTTCACAACATTGAGGATCCACAGCCCGGTGTGGATGGAACTTTACTTCAACTCCAGCAGCCTCTTGTTTGATCTTGGGCCGGCACCTTCCAGAAAGCGCCCGAAAGAACACAATATTAGATACACCAATGGGTCAGGCCCTCAAGTATTTAAAAACCGTCGGTCCCTGTGCTTTCCACCACATGCTGCAATGCGATATGACATGATATCACATTACATCAATGCACAATCTCTTCTATCAAAATCGGAGCTGAATAGTCAGTCGCTTTGAGCAAGCAGCAGGTATAAAGGGTCTCCTGCACGGCTTGCAGAGTTGTCTCGGAAATGTTTTTTTGGGGTTCCGTGCAGCAATGCCTCACAACACAGAACTTAAGGGAACCTGCGGTTTGCAAAGGACGCGAGGTTCAGGGGCTCTGCCCAACCCAAAGCACCCGGAGGGATTCAACAGCCCGCACACTTCTATAAAGGAATGAAGATGGATGAAGGTTCTAAAGTCCCCCATGCTCAGGCTTGTTCACATGCATGAACTGACAGATTCAAGAAGATGAAAATCCACCCGGCAATTACTTGGTCCAAAGATAAAGCTTCAACTGTCAGGTGTTTTCGAGCACCAGCTTCTGTTCGTTGCCCCAGTGATCTTTGCGAGCTGGAGCCTCGCTCCTCGGTTGCAGGCTAGATCTTTGAGCCTGTGCTCCCTTCGTTGGCTATGACCCGTTTCAGCCACTCATTGCTTCCCGTTATTCACACATGCCATGAGTGAACGAAAAAAGGTTGTCCAGAGCATCTTTTTCGGGGGCTAGCTATCCTTTCACTAGTTTCCATCACGTTCCACATGTCAGACGTGTCAGAAAAGCTTTTAAAGCTCCTCCTCACAGCCGCTCGGACCATAGTGCCGCAGTGAATGCCTTAATCCGGCTCCGGCATATCAGGCATGGTTGACATACCACTTCATCCAAAAGCACTGGAGCAAACTAATCCGCCAAATCTCTGAGCATTGCTCGGACTTTGCCTCTCGTCAATACACAGTGCCCTTCAGCTTGCTTTGCTCCTAACTCATTACTTGCGAAGCATTGTTAGGGTCAAAGGGTTTGAAGAATGCAATAGTAAGTTCTTGTAGCTGAAGCCCTGATCATTGAAAAAGCGCGACAAGCGGCGTCTCTGCCGAACTTGCATTCAATGCGTGTGTCAAGTTTTGGAAACATCGAACAAAAACCCTGTCTTTTGCTCGGTCGGGTCACGGCTAAGGCCCTCTATTCTTTTGTGGCAGGATATGTCATCATGTGCTCAGTCATGTGGACAACAGCAGTGTGAGAAGTGCCATGCTACTCCCTGGCGGATGTTATGAAGGTGGAGATGTTTTAGTCCGGTTTCCGCGTGTTTGCCAGGAGCGGCTCAGCAATCTTAAAGATTTTGCGGCGTTGTAAGTTTTGTGCACATCAGGATAGTAGAGGGTGGAAGTCAATTTGTTGCTTCAAGCTCCTCTTCAGATTCAAAACATTTACATTCAGTGCCCGCAAGGCAGGTTTTTGGGCTGTCATTTCTTGCTGCATTAGTGATTAGCATACAGATCAATGTTGTGCCTGCGCGCATTCTTGCACATTGCAGCTTTCTACGAAGGTTTTGCAAGTTGTGGCAAGGCGGCCGTTTTGGCGAAAGATTGTTCAGGCCGATGCTACTTGGCTCACTGAACCTCGCGCGCTTTTACAGAATCATGTGGCGCCACTGGTTTTAGCTGTTCGGGAATTCTGCCAACGTTGTCCACCATTTTGCTGGGGAAAGGTGCCTTTTCAGCAATTGGATCCATCTTTTTGCTCAGGTCTGGAGTAGCTTCTTTGATTTTCCTCTGTTTTTTCCTTCTCTGGGGCAGGGCCGCGTGTTTTGGACGTAGAGACCCAACATTGCTTTCCGCATCCAAGATAGATTTTGTCCAGAAGCCAGATCCTGTCTTGCTTATGCTGAGACATTCACCTACAGCATGTTTGCATGTTTGTAACCATTGCATTTGGATCACGAGGTTTTAGCCTGGCCAAAGAACAGGCGCTAAGAAAACATAAAAAGTATATCAAAGTGTTTAATTCGTACCCTTTGCACATCACACAACAAAAAATCTGACGTTCGAGGAGTTGAAGGTGTGCTTGGTGGAAGGCGCGGTTTGTTGACTGGTGACAAAGTGTTGAAATATCCAATCACAAGAGCCACCGGAGACGATGGAAAGATAGGAAGTTTCAAGCGAAAGACTCCTGCCTTTCAGCCCTATGCTTCGCTCTACAATGGGAGGTAATTCAGAGAGCGAAGTGTTGGGCGCACTGTCAGCTGCAAGATCTACAAGGACTGTTTCACGAGTACGAGCTGAAGCGTTTGCTCCAATTATGCGATACCATAAGTCATCATCAGCACAAGGCATCTGGTATGGAGTATGGAGCCCCATCCGGAAAGACACCTACGGCATATGCTAGCGTCCTATCTTGAAACAGCAGTGCCAACTCGACCCAGCCATTCAAAGGCCATTAGTCATTAATGTACTTCCTGATTCACCTTTGTCAATCTCTCCTCTTGCCAAGATAACTTTCCAGAGTTAGCATGATGGACTTCAGACTGCTTGAAGTTTCATGTTCAACTTGGAAAGGAATTCACCCAAAGCAGCTTTGCGTTCCGTGCGCAGGAACGCCAGGGGTTTCAACCTTCCTTGCAGAAGGATCGCCATTATGAGAGACTCTGTGACGTTGGAGTACGTATTCCAGGTGGCCTTGGGGGTTTATCGACGTCAAAGACTGTTGGAATGAGACGACATGAAATGAGATGAAATATCGCCATACAGCATGCCACGTAGCACGCCATATCGTGACTGCCAAAGAACCGGGCATTGACCTTTAGGCTGTGGATACCTGGTCTTCTGCAAGCAGACCCGCTTCTGTCACATGTTCAGGAGAATCTTGTGACAGACATTCGCACTCTTGTGACATCAGTCTCCCTGAGAGCTTATTGAAGTGGGTCTCTGATCGTCTCACATTCAGTATCTGGATTCATGAGTACGTAAAAGCATGTAAAAGCCATTTTTTAGGATTTTTTTGCCTACGAGGCGCAATGGGGTGCGCAAGTGGAATGCGCATGTGCGCGCGCAGGGTTTAAAAGTGAACGTGTAACAACGGGCGGGTGAATGCGCAAATGCGCAAGTGAGGTGCGGGAGTGGACGCGCGAGCGCGCGAGCCGAGTGCGCGGATTAACGTGTAACTGCGCACTTTCACATAATCATCTGTTTTTAAGGTCATATAATTTGCAAACATGACAATGGTTAATAAGGCCATATTCATGTAGTTGGCTCCAAGAATGCGTAGACAGGGTTTCTTGAAGATTTGGCAACGTACTGCACGGGTAGAGGTGCGCGGGCAGGGTAGTGCGCAAGTTAGCGCGCAAGTGGTGCAGAGAGCGCGGAGTATGTACACTTGATCCAAGACGAACAAAAAGATACAAAATGATTCAACTTCCATAGTGTGTCGTGTTAAACTTTTCCTATTGCAGTACTGCACATCATCTTGCAGCTTCGTGTTCAAGCATGTTTTATTCAGATCATCGCTTTTCAGACTATACCCGGGCAATTTTTCTTTTCAGATGGTATCTTTGTTTGGTAAGGTCTTTTCAGGTCATGTCTTTGCAGGTCGCTGATCTTTTCAGATTCTATGATTCTATCTTGGCAGATAAAATGCTATATTTCTTGATTCATGTAACAAGCTGCATCCAGTTTGATTTCTCACGTGTCCAAATACAGTACCCTTTCTGGCTTCTAAGCCGTACAAGCCGTTGCTAGTTCCCAAAGGTTGGTGTGTCACTACTAACTGCTGTCAGTAGTCAATAGACCAAGAGGTGGTGGTGGGCAAGGCTAGGGCGGCTGGGGTCACCTAAGTCTTGAAAAATCATATCCATCCAACCCAACAGGTATATACTAGAACGGTACGAAACACGTTCCCCTCTTGATGCCATGCAGCTTTACTTTCCTTACCTTGGGAATAAACTTTTCATGAAAAAACAACTTTTTAAAAAATGTGAAGGTGCAATCCAGTTGCGTAATTTCTGAGGGAAGGATATGCGCGTACTGTCTCTAAACTTCTGCAATTCAAGAAGTGTAAACTTGTGAAAAGTGGAGATCCTTCAGGAGTTCATCGAAAAGTTCTCCAGTAAACTAAGTTCAAACACCTGAAAACACAGACCTGCCAAGAGTTGAGACAGAGAGTTTCTCCAGCTTCATAAGCTTCAAAAACTTTAAAAAAAAACATGTGACGCTTCAGAAATTGTCTCCAGTTCCTGAAGCTCACCAATTTGAAACTTATCCCTTCCCAGAGTTGAGGCACTCCAAAAGCTGAGAGCTTCTCCAACTGAGAGCTTTGCAAATTAAAGCAATTCAAAGGGTGGAAAATTCATCCCTACTGAATGTTGAGACTGCAGAACTTAAGGGTTTTCCAATTTGGGAAAATGCGTTTTCCCCACATCTTTGCGTGGGGTTCTTGTTTTTGATTCTGAAACCCGCCTCCTCCGCCTCCTCCTCCTCCGCCCCCTCCTCCTCCTCCTTTCACACACTAGACAAGAATGGATCATTTGAGTGATCCGGCAGGAACTGAATCCTGAAACATGCAGATTAGATAGGAAACAAAGAAATCAACGATGCATCTTCAAATAATAGAAGTTCTCCTGCATGGTCTCCATGTCCAAAAACGTCATCAAAATACATTGGCGACATGATATTGACGAAAAAATCAAAATACAATCGGCGATGTGGTTTCGGCGAAATGAGCAAAATACATCGGCGACATGGTTTCGGCGAAAATACAGATTGTGGCAACCGTGAAGAAATAAAATTGACTTGGAGGCTCTTGGGTTGAGCCTCTTCCCATCACCAGACATTGACAATTGAATGGAAGCAAACCCTGAACAACAGGTAGTCACAACAATGCAGGTACACCAGGGTGATCAGCCCCGGCTTCCACCATCATGCATAGCTTCGTTGGCATGCGTTTGCATGATGGCCGCATGCCCCCTGCATAAACAAAAAAACGAACAAACGTCGAAGTTTTACATCTCTACAGATGAGTCACACACACACCCTGCCCAAGCAGGGTTTCATTTTTGGAAGAATATAGCGGTCTTACGTGTCGATGCACGAATTGTTGTGAACCTTCGAAATTGTGACTTACAAGGCTGCTGTCAGTCTATTCAGAAGTTGAGCACGAAGCTTGCTGCAGAACTTGGATCGCGTCGTGGAAGCTCATGTGTGCCACCATTCTCCATGGGTCGCTAAGTTCCCCAGATGCCGTAGCTGCCGTCAGTGAATCCGATAACTGCCTGGCCAAAGCCGGGATAGTAGTGACATGTCCTGCTTCGTCTGGCGATGGAGTCGTCTCAATGGCTCTGTTGCGAAAAGGATTGTTCCCATGTAGTAGAGGAATTTCAAAATGATGGCGCCAATAATCTGCAGTTTGCAAGGACCATTCCCAAGTTCCCGAGAGGCCATAGAAGAAGTGTTCAGGATCTCGACATTTAGAAATTCCCGAAGTTGGTATCTCCTCAATAAATAGCTCACGTTCGTTGTTGGAGTGTGTAAAGATCTTGAAGTGAATCTGATGAACCACTCGTGCGGTAAAGTGTGCATGGCGGTGAGCACTGAAATGTGAAGGATCGTGTGTCGGGAAAGGAACTGCAGGTTGAGGAGGGGCTGAGTTGTGTCCATAGGTGCCGCTGCCGCTAGGTCACTAGACGTACCCATTGGTT
This sequence comes from Cladocopium goreaui, assembly GCA_947184155.2. Classification (NCBI taxonomy): domain Eukaryota; class Dinophyceae; order Suessiales; family Symbiodiniaceae; genus Cladocopium; species Cladocopium goreaui. The sequence goes on from CAMXCT020000837.1 coordinate 182,473, forward strand.
CCAAGATGCCGAAGGAGTTGAGGTCGGGTTTGTAGAGGCATCGATAGTACTTGCATCGGGAAGAGTGTAGAGTGGGTTCCGCGATTCGAGGTCAAAGGCCATCCCAAGCCCGCTGAAGTTGCGTCACGCTTGTTCTCCATGGGTGAAACAATAACTCAGACGAAAATTTGAGAAAACCAAAAGCTGAGGGGACAAAAAATGTGACCAACCAGGAACGACGTGGAATGACAAGGAGCATCAAAGGTAGATACGCTGCATCCGCCATTCTGAAAATGTCACAAACAGGATTCAGTTCCTAAAACCTAGAAGTCGTGCGTTGTGCCACTCCAGGCCCGTGTTCAGGTCAGCCACAATAGGCATAAACGGCTTTCAAGTTCCAGCGAATTAGGTGCACAATATGTTTGACCTCACCAGAGAACCATCAAAAGAAAGAAGACCACACCTAAAGATCGTGTACCTGCCTGCGTTCTGTCTCATGTAATGTAACTGCAAAGGTTGCTGCGAAAGAAGGAGGTTTCTGAATGTTCAGAACAGCTTCAAAGATGAAGAAATGCGTCGGCGAGGAAGCCCTGGGACCACAGGAGCCGCGGGACTTCGTCAAAGGCACAAAACGGTAAGGCCATCTGTTGCACATTACTTAAACGAATTGTGTAGTGGAGTGTAGTGGAGTGTAGTTGTGTAGTTGAAGTTGTAGTTGTAGTGTTGTGTAGTGCAGTGCAGTGTAGTGGAGTGTAGTGTAGTGTAATGTAGCGTAGTGAAGCGAAGCGACATCTGAACCTCCAAAACTGGTCCGAAACCCTGGTGTTTTTAACATTTTGACTTCGAAATGTGCTTCGCGCCACAAGGGCGTGAACTTTTTCGACATCTCAACTTCCAAAAGTGTTCCGGAATTCCTGTGTTTTGTACATCTTGACTTTCAAACGTGCTTCGCGCCACAACGGTGTGCACTTTTTCGACATCTCAACTTCCAAAAGTCGTCCGAATTTGAGGTGTTTTGTACATTTTGACTTCCAAATGTACTTCGCACCACAACGGCGTGCACTTTTTCGACATCTCAACTTCCAAAACTGGTCCGAGAATGGTGTGTCTGGTACATTTTGACTTCCAAACGTGCTTCGCGCCACAACGGCGTGCAGCTTCATCTCTCATCTGGCCAGATGGCTCCGCACCCGTCGCTTTAGCGAGCCTACTTTTCGACCCTCCGGAGCCACAAATCATTGGAAAAACAGTGTTTCGCGGCTTTCCTACCTTTTCGCGCATCTGCATCTTCTTTCTTCTGACTCTTTCTCTTCTACTCTTCTCTCTTCTAATCTTTCTCTTCTCTCTGCCTCTGCCCTGCTCTGCTATTCATCTGTCCATATTGTCGGAAGTTTGACTTCTAAACTTCCTTCGACATATACAACTACACTACATTACACAACACCACACTACACTAATTACATTGCATTACGCAACAACTGCAACCACCACTACATTGCACTACACGACACTTCACTACAGCTACAACTACGCTACTTTACATTGCCATACACTAGACTACACTACACTATACCACGCTACACTACACAACATTACAGTACACTACAATACACTACACTAACTACACTAACTACACTAACTACACTAACTACACCACTACTCGCGTGCACGGTTATAGTGCCCCCACTGCGATCGTTCACAGCAGTTGCGACTGCGAGCGGTTGCGGATGGTTGTGATCACAAAAGCAGCGCCGAGCGAACACACCCTAACCCCGAGACCCCCAAAGTAAAACGAGAACCCTTCGCTACGCATTCGGGAACAAGATGCAGGCCACGAACCCGAATGCTTACACCTATGTTAATGGCACAGATGTCGAAACACATAGAAATGGAGGCTTCATAGATGTTGCAGCCCGTGGCTGCAGCCCAGTTCTATCTTCAGCAGAGCATGATTATGGAACGAGGATGCTACGTCTAAAGTGTAAAGTGTAATGTGTGGAGTGCAAAGTGTAGAGTGTAAAGTGTCAAGTGGAGGTTAAAGTGTAGGGTGTGGAGAGTGGAATGTGGAATGTAAAGTGCAAAGTGTAGAGCGTGGAGCGTTGAGCGCGGAGTGTGGGAGTGTAAAGTGCGGAGTGTAGAGTGTAGAGTGTGGAGTGTAAAGTATAGAGCGTACTGTGTAGAGTGTAAAGTGTAAAGTGTGTAAAGCGAGTGTGGAGTGCAGAGTGTCAAGCGTAAAGTGTGGAGTTCAAAGTGTAATGTGTGGAGTGTAAAGTGTAGAGTGTCAAGTGTGGAGTGTCAAGTGTAGAGTGTAGTAGAGTGTAGTAGCGTGTAGTAGAGTGTAGTAAAGTGTAAAGTGTGGGGTGCCAAGTGTAAAGTGTAGAGTGTGGACTGTAAAGTGTAGAGTGTGGAGTGTAAAGTGTAGAGTCTAGAGTGTGGGGTGTGGGGTGCCCAGTGTAAAGTGTAGAGTGCAGAGAGTAAAGTGTGGAGCGAGGAGTCTAAAGTGTGGAGTGTAAAGAGTAAAATGTAGAGTGTGGAGTGTAGCGGGCAAAGTGCGACTTGTAAAGTGCACAGTGTAAAGTGTGGAGTGATTAGTGTAGAGCGTCTGCGCTTTCAAGTACCAGTAGTACCGCACAAGGCGGCGCCGGAAGTTTCAAAAACATGAAACCTATAGGAGAGGCTGGCTGTTGTGAATCACGGATGGCAGAGCGAATCCACTGATGGACTGAAAGGTGGTTGGAGTTATGTTTTTTGGAGTGGTTACAATGTTTGCAGTGGTCACCTGGTCGGTCACCTCACCCACAACTGCTGGATGCAGTGTGGTATAGCGCAGCTGTAGTTGTAGTTGTAGTGTAGTGGAGTTGTAGTTGCGGTGTAATGTAATTAGTGTAGTGCAGTTGCAGTTGCATGTGTGGTGGTGCAATGAGTGTTGTGCAATCAAATGTAGGGTAGTGTAGTGTAGTCTAGGGTAGTGTAGTCTAGTGTAGTGTAGTGTAAAGTAGTGTGGTTGTAGCTGTAGATGTAGTTAGTGTAGCGTAGTGTAGAGTAGTGCAGTGTAGCGCAGCGTAGTGTAATGTAATTAGTGTAGTGTGGTGTAGTGTGTTTTTAGTGTAGTCTAGTGTAATGTAGTGTAGCTGTAGGTGTAGGTGTAGTGTAGTGTAGTGTAGTGTAGTCTGATGTGAGTGTAGTGCAGCGTAGTGTAATTGTGGTGTATGTAGTGTAATTGAGTGTAGCATAGTGTAGTTATATTGTAGTGTAGAGTAGTGTACTTTTAGTATTGTGTAGTGTAGTGTAATTAGTGTAGCGCAGTGTGGTGTAGCGCAGTGTAGTGTAATTTCAGTTGTAGTTGTAATTGTAGTTGTAGTTCTAATTGTAGTTGTAGTTGTAGCGGTAGTGTAGTGAAGCCTCGTGTAGTTCAGTGGTGGTTGTAGCTGAAACTGCAACAAAACCCTCACGTTTGGCTCACTTTTGACAAGGTGCACAATCCCCTGCGCCTGCCACACGAAACGACATCTGAACGCCCAAAAGTGCCCCGTACCTCTGAGTTTTTTGTACTTTTGACTTCGAAATGTGCTTCGCACCACAACGGCATGCATTTTTTCGAGATCTCAACTTCCAAAAGTGTTCCGGAATTCCTGTGTTTTGTACATCTTGACTTTCAAATGTGCTTCGCGCCACACATCTCAACTTCCAAAAGTCGTCCGAATATGAGGTGCTTTGTACATTTTGACTTCCAAATGTGCTCGCACCACAACGGCGTGCACTTTTTCGACATCTCAACTTCCAAAACTGGTCCGAGAATGGTGTGTCTGGTACATTTTGACTTCCAAACGTGCTTCGCGCCACAACGGCGTGCAGCTTCATCTCTCATCTGGCCAGATGGCTCCGCACCCGCCGCTTTAGCGAGCCTACTTTTCGGCCCTCCGGAGCCACAAATCATTGGAAAAACAAAGTGTTTCGCGACTTTCCTAACATTTGCGCGCGCCTGCATTTTCTTCTCCTGACCCATTCTCTTCTCTGATCTTCTCTCTTCTGCTCTTCTCTTCTCTGACTCTTCCCGCCTCTGCTTTTCCATCTGTCCATATTGTCGGAAGTTTGACTTCTAAACTTCCTTCGGTCAAGTATAGAGTGTGGAGTGTAAAGTGTGAAGTGTACAGTTGAAAGTGTATGGTGCAAAGTCAAGTGTATCGTGTCAAGTGCAAAGTGCAAAGTGTAGAGTCTGGAGTGTAAAGTGTAGAGTGTGGAGTGTAAAGTGCGGAGTGTGAAGTGTAGAGTGTGGACTGTAAAGTATAGAGTGTAAAGTGTGGGGTGCCAAGGGTAAAGTGTAGAGTGTGGACTGTAAAGTGTAGAGTGCGGAGTGTAAAGTGTAGAGTGTGGGGTGTGGGGTGCCCAGTGTAAAGTGTAGAGTGCAGAGCGTAAAGTGTGGAGTGAGGAGTCTAAAGTGTGGAGTGTAAAGAGTAAAATCTAGAGTGTGGAGTGTAGCGGGCAAAGTGCGACTTGTAAAGTGCACAGTGTAAAGTGTGGACTGATTAGTGTAGAGCGTCTGCACTTTCAAGTACCACTAGTACCGCACAAGGCGGTGCCGGAAGTTTCAAAAATATGAAACCTATAGGAGAGGCTGGCTGTTGTGAATCACGGATGGCAGAGCAAATCCACTGATGGACTGAAAGGTGGTGGGAGGTATGTTTTTTGGAGTGGTTACAATGTCACCTGGTCGGTCACCTCACCCACAACTGCTGGATGCAGTGTGGTGTAGCGCAGCTGTAGCTGTAGTTGTAGTGTAGTGGAGTTGTAGTTGTGGTGTGATGTAATTAGTGTAGTCTAGTGTAATGTAGTGTAGCTTTAGCTGTAGCTGTAGGTGTAGGTGTAGGTGTAGGGTAGTGTAGTGTAGGGTAGTATAGTGTAGTCTGATGTGAGTGTAGTGTAGTGTAGTGTAGTGTAGTGTATTGTGGTGTATGTAGTGTAATTGAGTGTAGCATAGTGTAGTTGTATTGTAGTGTAGAGTAGTGTACTTTTAGTATAGTGTAGGGCAGTGTTATTAGTGTAGTGCAGTGTAGTGTAATGTAGTGTAATTGTAGTTGTAGTTGTAGCTGTAGTGTAGTGAAGCCTCGTGTAGTTCAGTAGTGTTTGTAGCTGAAACTGCCACAAAACCCTCACGTTTGGCTCACTTTTGACAAGGTGCACAATCCCCTGCGCCTGCCAAACGAAACGACATCTGAACGCCCAAAAGTGCCGCGTACCTCTGAAGTTTTTGTACTTTTGACTTCGAAATGTGCTTCGCACCACAACGGCATGCATTTTTTCGAGATCTCAACTTCCAAAAGTGTGCCGGAACTCCCGTGTTTTGTGCATCTTGAATTTCAAATGTTTTTCGCGCCACAACGGCGTGCACTTTTTCGACATCTCAACTTCCAAAAGCCGTCCGAATATAAGGTGTTTTGTACATTTTGACTTCCAAATGTGCTCGCGCCACAACGGCGTGCATTTTTTCGGCATCTCAACTTCCAAAACTGGTCCGAGAATGGTGTGTCTGGTACATTTTGACTTCCAAATGTGCTTCGCGCCACAACGGCGTGCAACTTTTCATCTCTTGTCTGGCCAGATGGCTGCGCACCCGCCGCTTTAGCGAGCCTACTTTTCGGCCCTCCGGAAAAACAAAGTGTTTCACGACTCTCCTAACATTTTCGCGCGCCTGCATTTTCTTCTTCTGACCCTTTCTCTTCTGATCTTCTCTCTTCTGCTCTTCTCTTCTCTGGCTCTTTCCGCCTCTGCTTTTCCATCTGTCCATACTGTCGGAAGTTTGACTTCTAAACTTCCTTCACTCAAGGATAGAGTGTGGAGTGTAAACTGGTGAAGTGTACAGTTGAAAGTGTATGGTGCGAAGTCAAGTGTATCGCGGGAAGTGCAAAGTGCAAAGTGTAGAGTCTGGAGTGTAAAGTGTAGAGTGTGGAGTGTAAAGTGTGGGGTGTAAAGTGTGGAGTGCGCAGTTTTAAGCGTAAAGTGTAAAGTGTGGAGTGTAAAGTGCAGAGTTCGCAGTGTCAAGTGCAAAGTATAGACTGAGTTTAAAGTCCGAACTGTCAAGTGTAGGGTGTGGAGTGTAAAGTGCAGAGCGAAGAGTGTAGAGAGCGGGGTGTAAAGTGCAATGTGTGAACTGTAAAGTGTGAAGCATAAAGTGTATATAATGGTGTGTTCAGGTGCCAGGTGCTACTGCTGCCCCTGCCATCTGGCGTCAAGGTGATCCTGAGCGTGCCCCCTTTGTTTGGCCTGGCCGTCCCCATTTGGGCCACTTGCACCATGTTTTTCGGAGTGCGTTTCCGGTCCTGCTGACGCCCCTTGTCCTCTCCCTTTCTGGCCCGGTTCAGCTTGTTTTTCTGGTGAAGATGAGTCCCTGGCTGATGCCACTAGTGCCTGGCTGCGTGCGCGTCCAGCTGCTGCTGCGACAGTGTAGTGTAGTACTGTGCTGCGTGTAAAGTGTAGAGTGTGGAGTGTACAGTGTAGAGTGTAAAGTGTAGAGTGCAAAGTGTGGAGCAAAGTGTTAAGTGTAGAGTGTAAAGTGTAAAGTGCGGAGTGTAAGGTATGGAGTATAAAGTGTAAAGTGTTGAGTGTAACGTGTAGAGTGCGGAGTGGGAGTGTAGAGTGTGGAGTGTAAAGTGTAGAGTGTGGAGTGTAAAGTATAGAGCGTACTGTGTAGAGTGTAAAGTGTGTAAAGTGTGTAAAGCGAGTGTGGAGTGCAGAGTGTCAAGCGTAAAGTGTGGAGTTCAAAGTGTAATGTGTGGAGTGTAAAGTGTAGAGTGTCAAGTGTGGAGTGTCAAGTGTAGAGTGTAGTAGAGTGTAGTAGGGTGTAGTAGAGTGTAGTAAAGTGTTGAGTTTACGGTGCAGACTTTAGTAGAGTGTTGAGTGTAGAGCGTTAAGTGCAGAGTAGCCAAAACAGCGCCGTTTCCACGCAAAATGATATTACACACAAAACGAATCAAGAGTGTGCCTGCCACAGAAAACAACTTTCGACGCATTATTAAACAGGTTGCAATGTCAGAAAGGTCCGCGCTTGCCACATAAAACGACGTGATAACCTGCTTGGAAACCTTCGAAAAGGAGAGGTTTTGCAACTTCCTCCATAGACACGGCGACGTCATAAGTAAACGAAAGAATCGTGACGAGGCATGTTGGAGCCTTAAAACGAGCATTCTTTGCGAGACATCCTGAAAATTTCGTAGTTTGCAACTCTAAATTCGATAATTTCGAGAGAGGTTTTTTATAAACCACCCTAAAATTTACGAGTTGAAAAGCGATGTGTTATGGGAGGCATCGGTTAATTTTTTTTATATGGCACAAAGAGCCGCGCTTGCCACGGAATTTTGCACGTCGTTACTACTTGACGTAACGCTGACTATGCGATGCGCAAAAAATACGCAGCACAATATGTCTGAAGTGCTGCGCTTGCCACGCAAAATGACAATGAAGGTTTCCAAAACGATGCGCCTACCATACAATGATAATGAAGGTCTCCAAAGCGATGCGCCTGCCACGAAAAATGCAACTCATCTTCTGAAAATGACGTAAATTGTACATGTCATAGACCATTTTCGACGAATTTTGAAATATATTGAAATGATAGAAAGCGTTGCGTCTGCGTGCGTTTGCCACGCGAGACGAGGCGACACGGCATTTGAAATTTTCAAAAATGACCGTTTTTGAAGCACTCCTAAAGGGCACGGCCATACGGCCCCCGCGGATACTTGCGGATGGTTGCGAACGGTTGCGACACGTCTAGCGAACATACTTTCAGCCTCAACCCCAAAACCCCCAGGGTGAAACGGGAACCCCTGCTATGTACCCGGGAAAAAATATTGACCAAAAAGAATAATAATCAAGAAATATGTGTCAGCCTGAATTCATAGAATATTGGATAATTTCAATTTCTATTTTTTTAAGCAAAGATGTTGGTGATTTTGGGGCTTGTTTCCTTTCTTGTATGATTTGGAATTGGAAAGAGGCGATTAAATGGACTGAAAGTTTGTTTTTCCGTAGGAATTTTGGAATGTTTGGATGATGCGGTTGATGATTTTAAGGTTTCGTGATCGTAGGATTTGAAGATGTCAGGGTTTAGATTTAACTGGAGGGAGTAACCTAGAAAAAGCCGTGGGTTTTGAAGGTTCGGGATTTTGAAGGTTGGTGGGCAGAAGCAAAAACTTACAGAATTAGTTGGTATTTTGTGGTTTGGTGCGGCAATGTTCCTTTGAAAAATCTAAAACAAAATACAGTACCTTTGCTACTATTTAAGGCCTGGTGGCTTAGGGCTTGTATAAAGCACTTCCCAGCACTGCGATTTTGTACTACAAGGCTTGCACAAAGTACTTCCAGTACTACTTTCCCAGCGCGATTTGCAGAAACTGAGTCACAAATCACAATAGAACTACGCGCAACGGCGCCAGAAATTTCAGCTCCAAAACCGGATCTCCGCGCCAAAGCGAAATCCGGACCTTTTTTAGCACCAAAAAAAAGAAAATCACCAGCGTCAAAATTAAGAAAACCTACTGACAAATCACTATCGTAACGTAACCTTGATGCAGCCACTCCAATACGATTTGCAACTCTCCGTTGCCAAAAACATTTGTATTACGCAAAGAGCCGCAGCAGTAGGAACCTTGATGCAGCCATTACAATGCGTTTTGCAACATCATTTGGCATACCTGCGTGCATCTACGCACATGGCAACAGCACAACAATGACGGAGCCCATTACACTGCGATCTGCAGCCGCAGATTCTAAAACACCCTGTAACTACGCGCGCACGAACGACCGCACAGTGCAGAACACCCTGTAGGAACCAATCACACGTCAAAGCGACCCCAGCCGCAACCGCATCACAGATGAGCTGCCCTTCATCTCCGGCTGCAGCCACTTGTCTTGAAAAACACGGTGTTTCGCGCTCCGGCTGCCCCCCCAACACAAGTCCCATGCAACATTCCTGTAGCCATTACGATGCGGCTGGCAGCACCACTTCGACCTTCATGTAGCCATTCCAACGCGATTTTCATCTGATGTATAGTTGTGTGATGTTGTTGTTATGTAATGTAATGTTATGTGACATATTGTTACGATGTTTTCCTATGTGATGTATTGTTGTGTGATGTATTGTTGTGTTATGTATTGTGGTGTGATGTTTTGTTATGTGATGTATGGTCGTGTGATGTATTGTTGTGTGATGTATTGTTGTGTGATGTTCTGTTATGTGATGTATGGTCGTGTGATGTATTGTTGTG